>CM057085.1:43094942-43290908 GCA_029959045.1 Taenioides sp. WSHXM2023
TTCCTCTTTTGCTCAGAAGCAAACGGGCTCAGGGAAATGTGTCCGTGTCTCCCACACACAGAAGTGTCCTGAGGGTGACATCACCACAGCGTTCAGCTCCAAATGAAGCTCATCGAGGCCAGCCGAGTTCCATATCAGGAATAGGAATTTATTTATTTAGCCGCCACATTCCAAACAGTTTTCAGTTTGTGTGTATAAAGCGTGACCCCTCGCTCTGTAACTGCTGCTGTCAGGGTCCTCACTCTGACTAGGGCTGTGGAAAAATATCGAAATATCAATATATCGTATTGTTTAATGTGATGATACAGTATCGATATCGTGCGCTGCTGTGTCAATATATCTCCAGGAGTATTTTTTGGTATATTTTACTAAATTATTTTGTTACAGAGCTACAGTTTTGTTGTTTGTTCAGTGGAAGGAAACTGGTTTATGCAACACATTTGACATTTTCACTGTTTTATGGATTAAAATGTTTGTATTTCATATGAACTTTGCACATTTAGTGGTTTAACAAAGACTTTTAGTGTCACAGCCACAATTTTAGCCTTTATTTTTATTGAACTGTATCGAATCAATTTGAAATGTATCGTATCGGCAACTTCTTAACGATACCCAGCCCTAATTCTGACCTTTGACCCCTGCTGTCAGGCTCCTCACTCTGACCTTTGATCCCTGCTGTCAGGCTCCTCAGTCTGACCTTTGACCCCTGCTGTCAGGCTCCTCACTCTGACCTTTGACCCCTGCTGTCAGGCTCCTCAGTCTGACCTTTGACCCCTGCTGTCAGGCTCCTCACTCTGACCTTTGACCCCTGCTGTCAGGCTCCTCAGTCTGACCTTTGACCCCTGCTGTCAGGCTCCTCATTCTGACCTTCAGATGTTGGTCTGAACCCGCTCTACATGATCCTGAGGTTTGGACTTCAAAATTTTGTCCCATTAAAAACAGACCAATCAGACGCCTTCTTTCCCTGAGGCCCCGCCCACTAGCTTTAGTAACTGGTTTGATTGACAGTGTTGCTAGGCGCTCACTCCCTGATAAACCAGCAGTTTGCCTCGCTCCTGACTGGCTCTTTGGTTTCGCACTTGGATTTCCAAATGCAGCCTCTGGTTGCAGATTAGCGTCTATAACTGCTGGCCTCGATGAGCTTCATTTGGAGCCGAGGCTGTGGTGACGTCACTCAGGACACTTCTGTCATTTCTCATGGTCAGTGATGAGGATAAAACTGGGCTGTTGGGAGAAATGCACTGAGTTAAAGTTGTGTTCATGTCAATGTGAATTTTTTGTTTTTGTAACGAAATTATGAAACTAAATTAATTTGTGTCATAATTTTGTCGTGCAAATTTAAACTGACCCATGAGAGAGACTGAAATCTGAACTTTCATCTCACCAAGAATCCCACATTTCAGAACGTGTTTGTAGAGATCTGGAACTACAGGGTTAGCGGCTTTTACACAAAATAAAGAGCCCAAGGAGACACTGGGAGGGCATCTGACACACAGGGAGGGCATCTGACACACAGGGAGGGCATCTGACACACAGGGAACACTGTGCTCTAAATGTTTTGGTCGTGTGATTTCAGGGATGAACACGAGGACTTTAAAGAGGAGATGAGGCGTCTGCGTAAACTGAAAGGAAAAGGAAGGCCGAAGAAAGGAGAAGGGAAGAGGGCGACCAAGAAGAAATGAGAAGTGTGTGTGTGTGTGCGTGTGCGTGTGTGCGTGTGTGCGTGTGTGTGTGCGTGTGTGCGTGTGTGCGTGTGCGTGTGTGTGGGTGTGTGCGTGTGTGTGCGTGTGCGTGCGTGTGTGTGTGTGTGTGCGTGTGCGTGCGTGGGGGGGTGTGCGTGTGTGCGTGTGTGTGTGTGTGCGTGTGTGTGTGTGTGTGCGTGTGCGTGTGTGTGGGTGTGTGTGCGTGTGTGTGTGTGTGCGTGTGTGCGTGTGTGTGTGTGCGTGTGTGCGTGTGTGTGTGTGCGTGTGTGCGTGTGTGTGGGTGTGTGTGCGTGTGGGTGTGCGTGTGTGCGTGTGCGTGTGTGCGTGTGTGTGTGCGTGTGTGTGTGTGTGTGCGTGTGCGTGTGTGTGGGTGTGTGTGTGCGTGTGTGTGTGTGTGTGTGTGTGTGTGCGTGTGTGTGGGTGTGTGTGTGTGTGTGTGCGTGGGGGTGTGTGTGTGTGTGCGTTTCCATGTTTATTTTTTTCTTTTTAAGTTTAAGTAAATAAACGAAAAATTCAAATTCTAATCAAGTCTGTTTTGTGTCATCAAAATTATACAACAGTTTTAGAAAATGTAGGAGAGGAGCAGAGACAGAGGAGCAGAGACAGAGGAGCAGAGACAGAGGAGCAGCAAGAGGAGCAGAGACAGAGAAGCAGAGACAGAGGAGCAGAGACAGAGGAGCAGTCAGAGGAGCAGAGACAGATGAGCAGCCAGAGGAGCAGAGACAGAGGAGCAGTCAGAGGAGCACCATTGAAGATGTTGCTGGTTGGTTTAGTTCTTGTCTCTTCTGTTCAGCTCCAGAGGTTGAAAAAATCATTGTCCAACAATTTCAGTATTATTTATAAGTTGTATTATTCAGTTTATTTTTTCGTTATGCAGATTGCTTTGACTAGAATGTTCTGCGATAGGGCACTAAAGTTATTTATATCCAAGTAACAGGTCAGATCGGTGGAGAGGCCAGCCCGCTTAGTGTATAGCTGCAATAAAAACACCTGTAGTTAAATAAATGTAAGATAGTTAAGTTTAAAGCTATACTGTGGAACATTATCTCCATGGAGACAAGAAGGTGGCAGGACAATCCACCAGAAAAGTTACATAGTAATACATATTATTATTTATATAATAATAATAATAATAATAATAATAATAATAATAATAATTGGAGCTTCTTCTTATTTTTTTATAATTATCATTTTATTATTGTTGTCCGTGATTATTATTATTATTATTATTATTATTATTATTATTATTATTATTATTATCATTATTATCATTATTATTATTATTATTATTATTATTATTATTATTATTATCATTATTATCATTATTATTATTATTATTATTATTGTTGTTGTTCTTGTCCGTGGTCCCGTGGTGCTCAGTGGCGCCCCCCGCAGGCCGCTGCCCGCTCTGCTCCTCTGACTCTCGCAGTGTAAAATGGCGGCCGTGAGCAGCGCGGAGTCTCCACCGGCCGTGTTCAACGGAGCCGAGGCCGTGGACCGAGAGCCCGCGGGCCGGGAGCGGGGGCTGGACGAGCTGGACGCCGCCTGCCCGACAGCGCTCACCGGAGGCCCGCAGGACGAGGAGGTAGGCCCCGGGGAGGAGGCTGGGGCTGAGGATCATGTCCCACTTTGCGCTGGATCGCTTTGCATTTTCTGCTCAAATCCACATTTCCACGACTGTCCCCACGTCCCACGCGCGCACACACGTTCCATCCGTCCACGCGCGGACATGGAACCGTGTCCCGTCCGTAAACGTGCGCGGTTTGAGCGGCTCCGGTGCACCAGGCTCACACCGGAGCAGCTACATGACAATATGCATGGCTTTCATTCCCCGTCCACTGCGTTTCACACATGGCCCGCTTTGGCCCGCTTTGGCCCGCTCGGTCCCGGGTGATCCTGCTGCGGAGCCCGCCTCCGGCCCGGGTGGATGTGGGCTCCGTGTAGCCGCGGGGGTAGCGGGGTTAGCAGCAGCGCTTAGCCGGGCAGAGTTAGCGCAGGGCCCGCGGAGGCTGCGAGCATCTCCGTGCGCACCGCGGAGCTCTGACAGGTCCCGGGCAGGACCCGGACAGGTCCCGGGCAGGACCCGGACAGGTCCCGGGCAGGTCCCGGGCAGGATCCTCTCTGTTCATGTGAAGATACAGGCTAAACCGGCAGGGCATCAGGGCTAAACCAGGGACTAAAGCTGGACCTGGACTGGACCTGGACTGGACCAGGGCTGGACCTGGACTGGACCTGGACTGGACCAGGGCTGGACCAGGGCTGGACCTGGACTGGACCAGGGCTGGACCAGGGCTGGACCTGGACTGGACCTGGACTGGACCAGGGCTGGACCTGGACTGGACCAGGGCTGGACCTGGACTGGACCTGGACTGGACCTGGACTGGACCAGGGCTGGACCAGGGCTGGACCTGGACTGGACCTGGACTGGACCTGGGCTGGACCAGGGCTGGACCAGGGCTGGACCAGGGCTGGACCAGGGCTGGACCTGGACTGGACCTGGACTGGACCAGGGCTGGACCTGGACTGGACCAGGGCTGGACCAGGGCTGGACCTGGACTGGACCTGGACTGGACCTGGGCTGGACCAGGGCTGGACCTGGACTGGACCTGGGCTGGACCTGGACTGGACCAAGACTGGACCTGGACTGGACCTGGGCTGGACCAGGGCTGGACCAGGGCTGGACCAGGGCTGGACCTGGACTGGACCTGGACTGGACCTGGACTGGACCAGGACTGGACCAGGACTGGACCAGGGCTGGACCAGGGCTGGACCTGGACTGGACCTGGACTGGACCTGGGCTGGACCAGGGCTGGACCTGGACTGGACCTGGGCTGGACCTGGGCTGGACCTGGACTGGACCAAGACTGGACCTGGACTGGACCAAGACTGGACCAAGACTGGACCAAGACTGGACCTGGACTGGACCGGACCTGGACTGGATCAGGGCTGGACCTGGACTGGATCAGGGCTGGACCTGGACTGGACCAGGGCTGGACCAGGGCTGGACCAGGGCTGGACCTGGGCTGGACCAGGGCTGGACCAGGGCTGGACCAGGGCTGGACCTGGGCTGGACCAGGGCTGGACCAGGGCTGGACCAGGGCTGGACCTGGGCTGGACCTGGGCTGGACCTGGGCTGGACCGTGTGTTTGGTGATAAACGGGGCTGTTGATCTGCCCTGGTGCAGGTGTTGTGCTGTTTGAGCTCAGAACCACAAAATGAGAGCTCTGTTATGGCTCTTCCAAAACCCTGTGGATCTCTGACATGTTTGTGGAGGTTAAAGTACGGGGTGAAGAAGACCCCGTGGAGACACAGGGAGGGCATCTGACACGCAAGAACCTGTTTCTAGAAGTTTAAATTGAAGAGTTAGCAGGTTACACTCACACATCATCTAAATCCAAACTGTTCTCCTCAGATGTTTCTCCAAACTGTTCTCCTCAGAGGTTCCTCCAAACTGTTCTCCTCAGAGGTTCCTCCAAACTGTTCTCCTCAGATGTTTCTCCAAACTGTCCTCCTCAGATGTTTCTCCAAACTGTCCTCCTCAGATGTTTCTCCAAACTGTCCTCCTCAGATGTTTCTCCAAACTGTCCTCCTCAGATGTTTCTCCAAACTGTTCTCCTCAGATGTTTCTCCAAACTGTCCTCCTCAGATGTTTCTCCAAACTGTCCTCCTCAGATGTTTCTCCAAACTGTCCTCCTCAGATGTTTCTCCAAACTGTCCTCCTCAGATGTTTCTCCATGTTCTAGTCGTTTCTTCTCTGACCCTCTGGAGTTGGATTTGGACTAATTCATGTTTGAGAATCTTTAATCTCTTATTTTCAAGACTGGGATGTCCAGGCGTCCCTGTTTACCCGGGACGGTCCCAGATTTGAGTCCTGTGTCCCCTGTCCCAGCAGATTTATACAAAACCACTGATTTGTCCCAGTTTTATACAAGAAATGTCCCAGATGTCCCTATTTTGGACCATTGTGATCTAAACCAGGACTAAACCAGGACTAAACCAGGACTAAACCAGGACTAAACCAGGACTATCACAGTTTTTGACTAATCTAATCCTTGCCAACAGTAAAGAGGAGCAGAAATTGTCTTTTGTTTTGCCAAAATACAGAAATCCGTGTTTGTGATTGACCATAAAACGACAAACTACAGAGTCAGAAGTCCCTCAGATCACGACCGACACGAGAATCCACAATCCTACGCACGATTTTCACTATTTTATTTACACCAACGTCCCAACCAGAGCGAGTCCCAATTTGGAATTTCACCTGGTCACCGTATTCAAAACGCAATAGAACTTTTTCACAACAACTAAGTCCCGCGCTGTGGGTTTGAGGAACTTCAGGTTAATGTTTTTCTGTGTGTAAATGTGTGTGTAATTTACACACACATTTACACACACATTTACACACACATTTACACACACATTTACACACAGAAAAACATTAACCTGAAGTTCGTAAACCTACAGCACGACACTTCCGGCTGTTGTGAAAAACTTCTATTTTTCTCCCTGTTTTCAGCTCCACCGGCACACGCCCACTGTGTCCTCAGGGGTCAGAGGTCAGGGGTTAGGGGTCAGAGGTCAGAGGTCAGAGGTCACACACATAAACACTATACCAGAGGATTTTATCAGTTGAGAGAAAATGAAAGCTGCTCTATGCAACTTTTCTAGAGGAGGGTCTGCCACCTGCTCGTCTCCATGGCGTTATTGCTTTAATCTCCATGGAGACGAGCAGGTGATGCCAGCAGGTCAAGTTATAGGTCAGCTCTGTGGGGCGGCGGTGAGTCTTGACCCCAAGTCTTGTTTTTCAGTGTGTTTTTTTTGTTTTGTTTTTTAACCAACAGAAACACCTGTCCTAGATTCAGTGTAAGGCGGATTTGTTAAATGCCAAGCAGCGTTTCCATGGAGACGAGCAGGTGTTTGACCCTCCGCTCTAAAGATTACACAGTGAGGCTTTAAATCGTGACTTTGATTTGAGCGCGGTTAAAATGACAACGATTCAGCCGAGTCACATCTGTGCGTTTTACTTCTCCAAATGAATGGAAAATAATAATGGAAAATGTTTTTTGAATTAGAAGAAATATTCAGGCTGGTACAGATTTAAAGAGGGAGTATTATACCTCTGTGGGGTATTACAGAGGGAGTATTATACCTCTGTGGGGTATTACAGAGGGAGTATTATACCTCTGTGGGGTATTACAGAGGGAGTATTATACCTCTGTGGGGTATTACAGAGGGGTATTTACCTCTGTGGGGTATTACAGAGGGAGTATTATACCTCTGTGGGGTATTACAGAGGGGTATTTACCTCTGTGGGGTATTACAGAGGGAGTATTATACCTCTGTGGGGTATTACAGAGGGAGTATTATACCTCTGTGGGGTATTACAGAGGGAGTATTATACCTCTGTGGGGTATTACAGAGGGAGTATTATACCTCTGTGGGGTATTACAGAGGGAGTATTTACCTCTGTGGGGTATTACAGAGGGAGTATTATACCTCTGTGGGGTATTTACCTCTGTGGGGTATTATAGAGGGGTATTTCCTTCTCTGGGGTTTTATCTGTAACATGTCACATATTCAGATCTCCATTTTCCTTTTATTGTTTTGAAAATGTCTGAGTCCCCCCTCCCTTTGCTCTCTGTGCTAAGTCCCTCCCCCTTCAGAGCTCTATCCCAACACACTCAGCCTCTCTGTGCTAAGTCCCTCCCCCTTCAGAGCTCTATCCCAACACACTCAGCCTCTCTGTGCTAAGTCCCTCCCCCTTCAGAGCTCTATCCCAACACACTCAGCCTCTCTGTGCTAAGTCCCTCCCCCTTCAGAGCTCTATCCCAACACACTCATTGTGCGTCGCACTAATGAAACTCCTGCATCACATCAGGTTTGTCCAGTTGTTGTGTTCAGTTTTGTCTCATGTTTTTGTGTATTTATGGAGAATTGTCGTGTGGAGCCTGGGGGACGTAGACTTGTGGGCGGAGCCTCGTACAGACTCGTACTGTGGGAGCCTGGGGGACGTAGACTTGTGGGCGGAGCCTCGTACAGACTCGTACTGTGGAAGCCTGGGGGACGTAGACTTGTGGGCGGAGCCTCGTACAGACTCGTACTGTGGGAGCCTGGGAGACGTAGACTTGTGGGCGGAGCCTCGTACAGGAGGGTTTGAATAGGACCCAGGAGAGATCACTAGATTACTCAAACATGCATGGATGAGTCTGAAACCTCTTCAGGCAGATTCATGATGCGAGAATGTTAGTCCAAAAAGTCAAATTTAGAAGAACACCCCGTCTGTTATTTGTTTGAAATGTTCCACAGTATGGCATTAAACCTTTCTGTCTTCATGGAGACCAAACCAAACCAAGTTCCAGGTCAGATCTGTGGAGAGGCGACCCCGCTCACAGTCAGAATGTCTGTTTTTCTAGGGATTTTTGAGCTCTAAAACCACCTGTGATTGAATAAATGTAAAGTCCATCCATCCATTTTCTTCCGCTTATCCGGGGCCGGGTCGCGGGGGCAACAGTCTAAGCAGGGACTCCCAGACTTCCTTCACCCCGGACACTTCCTCCAACTCCTCCGGGGGGACCCCAAGGCGTTCCCAGGCCAGCCGGGAGACATAGTCCCTCCAGCGTGTCCTGGGTCTTCCCCGGGGCCTCCTCCCGGTGGGACATGCCTGAAACACCTCCCGAGGGAGGCGTCCAGGAGGCATCCGGAACAGATGCCCGAGCCACCTCAGCTGCTCCTCTCGACGTGGAGGAGCAGCGGCTCTACTCCGAGCCCCTCCCGAGTGACTGAGCTCCTCACCCTATCTCTAAGGGAGCGCCCAGCCACTCTACGGAGGAAACTCATTTCGGCCGCTTGTATCCGCGATCTTGTCCTTTCGGTCATTACCCAAAGCTCATGACCATAGGTGAGGGTAGGAACGTAGATTGACCGGTAAATTGAGAGCTTTGCTTTTTGGCTCAGCTCCCTCTTCACCACAACGGTCCGGTACAGCGACCGCATCACTGCCGACGCTGCACCAATCCGCCTGTCAATCTCACGCTCCATCCTCCCCTCACTCGTGAACAAGACCCCGAGATACTTGAACTCCTCCACTTGAGGCAAAGACTCCCCACCCACCCGGAGAGGGCAAGCCACCTTTTTCCGGTCGAGAACCATGGCCTCGGACTTGGAGGAGCTGATCTTCATCCCAGCCGCTTCACACTCGGCTGCGAACCGCCCCAGTGCACACTGGAGGTCCCGGTTCGATGAAGCCATCAGGACAACATCATCTGCAAACAGCAGAGATGAGATCCTGTGGTTCCCAAACCGGATCCCCTCCGGCCCCTGACTGCGCCTAGAAATTCTGTCCATGAATACAATGAACAGAACCGGTGACAAAGGGCAGCCCTGACGGAGTCCAACATGCACCGGGAACATGTCCGACTTACTACCGGCAATGCGAACACAGCTCCTGCTCCGGTCATACAGGGACCGAACAGCCCTTAACAAAGAGCCCCGGACCCCATACTCCCAAAGCACTCCCCACAGGACCCCACGAGGGACACGGTCAAATGCCTTCTCCAGATCCACAAAACACATGTGGACTGGTTGGGCAAACTCCCATGAACCCTCGAGCACCCGATGGAGAGTATAGAGCTGGTCCAGTGTTCCGCGACCGGGACGAAAACCACACTGCTCCTCCTGGAGCCGAGGTTCGACCATCGGCCGGATTCTCCTCTCCAGTACCCTGGAATAGACCTTACCGGGGAGGCTGAGGAGTGTGATTCCCCTGTAGTTGGAACACACCCTCCGGTCCCCCTTCTTAAACAGAGGGACCACCACCCCGGTCTGCCAGTCCAGAGGCACTGTCCCCGACCGCCACGCGATATTGCAGAGACGTGTCAACCAAGACAGCCCCACAACATCCAGAGACTTAAGATACTCAGGACGGATCTCATCCACCCCCGGAGCCTTGCCACCAAGGAGCTTGCCAACCACCTCAGTGACTTCAGCCAGGGTGATGGACGAATCCGCCTCCGAGTCCCCAGCCCCTGCTTCTTCCTCAGAAGGCGTGACAGTGGGGTTGAGGAGATCCTCAAAGTATTCCTTCCACCGTCCGACAACATCCCCAGTCGAGGTCAACAGCTCCCCACCCGCACTGTAAACAGTGTTGGTGAAGCACTGCTTCCCCCTCCTGAGGCGCCGGACAGTTTGCCAGAATGTCCTTGAGGCCGTCCGATAGTCCTCCTCCATGGCCTCTCCGAACTCCTCCCAACCCCGAGTTTTTGCCTCCGCGACCGCCCGGGCTGCAGCACGCTTGGCCTGCCGGTACCTGTCAGCTGCCTCAGGAGTCCCATGAGCCAACAAGGCCCAATAAGACTCCTTCTTCAGCCTGACAGCATCCCTTACTTCCGATGTCCACCACCGGGTTCGGGGATTGCCGCCGCGACAGGCACCACAGACCTTACGACCACAGCTACGAGCAGCCGCATCGACAATAGAGGCCGAGAACAAAGCCCACTCGGACTCCATGTCCCCAGCCTCCCCCGGAATCTGGGAGAAGCTCTCCCGGAGGTGCGAGTTGAAGGTCCCCCTGACAGAAGGCTCTGCCAGACGTTCCCAACAGACCCTCACAATACGCTTGGGCCTGCCAGGTCTTTCCGGCTTCCTCCCCCGCCAGCGAACCCAACTCACAACCAGGTGGTGATCAGTTGACGGCTCTGCCCCTCTCTTCACCCGAGTGTCCAAGACACGCGACCGGAGGTCAGATGACACGACAACAAAGTCGATCATCGACCTCCGGCCTAGGGTGTCCTGGTGCCACATGCACTGATGGACACCCTTGTGCTCGAACATGGTGTTCGTTATGGACAAACTGTGGCTAGCACAGAAGTCCAATAACAGAACACCGCTCGGGTTCAGATCAGGGAGGCCGTTCCTCCCAATCACCCCTCTCCAAGTGTCACTGTTGTTGCCCACGTGGGCGTTGAAGTCCCCCAGTAGAACAACGGAGTCCCCGGTCGGTGCACTGTCCAGTACCCCTCCCAGAGACTCCAAGAAGGCCAGGTACTCTGCACTGCTGTTCGGCCCGTAGACCGACACAACAGTGAGAGACCTGTACCCGACCCGAAGGCGCAGGTACGCGACCCTCTCGTTCACCGGGGTGAACTCCAACACACAGCGGCTGAGCTGTGGGGCAATGAGCAGGCCCACACCAGCCCGCCGCCGCTCCCCGCGTGCAACGCCAGAGAAATAGAGAGTCCAGCCCCCCTCAAGGAGTTGGGTTCCAGAGCCCAAGCTGTGCGTGGAGGCGAGGCCGACTATATCTAGTCGGTAACGCTCAACCTCCCGAACGAGCTCGGGCTCCTTCCCCCCCAGCGAGGTGACATTCCACGTCCCCAGAGCTAGTCTCCATGTCCGGAGATCTGGTCGCCGAGGCCCCCGCCTTCGACTGCCGCCCAGATCACTCTGCACCGGCCCCCTATGGATCCTCCCGCGGGTGGTGGGTCCACGGGAGGACGACCCCATGTCGCTCCTTTGGGCTGTGCCCGGCCGGGCCCCGTGGGGGAAGGCCTGGCCACCAGACGCTCGCCGTCGAGCTCCCACCCCAGGCCTGGCTCCAGGGTGGGGCCCCGGTAACGCCAATCCGGGCGACGTAGCTGGTCTTGTTCTAATACTCATCATAAGGGGCTTCTGAACCGCTCTTAGTCTGGCCCGTCCCCCAGGACCTGTTTGCCTTGGGTGACCCTACCAGGGGCATGAAGCCCCCAACAACATAGCTCCCGGGATCATTCGGGCACTCAAACCCCTCCACCACGTTAAGGTGGCGGTTCAAGGAGGGGCAATGTAAAGTAGAGCCGTTTAATGTCACACTGTGGAACATTCATCATAACAAGTCTCCTGGACCAGACCAAGTCAACCCCCGTGTGCTGAGGACATGTGCAGCTCAGCTCACTGGGATCCTGCACTTTCTCTTCACACTGAGCCTGAAGCTTGAGAGGATCCCGGTGCTATGGAAGACCTCCTGCATTGTGCCTGTGCCCAAGAAGCCTATTCCATCTGGACTTAATGACTTCAGACCAGTGGCTTTGACGTCTCATGTCATGAAAGTGTTTGAGAGACTTGTTCTGGCTCAGCTCAGACCCCTGGTGGCACCATCCCTGGATCCTCTACAGTTTGCCTATCAGTCCCACATTAGTGTGGATGATGCTGTGATCTATCTTCTGCAGCGGCTCACTCTCACCTGGATAATGTTCATGTTTTAATTGATCTTCTGCAGCGGCTCACTCTCACCTGGATAGCGTTAAGGGCTCTGTGAGGATATTGTTCTTTGATTTCTCCAGTGCTTTTAACACTATCCAGCCCTTTCTGATGAGTGAGAAGCTGCTCAGGATGGGTGTCAGCTCCTCCATTGTCTCCTGGATTAATGACACCTGTCAGGCAGGCCTCAGTATGTGCGACTGGGGACCACCCTGTCTGACACGATGGTCAGTAATGTAGGAGCTCCCCAGGGTACAGTCCTGTCTCCGTTCCTGTTCACTCTGTACACCTCTGATTTCAAGTACAATTCCGGGTCCTGCCATCTGCAGAAGTTCTCTGATGACTCTGCAGTGGTCGGGTGTATCAGGGATGGACAGGAGCTGGAGTACAGGACACTGATTACAAACTTTGTGGAGTGGTCCCTGGCAAACCATCTGCTCCTGAACGTTGACAAGACCAAGGAACTGGTGATTGACTTTAGGAGAAAGAGGACACCGGTGGAGCCCATTACCATCCAGGGCCAGGACGTGGAAATAGTGGACTGCTACAAGTACCTTGGCGTACAGGTGAATAACAGACTTGACTGGAGGGACAACTGTAATGCTGTGTACAAGAAGAGCATGAGCAGACTCTACTTCCTGAGAAAGCTCAGGTCTTTCAATGTGTGCAGCAAGTTACTGGAGATCTTCTACCAGTCTGTGGAGGCCAGCGCCCTGTACTTCACTGTGGTCTGCTGGGGGAGCGGCACCAGTAAAAGAGACATTGGTCGGATTGACAAACTGATCCGTAAAGCGGGTTACGTGATCGGCTGTGAGCTGGAGACATTTGTCACAGTGAGGGACAGGAGGTCACTGGACAAACTGCTCTGCATCATGGACACTCCTGCTCACCCACTGCACCAGACTATAGAGGGACAGAGGAGATAATACTCCCTACAACTGTACAACAACTCACCCACTGCACCAGACTATAGAGGGACAGAGGAGATAATACTCCCTACAACTGTACAACAACTCACCCACTGCACCAGACTATAGAGGGACAGAGGAGCTCATTCTCCAACAGGCTCCTACAGCTCCGCTCAAACAGTGAGAGATTCAGGACTACATTCATACCATACGCCATACAGCTGTACAACAACTCACCCTTATGTAACAGATAATACTCCCTACAACTGTACTCCAAGTTAATCCCAAGTAACGGATTACCTCACGCCCTGTCAATCAGCATAGTATTTGTCGGTCTTGTCTCTTGTTTATAGCTGTGATTATATAGTTTATTACTTTATTACTTATATTTCTATTTTATTTTGACTTGTACATATACATTTTTATAATTGTCTCATTTGACACGTGTCTCTTTTGTTACTCTGTTATTATTTTATATTGTGATGTTTGAGCTGCTGTGTCCAAATAATTTCCCTTGTGGATCAATAAAGTTTGTCTAAGTCTAAGGCCCAATCCCAATTCTCCCCCTTAGCCCTACCCCTCTGTCTTTAAACAGAGGGTAAGGCAAAGGGGTGTGTTTTAAACCCTTAGAAATGGGACACCCCTTTGCAGTCGCAACAATATGACATTATTTTTAAAGTTTTGAAGTATTGTGCTCCTTTTGAGTTTGTTTTAAATGAACTTTGCAAAAAGTCAAATGTTTTTTTAATTTTTTATTTTTTTTAAATGACTATACTCTGTACAACATATGTAAATCAAATTTTAATCAACTTTAACACAAAATTAAAATGCTGCAGAGGTGGACGGAGTTGTAGAGGATGCCTGGTACACACAAAAAAGAAAACAAAATTAATACATAGTCATAAACATATATAGTTGTTCTGGTACCTACAAATATTATAGAATGTAATATACCTTATATTTTATTTTCAAATTCTCCCACTTTTTTGAAGCTTGTTGGGCTGACACAACTCCAACAAGTCCAGCCTCCTACAAGAAATTTCTAAACAAAATACAAATGTGATTAATAACATGTCATTTTTAATATAAATAGGGGATAATTTACAAGGCGAAAAGAAACAATAATATTTTAGGCGATGCATGTTCGTAATACTTTACACATTCTACCGTAACAAGCGTATAGTTCTAACCGGGCATGTTACGATAAGCCGTATATGTCAGAAAGTGTAAATGCTGGCGCCATGAGTATACCTACAACTTTTCAAAAGTTACTACAGTTTTATACAACTTTTTATGAGGTTCTTGAGTGCAAATACTCACATTTGTCCAATTTCTTCCCGATTGCTCGACACTTCCCAATTTCCGTGTTGGTTTTTGCTCCGACTTGTGTTAAGCCACGCCTACCCCTTTGCGCAAAGGGTGCATCTGAAAACGCTCTGTTCAGAGGGGTAGAACAGCCCTTCCCCTTATCCCTCGCACTTACAGAAAAGAGTATTGGGACACCCCTCTGTCTCTCGTGAACGCGCACAACAGAGGGGTAGGGCTAAGACAGAGGGCTAAGGGAAGAATTGAGACGCAGCCTAAGTCTATTCCAGGCAGAGCAGTGACGTATCCATAGAAACAAGCAGGTGATGGACCCCCAACCGAAAAGTTACACAGTCCAGCTTTAAGAAATTAGAATTAGAGAATGTACTGACCATGTTGGCCTCAGAATTTCTCAGTGTTTTTCATGTTTTTAAGAAAAAATCAATAAGTAGAAATTGGAAATTCCAGGAAATGTGAGAATGAAACAAAACAAAACTCCACGTGTGTTTGTGACGAGGAAACGACATTAGAACCGAGCGGAGAGCAGAGGATTATGGGACATTTAAAGCACTCACCTGTGTCCCAAACCGAAAACACGACTTCACCGTTAAAATCGCAAAATCTGAAAGTATTTTGTGGAAAGAAGATACTCTCCAAATGACAAGCTCTTCTGTGTTTTTATGGACAAACGTGCTCTGAAATGTCCCTGTGATGCCCTTCCTGTGTGTCAGATGCCCTCCCTGTGTGTGTCAGATGCCCTCCCTGTGTGTCAGATGCCCTCCCTGTGTTTATGGCATAGTTTATGGCACTGACACCAAAACCCGAGAGCAGACTGATCACAAAAAACAGTTCTGAATCTAGAATCTGGTTAAAAATGCAATTAAAAAAAACCAAAAACACGCAGAATAAAACGCTGTAGTTGCAGTTTGCACCTGGAATGAGGCACAGAAGTTTTTTATTCTTAAATCTGATCATACAGCTAAAAAATAACCAACATTTCCCAGTAGTGCAAAGAAATCGTCCTCGCTCTGTGTCTCCATGGAGTCGTCTTCTGCGTGAAAACTTCTCCCTGTGGTTCAGACTCAAACATGTTCTGAAACTTCTTGGATTGTTGGACGAGTCTAAAGTTCAGATCCGGTCTCAGATGTGACGCTCCTGGACCAGTTTAAATCGTAGTATTTTGGTGCGTTCTGTTAACCGATCACCCTGCTGTGCCCGCTGAGGCTTCTGCAGGGTTTTATTATTGATTTTTTCCCTAAAAAAAAAAAAAGCTCCTTTGACAGTGACCGTTTGAACGCCAGTCGGACCAGTTTTATTTTAATTACTTAAGCCATTTTAGATGAATATTGTGATTTAAATGTGAACTAAAGCTGCAGACGGTGTGTCAGAGACGCCGTTGGGTTGGATCTGACACTCGCAGTGGAATAAGGAGTGTAAGCGACATTTCATAAGGTTTACATAAAAAAAGGAGTGAAAAATGTTCACGTACATGATTTTATATATTTCTTTTAAACGAAAGAAATTTGATACTGGATTTGTACACTTGGGGGCGCTCTACTGCCTGTCTGTTGTATTCTCCTGTAATTACACATGAAGAAATGCTGTTCTTGAACTTGAAAATAAAGGAAAAGATGCAGGAGCCACACGGTCATAAAGTTATGAAGGTGTAAGACCGGCTCGTTACTCAACTTTGTTTTGTGACGAGGTTAAATTAGTGTCAAGGAGAAAATAAAGTCTGAAGCCGTATTCACACAGGATTAATTTTACCCAGGAACGTAATCTTAAATTACCCCCACACCCTATTCAGACCCTCCGTACGGTCAGCAGTACGAGTCTGTACGAGGCTCCGCCCACAAGTCTACGTCCCCCATGCTCCCACAGTACGAGTCTGTACGAGGCTCCGCCCACAAGTCTACGTCCCCCAGGCTCCCACAGTACGAGTCTGTACGAGGCTCCGCCCACAAGTCTACGTCCCCCAGGCTCCCACAGTACGAGTCTGTACGAGGCTCCGCCCACAAGTCTACGTCCCCCATGCTCCCACAGTACGAGTCTGTACGAGGCTCCGCCCACAAGTCTACGTCCCCCAGTCTCCCACAGTACGAGTCTGTACGAGGCTCCGCCCACAAGTCTACGTCCCCCAGTCTCCCACAGTACGAGTCTGTACGAGGCTCCGCCCACAAGTCTACGTCCCCCAGGCTCCCACAGTACGAGTCTGTACGAGGCTCCGCCCACAAGTCTACGTCCCCCAGGCTCCACACGACAATTCTCCATAAATACACAAAAACATGAGACAAAACTGAACACAACAACTGGACAAACCTGATGTGATGCAGGAGTTTCATTAGTGTGACGCACACTGAGTGTGTTGGGATAGAGCTCTGAAGGGGGAGGGACTTAGCACAAAGAGGCTGAGTGTGTTGGGATAGAGCTCTGAAGGGGGAGCGACTTAGCTCAAATACCTGTGGTCTGTGTGGACATGTCTAAGCGCTCGCGTCTCTGTGTCCCTGAGTCTCTGACCTCAGTCCCCGTGTCTCCGTGTCTCTGACCTGAGTCTCCGTGTTTCTGACCTGAGTCTCCGTGTCTCTGACCTGAGTCTCCGTGTTTCTGACCTGAGTCTCCGTGTCTCTGTGTCCCTGAGTCTCCGTGTCTCTGACCTGAGTCTCCGTGTCTCTGACCTGAGTCTCCGTCTCTGTCTCAGATCTGGAACATTAAACAGATGATCAAACTGACCCAGGAACATCTGGAGGCTCTGCTGGACAAGTTTGGAGGAGAACACAACCCCCCGTCCATCTACCTGGAGGTCAGACCAGGACCGAGACTAGACCAGGACCGGGACTAGACCAGGATCTGGGACAGGACTAGACCATAACGAGGATCAGGACTAGACCAGGATCTGGGACAGGACTAGACCTAGACCAGGACCGGGACTAGACCAGGATCTGGGACAGGACTAGACCTAGACCAGGATCTGAGACTGGACCTGGACTGGACCAGGACTAAACCAGGACTAAACCAGGACTAAACCAGGACTAAACCAGGACTAAACCAGGACCGAGACCTGGAGACTAGACTTGGGCTAAACCAGGAGTAAACCTGGACTAAATACTTAAAGACTAGAAGCAGGGACTAGAAGCGAACCTAGACCTGGAGACTGAACCCGGACTAGACCCGGACTAGACCGGGATTCTGATTGTCTGTGTCCCTGCAGGCGTATGAGGAGTACACGTCTAAGCTGGATGCCCTGCAGCAGAGGGAGCAGCAGCTGTTGGAGGCGATGGGGAACGGCACGGAGCTGTCGTCCTCTCCCACGGCGGCCATGTTGGATCTGCAGGAGCCGTGCGCTCACAGTTTCACCTCGGCCCCGAACACTTTAAACGTGATCCAGACCCCGTGCGACGTGGGCCGGGTCAACCCCCGCTCCCCGCAGAAGCCCATCGTCCGAGTGTTCCTGCCCAACAAGCAGCGCACAGTGGTCAGTCTGAGGACTTTATTTATGTATTTATGTCGTCTTCTTCTTTTTCTTCTCTTCTTCTTATTCGTCTCTTCTTCTTTTCTTCTTCTCTTCTTCTCTTCTTATTCTTATTCATCTCTTCTTCGTATTATTATTTCAACACAAGGCGTCATCACAAAATAAATGTGATTGTTATTTGTAGATATTTGTATATTTTTGTTGCTCAAAAAAACGACAAATGTGTTGAAAATAAACCCTCAGACTTTTCAGCAGGTCTCAAACTCATAAGAAATACTTTTACTTTTCAGTCCTGTTCAAAAATGTAGTGGAGTAAAAGTAAAAAGTATTTTCTGTAAAATGTACTTAAATAAAGTACAGATACCTAAAAACAGTACTTAAATACTTTTACTTTCTTGTATTCCACCATTGATCCTCTGCTCTCTTTAAATGTCCCATGATCCTCTGCTCTCTTTAAATGTCCCATGATCCTCTGCTCTCTTTAAATGTCCCATGATCCTCTGCTCTCTTTAAATGTCCCATGATCCTCTGCTCTCTTTAAATGTCCCATGATCCTCTGCTCTAATGTCATTTCCTCATCACAAACACCTGGAGTTGTGTTTTGTTTCATTCACATGTTTAACACACAAACCTGCAGATTTAACACGAGTTCTTCTCTCAGACTGAAAACACTCTGTTCCACCTTGTGATGTCATCATGTGGTGATACAGGAAGTGCTCCACTGTGTTTTTAAACTCCACACACCTTCACTAGAATCATTTGGATCATTTCAGTCCTGGAATTGCCGATCTCTACTGAACTAAAGGTAAAAGGAGCTGTTCACTTGAAAACTACCACTTGATGACATCACAAGGTGGAACAGAGCGTTTGGAGCTTTGGAGATGTAGACAGACTAATAATCGTCTGACTCTCCTGTGACTCTCATTGGCTCTCGTGTGACTCTCGTGTGTCCAGGTTCCCGCTCGCTGTGGAATGACCGTCAGAGACTCGCTGAAAAAGGCTCTGATGATGAGAGGCCTGATCCCAGAGTGCTGCGCCGTCTACAGGGTCCAGGACGGGTGAGAGCGCCCCCTGCTGTCACACACACTACAGCACACACAGGACGGGTGAGAGCGCCCCCTGCTGTCACACACACACTACAGCACACACAGGACGGGTGAGAGCGCCCCCTGCTGTCACACACACTACAGCACACACAGGACGGGTGAGAGCGCCCCCTGCTGTCACACACACACTACAGCACACACAGGACGGGTGAGAGCGCCCCCTGCTGTCACACACACACTACAGCACACACAGGACGGGTGAGAGCGCCCCCTGCTGTCACACACACACTACAGCACACACAGGACGGGTTGGTTCATTTGAAGACGTTGAACTTTGTCATTTCTGAGCTTATCCACATGAAACTGAAACTGAAACTGTTTCAGAGACACGACCCCTGAACCAGGACATGCGTCACTTTAGGACGGCTCCAGTGTGAAACCTTTGACAGTTAATATTGTTTTTGATTTACTTTAACTGAGTGACAATGTGAAGCATAACACACAAGTATAATACAAAGAAAATAACATCATATCAACAACGTAAAATCAAGAAATCCATCCATCGACAATCAACAAAGTACGAGTTTCCTCTTTATTTCAGGTCATATTTCCGGGCTTTTTCTCAGGTTTTGGTAAATTTTTTAAAATTTGCTGTGTCTTATTTTGAATATGGGTTTACTATTGTCATGTTTTGCTTTGTGAATCTGTTTTTTTCCAAGTACGATTAGAGGAGCTTCTGTTCTCTTCTCTTTTGGTTTGCTCACGGTTGAAGTGGGTCATTACATCGTGGCTTTAATGTTCTTCTAACATTATAGTTTGAGTTCTGTGATGTCACTGGTGTCATGCATGCTGATTGGCTGCTGTGCTCAGGGAGAAGAAGCCGATTGGTTGGGACACGGACATCTCGTGGCTGACTGGAGAAGAGCTCCATGTGGAGGTTCTGGAGAACGTGCCCCTCACCACACACAACTTTGTGAGTCTGAACTTTGGGATGATCCAAAAACTACAGGCCTGTGGGCGTAGCACTGATCCTCTTCTCTGATTGGACACTCAAACTGTCAATCATCCGCCCTCTCAAATCCACAGAGACGACAACAACTTTTCTGCTGGAGGGTCCGTCAAACGATTTTCTCCATGGAGATGTTATTCCTTTGTCTGGAATGTTCCACAGTATGGCATTAAACCTTTCTATCTTCATGGAGACCAAACCAGACCAAGTTCCAGGTCAGATCTGTGGAGAGGCGACCCCGCTCACAGTCAGAATGTCTGTTTTTCTAGGCATTTTTGAGCTCTAAAACCACCTGTAATTGAATAAATGTAAAGTAGAGCTGTTTAATGTCACACTGTGGAACATTCCAGGCAGAGCAGTGACGTCTCCATAGAAACAAGCAGGTAACAGACCCTCCATCAGAAAAGTTGCACAGTGAACCTTTAAAGCAGACCTATTCTGCAGTCGACTTCAAAGATGTCGTCTGACCAGTTACTCTGCTGAAGTTGTATTTGTTTTGTCTCATGTTTTTGTGTATTTATGGAGAATTGTCGTGTGGAGCCTGGGGGACGTAGACTTGTGGGCGGAGCCTCGTACAGACTCGTACTGTGGGAGCCTGGGGGACGTAGACTTGTGGGCGGAGCCTCGTACAGACTCGTACTGTGGGAGCCTGGGGGACGTAGACTTAGACTTGTGGGCGGAGCCTCGTACAGACACGTACTGTGGGAGCATAGGGGACGTAGACTTGTGGGCGGAGCCTCGTACAGACTCGTACTGTGGGAGCATGGAGGACGTAGACTTAGACTTGTGGGCGGAGCCTCGTACAGACTCGTACTGTGGGAGCATGGAGGACGTAGACTTAGACTTGTGGGCAGAGCCTCGTACAGACTCGTACTGCTAACCATACGGAGGGTTTGAATAAGGCCTGGGAGAGATCGACATCTAAAACCTCTTCGGGCAGGTTTTTGAAGAGAAATAACATTAGAACATGGGAGAAAGTTCCAAAAAATACATTTTCTTAGTTTTCTTGAATCATGTCATTTAACACAGTAAGTTTCTTTAAAGCCACAGGATGTAACTTTTTAGCCAAAAACAGAGTTTCATTCTGGTTGTTTCTGTTGCACTCAGAACTTGCCTGTGGAGAATCTTCTGCAGTTTGTCCCACAGACGAGTAAAAGGCCTTCGTTAAAAAGAATCAGAACCAGTATTTTGTATTGAGACTTTTGGAAAGCTCCGAAATAGTTTTAAATGTTGTTACCGTGACAACACTGATCCTGTCTCTCTGTGGACGTCCATAAGACAAAGCTCCGCCCAGAATCATCTCCATCACAATAACAATGTTCCCCATTAGGGCATTAACGTATCTCCTTTGCATTTGTTTAATTTCAGTTGTTTTTTAGCTCAAAAATCCCTCAGTAAAAACATGAATTTTTACATGTGCACACTCGCTTCTCCACAGATCTGACCATTAACCTGTCTCAATTGTGATTACCAAGTTTATTTCCATACTGTGAAATAATCAAGGCAAAACTGTAATATCACCATGGAGACAAGCAGGTGTCAGACCCTCCAGTAGAAAAGTTACACAGTGCAGCTTTAATGTACCATATTTCTAAAACAGAACCCATCCTTATTTTCAGAACACAAATGTTTGTGTTTGTGTTCCAGGTGCGTAAAACCTTCTTCACGTTGGCGTTCTGCGACTTCTGCCGGAAGCTTCTGTTCCAGGGCTTCCGCTGTCAGACCTGCGGCTACAAGTTCCACCAGCGCTGCAGTACAGAGGTCCCCCTGATGTGTGTCAACTACGACCAGCTCGAGTGAGTGGCAGCCTTAGTCTGTATGAGCTAACGTGTTCAAACAGGAAGTGCTCCAGGCGGCTCTTCTGACTCTGGCTCCAGTGACTCACATTGGGATCTTGTGGCTCTTCTCTGGACCTGCTGCTGTGGTTTTGGTCTTAAATGTTCTGCTGAAGCCACGACACAGAATCTGGAGTTTTTCATTTCTGTTTTGTTCCTAAATCAAGATCTGAACATAAATAACGGACCAATCAGACGCCTTCATTCCCGAGGTCCCTCCCACTAGCCTTAGCAACAGGTTTGATTGACAGCGTGATTGCTGTGATACTCACGGTCGGAATTTCAGATATGGATCTGGCTCCAGCTCAGCCTCTGTAACCGCTGGCCTCAATGAGCTTTATTTGGAGTCAAATTCTGTGGGTGACGTCACTCCGGACACTTCTGTCACAGACTGAGGTTGTGGGTTAGACTCCTGATTTGTCTGCGTGGAGTTTGCATGTTCTCCCTGAGCAGGGCTGTCACTAGTGTGGAATTATTATCGTGGGATCAGAATCGGTATCGAGTCTGTTCCTTAGTATCAAAATCGTTTGAATTTTAGTATCGTGACGTGCTCAGGAGGAGGTTGTGGGTTCGAGTCCTGACCTCTGCTCTCATTACAGTTTATTGTTCGTGTCAAAGTTCTTCGAGCACCATCCGTTCTCTCAGGAGGAGGTCTCCTCAGAAGGAACCACCCCCGTGTCTGAAGTCTGTCCCTCCCTGCCCCCCTCAGAATCCACCAGGTCAGAACCAGGACGAGGACTGGACCAGGGACTGGACCAGGACTAGACCTGAACCAGAACCAGGACTGAACCAGGGACTGAACCAGGGACTGGACCAGGACTGGACCAGAGCCAGGACTGGACCAGAACCAGGACTGGACCAGGACTAGACCAGAACCAGGACTGGACCAGAACCACAACATTTAAAATTGTGCTTTTTTTCTCTTTTCTCTCTCGCTCTCTCTCTTTCTCTTTCTCTCTCTCTCCTGTGCTCTCTCCGTCTGGCGCCCTCTGGTGGTCTCTCTCTCCGTCTGGCGCCCTTTGGTGGTCTCGCTCTCTCTCCGTCTGGCGCCCTCTGGTGGTCTCTCTGGCGCCCTCTGGTGTCTCTCTCTCTCTGTCTGGCGCCCTCTGGTGTCTCTCTCTCTCTGTCTGGCGCCCTCTGGTGGTCTCTCTCGCTCGGTCTGGCGCCCTCTGGCTGTCTCTCTCTCGGTCTGGGGCCCTCTGGTGATCTCTCTCTCTGTCTGGCGCCCTCTGGTGGTCTCTCTCGCTCGGTCTGGCGCCCTCTGGCTGTCTCTCTCTCGGTCTGGGGCCCTCTGGTGATCTCTCTCTCTGTCTGGCGCCCTCTGGTGGTCTCTCTCTCGCTCGGTCTGGCGCCCTCTGGTGATCTCTCTCTGGCGCCCTCTGGCTGTCTCTCTCTCGGTCTGGCGCCCTCTGGTGATCTCTCTCTCTGTCTGGCGCCCTCTGGTGGTCTCTCGCTCTCCGTCTGGCGCCTTTTGGTGGCCTCTCTCTCTCGGTCTGGCGCCCTCTGGTGGGCAGGTCGCTGTGCCACGCCTCCGTCTCGCCCTCCAAGTCCATCCCGATCCCGCCCAGTTTCCGACAGAGCGCGGAGGAAGAGCACCGGAACCAGTTTGGACAAAGAGACCGGTCCTCCTCCGCCCCCAACGTCCACATCAACACCATCGAGCCGGTCAACATCGACGTGAGTCCCAGCGCCGGCACCGGGTTAGGGATATACCGATACCGATTACAGATGTAACAACCAAAATATCGTGATATCGTATCGTCAAACATCTCACAATATATCGAATTACAAGTTTCTTTAAATTCATTGTTTTGGTGCAGCAACAGCTAAAAAACGGAGAGAACTACATATCCCATGATGCTTTGCTCTGTTTCAGTGCAGACTACATGAAGCAACGATTATTAAACAGTTTTACAGTTTAATTATTTGTATTATGACAGAGAAGGAGCATATTCACATTTTGTTTTTGTAGGGAGTATTGTCTGTTACATAAGGGTGAGTTGTCGTACAGTTGTAGGGAGTATTATCTGTTACATAAGGGTGAGTTGTCGTACAGTTGTAGGGAGTATTATCTGTTACATAAGGGTGACTTGTTGTACAGTTGTAGGGAATATTATCTGTTACATAAGGGTGACTTGTACAGTTGTAGGGAGTATTATCTGTTACTTAAGGGTGAGTTGTTGTACAGTTGTAGGGAGTATTATCTGTTACATAAGGGTGAGTTGTACAGTTGTAGGGAGTATTATCTGTTACATAAGGGTGACTTGTACAGTTGTAGGGAGTATTATCTGTTACGTAAGGGTGACTTGTTGTACAGTTGTAGGGAATATTATCTGTTACATAAGGGTGACTTGTACAGTTGTAGGGAATATTATCTGTTACATAAGGGTGAGTTGTACAGTTGTAGGGAATATTATCTGTTACTTAAGGGTGAGTTGTTGTACAGTTGTAGGGAGTATTATCTGTTACATAAGGGTGAGTTGTACAGTTGTAGGGAGTATTATCTGTTACATAAGGGTGACTTGTACAGTTGTAGGGAGTATTATCTGTTACTTAAGGGTGAGTTGTTGTACAGTTGTAGGGAGTATTATCTGTTACATAAGGGTGAGTTGTACAGTTGTAGGGAGTATTATCTGTTACATAAGGGTGACTTGTACAGTTGTAGGGAGTATTATCTGTTACGTAAGGGTGACTTGTTGTACAGTTGTAGGGAATATTATCTGTTACATAAGGGTGACTTGTACAGTTGTAGGGAATATTATCTGTTACATAAGGGTGAGTTGTACAGTTGTAGGGAGTATTATCTGTTACATAAGGGTGACTTGTACAGTTGTAGGGAATATTATCTGTTACATAAGGGTGAGTTGTACAGTTGTAGGGAGTATTATCTGTTACATAAGGGTGACTTGTACAGTTGTAGGGAGTATTATCTGTTACATAAGGGTGACTTGTACAGTTGTAGGGAGTATTATTTGTTACATAAGGGTGACTTGTTGTACAGTTGTAGGGAGTATTATCTGTTACATAAGGGTGACTTGTACAGTTGTAGGGAATATTATCTGTTACATAAGGGTGACTTGTACAGTTGTAGGGAGTATTATCTGTTACATAAGGGTGACTTGTACAGTTGTAGGGAGTATTATCTGTTACATAAGGGTGACTTGTACAGTTGTAGGGAGTATTATTTGTTACATAAGGGTGACTTGTTGTACAGTTGTAGGGAGTATTATCTGTTACATAAGGGTGACTTGTACAGTAGTTTCGATATCGGACCTAAATAACTCTGATCGGTGCATCCCTGATACATTTGTTTTTGATATTAACATTTAACTCCAGACTTTTTACTCCAGAGCTCAGAGTCACAGGGTCAGGTGCTTTTAAAGGTTTAAACCCTGGTCTAAACCTTGGTCTGAACCCGGTCTAAATCCTGGTCTAAACCCTGGTGTAAACCCTGGTCTGAACCCGGTCTGAACCCGGTCTAAACCCTGGTCTGAACCCTGGTCTAAACCCTGGTCTGAACCCTGGTCTAAACCTTGGTCTGAACCCGGTCTGAACCCGGTCTGAACCCGGTCTAAACCCGGTCTAAACCCGGTCTAAACCCTGGTCTGAACCCGGTTTGACCCCGGTCTAACCCAGACTCTGTTGGTGCAGGACCTTCTCGGGGGGCAGAGTCTGCAGCGCTCTGATGGAGGTGAGAACTTTTCCTCTTTTATTTTTCTGTTTGTGTTTCTGCATCAGTTTGTCTCCATCAGTGTCCTCCAGCGCCTCCACACTACCGCAGAGAGTACCGCAGAGAGTACCGCAGAGAGTACCGCAGAGAGTACTGCAGAGAGTACCGCAGAGAGTAGTAGTAGTAGTAGTAGTAGTAGTCGTCAGGTAGTACCAGTAGAAAAAGAAGAGGATCTGATTGTAATTTATGGTTAAATTTCTTAAGAGACAAAATAAAAAGTTTAAAAAACAAAGTGAACTGTAAACAGAGTCGTCATAAACGAGCAGCTCAGACCCAGGTGCCCTCCCACGTACGGCCATTTTGGATAAGCGCTATGCTAATGTTTATATCTGACACAATGTGACACTGTCAGGCTCAGGTTTAAGAACAGTTTTACCAAGTCGCTCTTTGCACGACAGTGAAATCAAATATAGTAATAGTAGTAGTAGTAGTAGTAGCAGTAGTAGTAGTAGTAGTAGTAGTAGCAGTAGTAGTAGCAGTAGCAGTAGTAGTAGTAGTAGTAGTAGTAGCAGTAGTAGTAGTAGTAGTAGTAGTAGTAGTAGTAGTAGTAGCAGTAGTAGCAGTAGTAGCAGTAGCAGTAGCAGTAGCAGTAGCAGTTGTAAGTGTAGTAGTAGTAGCAGTAACATTAGCATTAGCATTAGCTATAGTTAGCCTGGGTAATATTAGGGTGACCAGACGTCCTCTTTTTCCCGGAATTTCTAAACTCTAACCCAAAAACTTAAACCTAAAATGTCGAGGATTTTGACTCTATCGGTCGGCAGCTTTGAGTGGGACACTTTTTTTAGTTTTGGCGACAGTTTTTGCTCATCTGATCAGACACAATCATGGATCTACAATAAAATCATCTTCTTATACTTCCATGGACACCATCACTGGCGCGTCTTTAGACTTTAGACTTTAAAATGTAATGAAATACAGTTAATTGTCCAAACTTCCCCTGGTGAAGACCCCAGACCCCCTGATATATCACACACTGATTTGTTTTATTTTGAGTTTGTGCCAAGAGAGAAACAAAAATCCTACACGTACTACATACTAGATTTAAACAACAGAAAAGCACATTTCTCGAAAGGAGCAGGAAGAAGAAAAACTTAAATTCACCCGCCCCTGTTCATTACAGAGTTTCAAAGGTTACGTGGCAGAGGCTGGGACTCACAAGTCGTGACTTGGACTCGAGTCAGACTTGAGTCACTATTTTTAGGACTTGAGACTTGACTTGATAAAATGGACCAAGATTTGAGACTTGAAGGTCAGTGACTTGGGACTTGACTTGGACTTGAAGACTTGATGCTTCTCTTAAAAAAAATAAAAGTTCTAGAAAATACTTTTTTTCTCTTTTCAGTTGACGCGGTGATTAATTTTACAGAAACAAATTGGAACATGTCCCTCCCACTTCTCTGGATGTAACTGAAGTTCTGTGATGTAGTATCCACAAATGTACTACAGTAAAATACAGTACAATACAGTACAATACAGTAAAAAAACAGTACAATACGGTAAAACAGAGGGAACTACACAGAACATGATCCTTCTATTTCAGTGCAGACAAAATAACAGTTATTTATCACTTTTAAATCTGAATTCTTTCTATTCTGACCGTAATAATTCAAACTTAAGATCTTGACAAGACATTTAAAAAAGTAAAAATATAAATATACCATGACTTTTTAAGTACAGTTTAGATTAAAATTCATATAAACGGCAAAAATCTAAGCTATATTTGGTACTTTGGTTTAAAGACTTGAAATGACTTGAAGCTCAAAGCGACGACTTGACTTGGACTTGACTTGGACTTGACTTGGACTTGACTTGGACTTGACTTGACTTGGACTTGACTTGGACTTGACTTGGACTTGACTTGGACTTTCCAGTCTTTGACTTGGGACTTGACTCGGACTTGAGACTTACTTGAGACTTGCAAAACAACGACTTGGTCCCACCTCCGTTAGGCGTTTGCTTCTGAACATCGATCACAAAACTTTACACATATTTACATAGAGCGAAATAAATGACACACTATGAATACTTAATATAATTTTAACCCAATTATTATTTTATATTGTACTGTATTATGTTTTACAGTTATTATCTTAGCTGTATTTTTTTTTTTTTCATTAAATTATGTATTATTTTTATTATAATTTCTTTAAAAGCTGTGAATATTTGGGTCCTGCTTCAACACACACACTCAGATACACACAGGCTTGTCCTGGTGGTTCTCAACGTCTTTGTTTTAAATTCTCACTAATTCACACTGTACTTCTTGTTTATTGAACAGTTTTTGGATATTTGTAAAGTCAAAAGTCAAACACCAACAGCTTACAAAGTACAAACATCACCAATGTTTGTCCCTGAACCCGGTGTCCTGCTTTTTGATTATGACCCCAGTCTGGTCACCCTCTTGTCTACAGCAGCAGCAGCAGCAGCAGCAGCAGTAGTAGCAGCTTTAGCTTTAGTTAGCCTGGGTGATGTTGTGTTGTCTGCTCTTGCCCACAGCTGCCCTCTCCGCCCGTCCCTGCCGCCCCGGTGTCCGGAGGCAGCGTACCCGGACGTGCAGCCCTCTCCTTTACTCCTTCCCCAATGACATAGTGTTTGATTTCGAGACTGAGCCAGACTTTGGAGGTAGTCAGGTGTTTGTGTTTCACCACCTCCTTCTCTGTGTCCTGTGTGATCACCAAACACCACTGCAGTATTTGTAGTAGTAGTAATAGTAGTAATAGTAGTAATAGTAGTAATAGTAGTAGTATTTTCATGTATCACCTTCTCTCACCACTTCGATGTGTCTTGATTTGGGGATTTGAATTCTTCTGTCAATCAAAAACACAGTTTCGGTTTCAAAACTTTCTGAAGGGGTTTTCCACAAAGTTAGCAAACATTTGTAGTTTAAATCATTTGTAGTTTATATAAATGGACAGAGCTAACGTGCGAGCCACCACAGTCCGAACAGGAAGTGACCATGGGCACGAGTCGGCTCCATCGACTTCAGATGTTGGTCTGAACCCGCTCTACATGACCGTGGGGTTTGGACTTCAGCATTTTGTCCCAAATCAAGATCTGAACATTAATGGCAAAAAAAAAGGAGAAAATTTAATTTGTCAACTGGACATAGTTTATTTGGTCGAATACGTTTCTCAGCTCATCCAAGCTGCTTCTTCAGTTCTGGTCAGATGCTGGCGGACACTGCTTTATATCTGCCTGAAGGGAGGAGCTAAATTACAATGAAATGACTCTGAGACACACATATTTAAATACAGTTTCAGTTGGTCAGGTGATTCAATATGGAGTTGTTAACAGTTTCTGTTAGTCATGTGAGTCTATTCAATATGGAGTGGGAGTGGGGGAGTAGTTAGCATATCCATTCAGGGCCCTGATGGGTGTTTTCACACCTCTGGACCTGACCTGGCTAGTCCCATTGTTTTCCCAGTGACCTGGGACTAGCCAGGTCAGGTCCAGAGGTGTGAAAACACCCATCAGGGCCCTGAATGGTTCTGCTAACTACTCCCCCACTCCCACTCCATATTGAATAGACTCACATGATTAACAGAAACTGTTAACAACTCCATATTGAATCACCTGACCAACTGAAACTGTAAATAAATATGTGTGTCTCAGAGTAATTTTCATTGTAATTAAGCTCCTCCCTTCAGGCAGATATAAAGCAGTGTCCACCAGCATCTGACCAGAACTGAAGAAGCAGCTTGGATGAGCTGCGAAACGTATTCGACCAAATAAACTATGTCCAGTTGACAAATTAAATTTTCTCCTTTTTTTGCCATGGATTCTACCTGGACGACTGAGGGATTTTACATACATCTGAACATTAAGAACGGACCAATCAGACACCTTCTTTCCCCGAGGCCCCTCCCACTAGCGTTAGCAACAGGTTTGATTGACAACGTTGCTAAAGAAAGGGGCGTTACCTTCAACAGCCTCGCTCCTGATTGGCTCTTTGGGGATTAGACGTGACTGGAATTCCAAATATAGAACTCCCATAGAGTTATGAGTGAAATTTAAATTTTGTAAATCTTGTTTAATCTTTTGTGGAAAACTTCCTCACACTGTAGATCAGAGGCTCCTGTTCACTGCATGAGACCAGAGTCTGTCTATAGGGCTCACGTCATGTCCAAGGCCTGGTTTAGTCCTGGTTTAGTCCCTGGTTTAGTCCCTGGTGTTTAGTCCCTGGTTTAGTCCCTGGTTTAGTCCTGGTTTAGTCCCTGGTTTAGTCCCTGGTTTAGTCCCTGGTTTAGTCCTGGTTTAGTCCCTGGTTTAGTCCCTGGTTTAATCCTGGTTTAGTCCCTGGTTTAATCCTGATTTAGTCTTGGTTTAGTCCCCGTTTAGTCCCCGTTTAGTCTTGGTTTAGTCCCTGCTTTAGTCCTGGTTTAGTCCCTGGTTAAGTCCCTGGTTTAGTCCTAGTTTAATCTTGGTTTAGTCCTGGTTTAGTCCCTGGTTTAGTCCTGGTTTAGTCCCTGGTTTAGTCCTGGTTTAGTCCTGGTTTAGTTCTGGCTTAGTCCTGGCTTAGTTCTGGCTTAGTTATGGTTTAGTCCCGGTTTAGTCTTGGTTTAGTCCTGGCTTAGTCCTGGTTCAGCCCTGGTTTAGTCTTGGTTTTGTCCTGGTTCAGTCCTGGTTTAGTCCTGATTCAGCCCTGGCTTAGTTCTGGCTTAGTTCTGGTTTAGTCTTGATTTAGTCCTGGTTTAATCTTGTTTAGTCTTAGTTTAGTCATAGTTTAGTCTTGGTTTATTCTTGGTTTAGTCCTGGCTTAGTTCTGGCTTAGTTCTGGTTCAGCCCTGGTTTAGCCCTGGTTCAGCCTTGGTTTAGCCCTGGTTTAGTCCTGCTTTAGTCCTGCTTTAGTCCTGGTTTAGTCCTGGTTTAGTCCCGGTTTAGTCCTGATCTGGTTCCATCCTCTCTAACTCTTTCTCTGTTTCAGGTTCTACCTCTGGTCTTTCTGCGACGCCTCCGGCCTCTCTGCCCGGGTCTCTCACCAACGTCAAAATGCCCCAGAAATCTCCCTGCCAGCAGAGGGAGCGCAAGAGCTCGTCCTCCTCCGAAGACCGCAATAAAATGGTAAGTTTAATGCCATTTTACCACAAATGTACCACAACAGGACCATAAATGTACCACAACAGGACCACAAATGTACCACAACAGGACCATAAATGTACCACAACAGGACCACAAATGTACCACAACAGGACCACAAATGTACCACAAATGTACCACCAGTTTTTGAGACTTAGACAAACTTTATTGATCCACAGGGAGATTTGGACACAGGAGCTCACACATCACAGTCTATTATAACAAAGAGAAAAAGCATAAATGGTAATAATAAATTCAAAGGTTTGAGCACACTGTTCTAAACCGCAGGTACACGCACGCACAAACGCTCAAACTGTCACTGTCTAAAGTCTAAAGTAAACCTCTGAAACTGAAAATGGAACCACTCATTTGTGGCAATTCAAAAGTATTTTAACTTAACTTTGTGAAAAATCCACAGAAAAATCCACATCATTATTTCTTTAGTTCAAATACTCCGGCTCTTGTGGTTATCGTCTTTTCTCCGGTGTTTTGTTCAGAAAACTTTGGGTCGGCGTGACTCCAGCGACGACTGGGAGATCCCAGAGGGTCAGATCACTCTGGGCCAGCGCATCGGCTCTGGCTCCTTTGGAACCGTCTTCAAAGGGAAATGGCACGGTAAGAACAGCAGGGGGCAGCACTGAGGCCAGCAGGGGGCAGCACTGAAGCCAGCAGGGGGCAGCACTGAGGCCAGCAGGGGGCAACACTGAGGCCAGCAGGGGGCAACACTGAGGCCAGCAGGGGGCAGCACTGAGGCCAGCAGGGGGCAGCACTGAGGGAAAGATGAGTGGTTCTTAAACTGTTACGTGAACAGAGGACTATGTCGTATGTTAAATCTACACGACCAGTGAAAAGTCTGGACACTTTTTCATTCATGTTTCTTTATTCCTCTGATCGTTCACACTGTAGACTGTTCACTCTGTAGACTTTTCACTCTGTAGACTGTTCACACTGTAGACTGTTCACTCTGTAAACTGTTCACTCTGTAGACTGTTCACTCTGTAGACTTTTCACTCTGTAGACTTTTCACTCTGTAGACTGTTCACACTGTAGACTGTTCACTCTGTAGACTTTTCACTCTGTAGACTTTTCACTCTGTGGACTGTTCACTCTGTGGACTGTTCACTCTGTGGACTGTTCACTCTGTGGACTGTTCACTCTGTGGACTGTTCACTCTGTAGGCTGTTCACTCTGTAGACTGTTCACTCTGTGGACTGTTCACTCTGTAGGCTGTTCACTCTGTAGGCTTTTCACTCTGTAGACTTTTCACTCTGTGGACTGTTCACTCTGTAGACTGTTCACTCTGTAGACTGTTCACTCTGTAGACTTTTCACTCTGTAGACTTTTCACTCTGTGGACTGTTCACTCTGTGGACTGTTCACTCTGTGGACTGTTCACTCTGTAGGCTGTTCACTCTGTAGACTTTTCACTCTGTAGACTTTTCACTCTGTGGACTTTTCACTCTGTGGACTTTTCACTCTGTGGACTGTTCACTCTGTGGACTGTTCACTCTGTGGACTGTTCACTCTGTAGGCTGTTCACTCTGTAGGCTGTTCACTCTGTAGGCTGTTCACTCTGTAGGCTGTTCACTCTGTAGGCTGTTCACTCTGTGGACTGTTCACTCTGTAGACTGTTCACTCTGTAGACTGTTCACTCTGTAGACTGTTCACTCTGTAGACTGTTCACTCTGTAGACTTTTCACTCTGTGGACTGTTCACTCTGTGGACTGTTCACTCTGTAGGCTGTTCACTCTGTAGACTTTTCACTCTGTGGACTGTTCACTCTGTGGACTGTTCACTCTGTAGACTGTTCACTCTGTAGACTTTTCACTCTGTAGACTTTTCACTCTGTAGACTTTTCACTCTGTAGACTTTTCACTCTGTGGACTTTTCACTCTGTGGACTGTTCACTCTGTGGACTGTTCACTCTGTGGACTGTTCACTCTGTGGACTTTTCACTCTGTGGACTGTTCACTCTGTAGACTGTTCACTCTGTAGACTTTTCACTCTGTAGACTTTTCACTCTGTGGACTGTTCACTCTGTGGACTGTTCACTCTGTAGACTGTTCACTCTGTAGACTTTTCACTCTGTAGACTTTTCACTCTGTGGACTGTTCACTCTGTAGGCTGTTCACTCTGTAGACTGTTCACTCTGTGGACTGTTCACTCTGTGGACTGTTCACTCTGTGGACTGTTCACTCTGTAGACTGTTCACACTGTAGACTGTTCACTCTGTAGACTGTTCACTCTGTGGACTGTTCACTCTGTAGACTGTTCACTCTGTGGACTGTTCACTCTGTGGACTGTTCACTCTGTGGACTGTTCACTCTGTAGACTGTTCACTCTGTAGACTGTTCACTCTGTAGACTTTTCACTCTGTGGACTGTTCACTCTGTAGGCTGTTCACTCTGTAGACTTTTCACTCTGTGGACTGTTCACTCTGTAGACTTTTCACTCTGTGGACTGTTCACTCTGTGGACTGTTCACTCTGTAGACTGTTCACTCTGTAGACTTTTCACTCTGTAGACTTTTCACTCTGTGGACTGTTCACTCTGTAGGCTGTTCACTCTGTAGACTGTTCACTCTGTGGACTGTTCACTCTGTGGACTGTTCACTCTGTGGACTGTTCACTCTGTAGACTTTTCACTCTGTGGACTGTTCACTCTGTGGACTGTTCACTCTGTAGACTTTTCACTCTGTGGACTGTTCACTCTGTGGACTGTTCACTCTGTAGACTGTTCACTCTGTAGACTTTTCACTCTGTAGACTTTTCACTCTGTGGACTGTTCACTCTGTAGGCTGTTCACTCTGTAGACTGTTCACTCTGTGGACTGTTCACTCTGTGGACTGTTCACTCTGTGGACTGTTCACTCTGTAGACTGTTCACACTGTAGACTGTTCACTCTGTAGACTGTTCACTCTGTGGACTGTTCACTCTGTAGACTGTTCACTCTGTGGACTGTTCACTCTGTGGACTGTTCACTCTGTGGACTGTTCACTCTGTAGACTGTTCACTCTGTAGACTGTTCACTCTGTAGACTTTTCACTCTGTGGACTGTTCACTCTGTAGGCTGTTCACTCTGTAGACTTTTCACTCTGTGGACTGTTCACTCTGTGGACTGTTCACTCTGTAGACTGTTCACACTGTAGACTTTTCACTCTGTGGGCTGTTCACTCTGTAGGCTGTTCACTCTGTAGACTGTTCACTCTGTAGACGGTTCACTCTGTAGACGGTTCACACTGTAGATTCAGTGAGTGACACTTGTGAGTGTAAAACACAAACACTCTAAAGAGCTCAGATACTGTTTGAGGTTTATAAAAACTGTCTTTACCCTTTGCTTTGATCACAGCTCTGACCCTGAGGCGCAGCTGTGGACACAAAGTAAAGGGTGGACACTGAGGATTTAAATGTAAAATGTAGTTATGTAGAAATAATTCCATATATCTTTCTTCATATATCTGAGAAATAAGAAAGTGAATAAGAAAGTAGGAAAAGAAAAACCCTTGAATAAGCGGGTGTGTCTGAACTTTTGACTGGTTGTGTATCTTAAAGATTCATTGTGTAACTTTTCTGGTGGAGGGTCCATCAAATGCTTTTCTCCATGGAGATGTTATTGCTGTCTGGAATGTTCCACAGTATGGCATTAAACCTTTTTTATCTTCATGGAGATCAAACCAGACTGAGTTCCAGGTCAGATCTGTGGAGAGGCGACCCCGCTCACAGTCAGAATGTCTGTTTTTCTAGGGATTTTTCAGCTATAAAAACACCTGTAAATAAATGTAAAGTAGAGCTGGCAAGCAGGCAGAGCAAAGACATCTCCATAGAAACAAGTAGGTGACGGACCCTCCACCAGAAAAGTTACAGTGCACCTTTTTAAATGTGGTGTTTCCAGGCGACGTCGCGGTGAAGATGTTGAACGTCACAGCTCCCACTCCACAGCAGCTCCAGGCCTTCAAGAACGAAGTGGGCGTGCTCAGGTCTGTGTGACGGTCCTTTCTGATTCAGCTTTTACTGCAGCAGCAGCAGGCTGCAGTTCGTGAAAAAAGTTCCAAATGCAGAAGCTAAGAGAAGAAGAACTTTGGACCACTGCAAACTGTTTTAAATGATATGTTTTGATTTTCACATTTTAAAGACAGAAAAAAATTTGTACAGAAATTTTAAATGTAATAATTTAACAGTCATATGCACAGGTGCTGTGTCACAAAAACTGACTCCTGTAGCTTTAAGTCATGTTCTGATGTTCCTCCTCAAAAACACACCTGGAGTTGTGTTTGTTTCATTCACATGTTTGAGGAACTCTTTATTATTAGTCTGTCTACATCTCCAAAGCTCCAAACGCTCTGTTCCACCTTGTGATGTCATCAAGTGGTAGTTTTCAAGTGAACAGCTCCTTTTACCTTTAGTTCAGTCGAGATCGACAATTCCAGGACTGAAATGATCCAAATGATTCTAGTGAAGGTGTGTGGAGTTTAAAAACACAGTGGAGCACTTCCTGTATCACCACATGATGACATCACAAGGTGGAACGGAGTGTTTTCAGTCTGAGAGAAGAACACACAAACCCTGCCTAAACGTGCAGGGTTTGTGTGTTAAACATCTATCCATCCATCCATCCATTTTCTTCCGCTTATCCGGGGCCGGGTCGCAGGGGCAACAGTCTAAGCAGGGACTCCCAGACTTCCCTCGCCCCGGACACTTCCTCCAGCTCCTCCCCGCCCAGAGACATAGTCCCTCCAGCGTGTCCTGGGTTTTCCCCAGGGCCTCCTCCCGGTGGAACATGCCTGAAACACCTCCTGAGGGAAGCGTCCAGGAGGCATCCAGAACAGATGCCCTCCCCTCAGCCTCTCCTCTCGACGTGGAGGAGCAAACTCATTTCGGCCGCTTGTATCCGCGATTTTGTCCTTTCGGTCATTACCCAAAGCTCATGACCATAGGTGAGGGTCAAGAACCATGGCCTCGGATTTGGAGGAGCTGATCTTCATCCCATCCGCTTCACACTCGGCTGCAAACCGCCCCAGTGCACGCTGGAGGTCCTGGTCTGATGAAGCCATCAGGACAACATCATCTGCAAACAGCAGAGATGAGATCCTGTGGTCCCCAAACCGGACCCCCTCCGGCCCCCGACTGCGCCTAGAAATTCTGTCCATAAAAACAATGAACAGAACCGGTGACGGGGCAGCCCTGGCGGAGTCCAACATTCACCTGGAACAGGTCCGACTTACTGCCGTCAATGCGAACACAGCTCCTGCTCCGGTCAAACAGGGACCGGACAGCCCTTAGCAAAGGGCCCGAAACCCCATACTCCCAGAGCGCCCCCCACAGAACCCCACGAGGGACACGGTCGAATGCCTTCTCCAGATCCTCAAAGCACATGTGGACTGGTTGGGCAAACTCCCATGAACCCTCGAGCACCCGATGGAGAGTATAGAGATGGTCCAGTGTTCCGCGGCCAGGACGAAAACCACACTGCTCCTCATGGATCCGAGGTTCGACCATCGGTCAGATTCTCCTCTCCAGTACCTTGGAATAGACCTTACCGGGGAGGCTGAGGAGTGTGATTCCCCTGTAGTTGGAACACACCCCCCGGTCTGCCAGTCCAGAGGTACTCTCCCTGACCACCACGCAATGTTGCAGAGACGTATCAGCCAAGACAGCCCCACACATCCAGAGACTTGAGATACTCAGGACAGATCTCATCCACCCCCGGAGCCTCTCCACCGAGGAGCTCAACCACCTCAGTGACTTCAGCCAGGGTGATGGACGAGTCCACTTCTGAGTCCCCAGCCTCTGCTTCCTCCTCAGAAGACGTGATGGTGGGAATGAGGAGATCCTCAAAGTATTCCTTCCACCATCCGACAACATCCCCAGTTGAGGTCAACAGCTCCACCTGCACTGTAAACAGTGTTGGGTAAGCACTGCCTCCCCCTCCTGAGGCGTTGGACGGTTTGCCACAATTTCTTTGAGGCCGTCCAGTAGTCCTCCACCATGGCCTCTCCGAACTCCTCCCAACCACGAGTTTTTGCCTCTGCAACTGCCCGAGCTGCCGGTACCTGTCAGCTGCCTCAGGAGTCCCACGAGCCAACAAGGCCCAATGGGACTCCTTCTTCAGCCTGATGGTATCCCTTACTTCTGGTGTCCACAGGTTCGGTGATTGCCGTCATGACAGGCACCACAGACCTTACGACCACAACTATGAGCGGCAGCAATGACAATAGAGGCTGAGAACAGAACCCATTCGGACTCCATGTCCCCAGCCTCCCCGGAATCTGGGAGAAGCTCTCCTGGAGGTGTGAGTTGAAGGTCCCCCTGACAGAGGCTCTGCCAGACGTTCCCAACAGACCTTCACTATACGCTTGGGCCTGTCAGGTCTTTTCGGCTTCCTCCTCCGCCAGCGAACCCAACTCACAACCAGATCAGTTGACGGCTCTGCCCCTCTCTTCACCCGAGTGTCCAAGACACGCGGCCGGACGTCAGATGACACGACAACAAAGTCGATCATCGACCTCCGGCCTAGTGTGTCCTGGTGCCACGTGCACTGATGGACACCCTTGTGCTCGAACATGGTGTTCGTTATCAGAGGTGGAAAAAGTACTGAAAAATTGTAATTAAGTAAAAGTATCTTTACTTTGCTTAAATCCTACTCAAGTAAAAGTACCCGTCTGAAAATGTACTCGAGTAAAAGTAAAAAATTACTTCATTTCAAATGTACTTTGAGTAAAAGTTACTTAGTTACTTTCAATTAAATAAAAAAAAACCTACAGTAAAAATGCAGTTTTTTTCATAATGTTGCTGCACATAAATTCAGTCTTAAATAGACAAACTGCGGTAAACTAAATGTGACGCACTGCCATTTAATTCCTCCAGGAGCTGAAGATATATGGGATAATGAATCTAGGACAGGGGTCAGCAACCCGCGGTAGAGCCGCATGTGGCTCTTTCATCGTTCTGTCGTGGCTCCCTGTGACTTTGGAAAATAATAATGAGTATTTAATTACATTGCATTTTTATTTTAGTTTGTTCGTTTTTAAATGTAAATCTAAAATTGTAGATAATGGTAATCTTGTAACATTTAAATAAAAGTTTTTAATATTTTTGTCGCTCAAAACATGCGTCAAAGCCGCCGATGTGCGCCACCCGCACACACTGGAGCCCGGGCTTACCGCACCTACATCAGCAGGATGATTTTCAGCCCAATGATGATAAATCCAAGAAAAGAAAAGTTTCTGAAGAAAACAGAACGCTTAATGCTACGTGGGCAGATTCATTTTCACAGCTGATGAGACTGGTACACGCGGTACACGCGACAGTGGATCATTTAAGTTTGGATTTTTATTTCCTACGAGGAGGACTCAAATAATAATGTGTTTAATGCAGCTTTGCGCACATTTGTTTACGTTTTACAGAAGCGAAACTTAAAACCACATGGCTCATTTGCATAAACTAGAAGCTACTTTTGATGGACCAGCACTGTCCACTCGAAACTAGTCCAGGCAATAACCCATGAACTGTCCTATAGACAACATAAATTAAGATGATTTATTAAGAGACCAATCGCAAACCAAAGTCCTGCATTCTTATTATTTCTGACTGTCCTAAAGCCAATTTTAAACGTGAGGTGATTTTCCAACTCTCGGCTCCTTCACTTGAAACGTTCGTGATCAGGATGGAAAATAATTGAAATCATGAAGCCAGATTGTGTTAACCAAACCATAATAAATATACCGTTTGGGTATAACAGGCCAAACATATAGGCCTATATTTGTAGCCTACTTACCACCACATGCTTTCGTAGATTCGGTTCGGCGGGGCAGACACATTTTACATTTCATGATTACGTTGCTGCCTTTTTTGCGTTTAAACGCGAATAGGTCATCGAGGTTTGGCCAAGAAACAATGGAACTGCCGCACGCAAACCCGCGCAATGCAGTTTCCTTTCAGTTCCGGCAGATTTTTTCCCGCATTTTATTTTTCGCCCCTATCGATATTATTTTACTCAGTAACGTGGGCGGCTTTCAATGTAGCGAAGTAAAATACTTGGCTTAAAATGTACTCGAGTAAAAGTAAAATTACCTGTTTGAAAAACTACTTAGAAAATTACAAAGTACTCATAAAAACTAAATTACAGTAACGTGAGTAAATGTAATTCGTTACTTTCCACCCCTGTTCGTTATGGACAAACCGTGGCTACCACAGAAGTCCAATAAAAGGACACCGCTCGGGTTCAGATCAGGGAGGCCGTTCCTCCTGATCACCCCTCTCCAGGTGTCACTGTCTTTGCCCACGTGGGCATTGAAGTCACCTTCAACATGTGCGTTAAACATGTGAATGAAACAAAACATAACTGCAGGTCTGTTTGTGACGAGGAAATGACATTAGAACAGAACAGACAGCAGGGGATTATGGGACATTTAAAATTGTCCATATGTGATAAAGTGACGCACAAACCTCCTCTTTAAATATTTGTTGGTTTTTTTATGTTTGTTCAGGAAAACGCGTCATGTGAACATCCTTCTGTTCATGGGATACACGACCAAACCGCAGCTCGCTATCGTCACCCAGTGGTGTGAGGGCTCCAGCCTGTACCACCACCTCCACATCATCGAGACCAAGTTTGAGATGATCAAACTCATCGACATTGCACGGCAGACGGCACAGGGCATGGAGTAAGAGCTACACACACTAAACAGAGTAAAAACATTCTAAAAACACACTAAACATGCTAAAATGGACTCAGAAAAACACACTGAAAGAGGCAGACAGGGCAGGGCATGGAGGAAGAGCTAAACACAGACACAGAGACACATGGCAGTTGCCTGAGCAGACAGTCCCCTCTACATTCTGTTAGAATCCAGAAGGGTCTGTAACCGGACCATAGAGCGAAAAAAAACTCTGTCCAAATTTGAGATGATCCAACCACAGTTGTTAATCTGTCTCACACGTCTCTCAAACGCAGAAGACATCTCCTCTAGAAAACGCTGCATCATTCAGAACAAAATGTATAACTTCTTCATAAGTCATAGTTCGATGCTTCGATTGTTGATTCTGTAAAAAACAATTTTGTTTCTCAGTTCTTTATGTAGATTTTTCTCCTTTTTTCCCTTTAAGCAGCCATGTTTGTTTGTTCTCTCTGATTGGATAATCCGCCTGTCAATCACACCCTCTGAAATCAAGGAGACAGGACACAGATCCAGATTCACTCGACTTTGTAAAGTTTGGTCAAAGCATGTGGTTCTGACTGGACAGGTAAACATGGCACAGGGCATAAGTAAGCAGTAAACATGATAAAAACACGCTACTACATGTTAAAAATAGGCTTAAACACCAGAACCACACAGAAACTTACTAAAAATGCACTGAACAAGCTAATACATGCTAAAAATATGCTTAAACACACTAAAACTTACTAAAAACACACTAAACAAGCTAAAATATGGTAAAAACAAACTAATACATGCTAAAAATACGCTTAAACACACTAAAACATGCTAAAAACACAATGAACAAGCTAAAACATGGTAAAAACAAGCTAATACATGCTAAAACATGCTAAAACACACAAAAAACACACTATATAAGCTAAAACATGATAAAAACAAACTAATACACGCTAAAAATACACTTAAACACTCTAAAACACACTAAACAAGCTAATACATGCTAAAACACACTACATGCTAAAACATGCTAATACTATCATGCTAATAATATCATGCTTAAACACACTAAAACATGCCAAAAGTCACTAAAAACACACTATAAACATGTACAAAGCAACCACAAAACAAAGACGCACAGACATGCTTGGCCGATGGGGATGGGTGATATCGACAAAGACAAATCTCTTTATTTATTGCATTCTCCGGATAACAGTTTTCAGACAATATTTAAGTCTTCATCAGGAAAAAAGAATGCATTGAAACATATTTCAGGGTCTTGGTCGAGGTTCAAGTCTCTAAAAACGTGAACGGAGCTTAAAAGTGCCCACAAAAGTCCAGAAATACTTTACACACTTTATTCACCTGTTTGGGAGTTTACATTAAAGCAGAACCAAAACCAAAATGCCTCAGAGATCCTCTTTTTGGTGATAAATAAGTAAATGTAAGAGCAGTTCTGAGTGCACAGAGTCAGGCGTCAGAATTCTACTCCTGTTCAGATCGTTTTATTTTTAATTTGCTGTTTCTCAGGTCATTTTGAACAGAATATCAGGTACATGTTATAATAACTCTTTATTTGTGTTTCAGTTATTTACACGCAAAGTCCATCATCCACCGAGACCTGAAGAGCAACAGTATCCTCAACTTTAACATGTTTTTCCCTCAGCCCCTTTCCTCCCTTACGTCCTCGTTCCTCTCCTCCCCTGTCTTGTCTCATCTCCTCCTTTGTCTCCTTGGTTTCCTCCTCCCTCGATTCCTTGTTTGCCTCCTCGCTCATCTCCTCTCTCCTCCTCCCTCTTGTGGTTGGTTTCCTCAGCTCTTCTCCTCCCTTTCCTCTTTCCTCCCTTCTCTCCTGGTTGGTGTCCTCCTCCCTCATTTCCTCGTTTGCTTCCTCATTTGCCTCCTCGTTTGTCTCCTCCTTTCTCTCCTCCTCTGTCTCCTTGTTGGTTTTCTCTCCCCTTGTCTCCTTGTTCATCTCCTCCTCTATCTCCTGGCTGGTTTCCTCAGCTCTTCTCAGACATCTTTCTTCATGAAGACCTGACGGTGAAGATTGGAGACTTCGGTCTGGCCACAGTGAAGTCTCGCTGGAGCGGCTCTCATCAGTTTGAGCAGCTCTCTGGTTCCATTCTGTGGATGGTACGTCTCCTCTGAACATCTGAACCTCCTCAGGTCCTTCACAGAGGAGCTCAACAGCCCCGCTCGCCTCAAACCTTTCCACAAATCAAATTCATATTAGTTGTAAAACAAAACAAGGAATCATTTTAGTTGGATCTGGCGGGAGCCACCTGTGCTCCTGTTTCTGCCGCACCTCAGGTTTGGGCGCATCATCACAGTTTGTGTTCAAAGAGGAAGACTCAAACCTGCCTGAAGAGGTTTGAGAGTCCTCCATGTTTGAGTCATCTAGAGATCTGTCCTGGGCCCTATTCAAACCCTCCTTACAGTTAGCAGTACGAGTATGTATGAGGCTCCGCCCACAAGTCTACGTCCCCCAGGCTCCCACAGTACGAGTCTGTACGAGGCTCCGCCCACAAGTCTACGTCCCCCAGGCTCCACACGACAATTCTCCATAAATACACAAAAACATGAGACAAAACTGAACACAACAACTGGACAAACCTGATGTGATGCAGGAGTTTCATTAGTGCGACGCACACTGAGTGTGTTGGGATAGAGCTCTGAAGGGGAGGGACTTAGCATGAGGAGTAAGGGGAGTGGAGACTCAGAGTGTTAAAAAACAAAAGTTTTTAAACATGTTAATTCGTTGACCTCTGTGACCTCTGCCCTCAGGCTCCAGAGGTGATCCGGCTCCAGGACAAAAACCCGTACAGTTTCCAGTCGGACGTTTACGCCTTTGGCATCGTTTTGTACGAACTCATGTCCGGAGCCCTGCCCTACTCCAACATCAACAACAGAGACCAGGTACTGGACTCTGCCTCCTAGCTCTGATCCTGTTTCAGTCCTGGTCTAGTCCTGTTTTAGTCTTGGTCTAGTCCCGGTCTAGTCCCGGTCTAGACCCGGTCTAAACCCGGTCTAAACCCGGTCTAAACCCGGTCTCTGTCTCAGATCATCTTCATGGTGGGTCGGGGGTACCTGTCTCCAGACCTGAGTAAGATTCGCAGTAACTGTCCCAAAGCGATGAAGAGGCTGATGGCCGAGTGCCTGAAGAAGAAGAGAGAAGAGCGCCCCCTATTTCCACAGGTCAGAATACTACAAATACTGCAAATACTGCAAATACTACACATACTATGAATACTATGAATTCTACTGATACTCTGTCACTTTGTCACTGACCCAAAAGCTGCAGCAGTTTGAATGTTTTTAATGTCGTTCAAAATGGCTGAAATTAAACATTTTTATGTTAATTTCTTATTAGAGAAACTCATTTACATTTAACTCTATCTCTACCTCCTCCTCTCCTCTCTCGTCCTCCTTCTTTCGCTCCTCTCCTTCTCTCTCTCCTCCCTCCTCTCTCTTCCTCCCCCTTCTCTCTCTCCTCCCCTCCTCTCTCTTCTTCCTCCTTCTTTCTCTCCTTCTTTCTCTCCTTCCCTCTCTCTCAGATCTTGGCGTCCATCGAGTTGTTGGCGCGTTCTCTGCCTAAGATTCACCGTAGTGCGTCAGAACCGTCTCTGAATCGTGCCGGGTTCCAGACGGAGGACTTCAGCCTGTACGCCTGCGCCTCGCCCAAGACGCCCATCCAGGCCGGCGGATACGGTGAGTGGCCCTACTTTACCCCAAGCGGAGGGATACGGTGAGTGGCCCTACTTTACCCCAAGCGGAGGGATACGGTGAGTGGCCCTACTTTACCCTGGGCAGAGGGATACGGTGAGTGGCCCTACTTTACCCCAAGCGGAGGGATACGGTGAGTGATCCTACTTTACCCCAAGCGGAGGGATACGGTGAGTGGTCCTACTTTACCCTGAGCGGAGGGATACAGTGAGTGGTTCTACTTTACCCCGGGCGGAGGGATACGGTGAGTGGTCCTACTTTACCCCGAGCGGAGGGATACGGTGAGTGGTCCTACTTTACCCCGAGCGGAGGGATACGGTGAGTGGTCCTACTTTACCCCGAGCGGAGGGATACAGTGAGTGGTTCTACTTTACCCCGGGCGGAGGGATACAGTGAGTGGTTCTACTTTACCCCGGGCGGAGGGATACGGGGGGTGGTTCTACTTTACCCCGGGCGGAGGGATACAGTGAGTGGCCCTACTTTACCCCGAGCGGAGGGATACAGTGAGTGGTCCTACTTTACCCTGAGCGGAGGGATACAGTGAGTGGTCCTACTTTACCCTGAGCGGAGGGATACAGTGAGTGGTTCTACTTTACCCCGGGCGGAGGGATACGGGGGGTGGTTCTACTTTACCCTGAGCGGAGGGATACAGTGAGTGGTCCTACTTTACCCTGAGCGGAGGGATACAGTGAGTGGTTCTACTTTACCCCGGGCGGAGGGATACGGGGGGTGGTTCTACTTTACCCCGAGCGGAGGGATACGGTGAGTGGCCCTACTTTACCCCGAGCGGAGGGATACGGTGAGTGGCCCTACTTTACCCCGGGCGGAGGGATACGGTGAGTGGTTCTACTTTACCCCGGGCGGAGGGATACGGGGGGTGGTTCTACTTTACCCCGAGCGGAGGGATACGGTGAGTGGCCCTACTTTACCCTGAGCGGAGGGATACAGTGAGTGGTTCTACTTTACCCCGGGCGGAGGGATACGGGGGTTGGTTCTACTTTACCCTGAGCGGAGGGATACAGTGAGTGGTTCTACTTTACCCCGGGCGGAGGGATACGGGGGGTGGTTCTACTTTACCCCGAGCGGAGGGATACGGTGAGTGGTCCTACTTTACCCTGAGCGGAGGGATACAGTGAGTGGTTCTACTTTACCCCGGGCGGAGGGATACGGGGGGTGGTTCTACTTTACCCTGAGCGGAGGGATACAGTGAGTGGTTCTACTTTACCCTGAGCGGAGGGATACAGTGAGTGGTTCTACTTTACCCCAGGCAGAGGGATACGGGGAGTGGTTCTACTTTACCCCAGGCGGAGGGATACGGGGAGTGGTTCTACTTTACCTCGGGGGGAGGGATATGGGGGGTGGTTCTACTTTACCCCAGGCGGAGGGATACGGGGAGTGGTTCTACTTTACCTCGGGGGGAGGGATACGGGGGGTGGTTCTACTTTACCCCGAGCGGAGGGATACGGTGAGTGGCCCTACTTTACCCCGAGCGGAGGGATACAGTGAGTGGCCCTACTTTACCCCGAGCGGAGGGATACGGTGAGTGGTCCTACTTTACCCTGAGCGGAGGGATACAGTGAGTGGTCCTACTTTACCCTGAGCGGAGGGATACAGTGAGTGGTTCTACTTTACCCCGGGCGGAGGGATACGGGGGTTGGTTCTACTTTACCCTGAGCGGAGGGATACAGTGAGTGGTTCTACTTTACCCCGGGCGGAGGGATACGGGGGTTGGTTCTACTTTACCCTGAGCGGAGGGATACAGTGAGTGGTTCTACTTTACCCCGGGCGGAGGGATACGGGGAGTGGTTCTACTTTACCTCGGGGGGAGGGATACGGGGGGTGGTTCTACTTTACCCCAGGCGGAGGGATACGGGGAGTGGTTCTACTTTACCTCGGGGGGAGGGATACGGGGAGTCCTGATTGTGCTGTGATGTCGCTCTGAAGGGGGAGGGACTTAGCGAGGAGAGCAGTGAGAGCGTAAAAAAACAAACTGAAAGTGAAACTAAACGAATGCTCTTTTAAATCTAACCGCTCGTTTGTTGTGGTTTCCAGGGGAGTTTTCGGCATTCAAGTAGAAGTTCTCCACGGAACGTTCCAGAAAAACTCCAAACGAAGACGTGGAATCTGCGGCGCTTTTCCGACGAACTGAGCCAGAGACCGGAGACACGGCGCCGCTCGCAAAAACACAAAAGAATGTTCTCAAACCATTCGAATCTCTGTTTTTAGAGAGTTTTTGGAGAAAACGAGAAGAGAGGAGGAAGAGGAGGAAGAGGAGAACAGGAGAAGAGGAGGAAGAGGAGGAAGAGGAGAACAGGAGAAGAGGAGGAAGAGGAGGAAGAGGAGGAAGAGGAGAACAGGAGAAGAGGAGAAGACGTGAAACCAGACGGACAAATTTAACTTTATAAAACAGAAACGGTTCAAATATCCAAAACTCCTTGTCCTGGTTTAGTCCTGGTTTAGTCCTGGTTTAGTTCTGGTTTAGTTCTGGTTTAGTTCTGGTTTAGTTCTGGTTTAGTCCTGGTTTAGACCTGGTTTAGACCTGGTTTAGTACTGGTTTAGTCCTGGTTTAGACCTGGTTTAGTCCTGGTTTAGTCCTGGTTTAGACCTGGTTTAGACCTGGTTTAGACCTGGTTTAGTACTGGTTTAGTCCTGGTTTAGACCTGGTTTAGTACTGGTTTAGACCTGGTTTAGATCTGGTTTAGTACTGGTTTAGTCCTGGTTTAGATCTGGTTTAGTCTTGAATATCTTTGTCATATTTAGTCAAATTCTGAAGTTTTTCACTGAAAATTCAGATTTAAACAAGAAAATGAAAATTGAAACTTGTGAAACAAGTCCGAACATTTCAACAAACCGTACAGATCCCTCGCTCCTCTCCTCCGTACAGATCCCTCGCTCCTCTCCTCCGTACAGATCCCTCGCTCCTCTCCTCCTCTCCTCCGTACAGATCCCTCGCTCCTCTCCTCCGTACAGATCCCTCGCTCCTCTCCTCCGTACAGATCCCTCGCTCCTCTCCTCCGTACAGATCCCTCGCTCCTCTCCTCCTCTCGTTCCTCCTCCTTTTCTCCATCAGCTCCATGTTTATTTATTTGCACTGTTGTTTTTTCTGTTGTTTTTTCTGTTGTTTTTTCTGTTGTTTTTTCTGCTGGGTTTTTTTTTGTTTTTTTAATTTAATGTCGGGCCCAACCAGCTCCCAAAGAACTACAACTACTACAACTACAACTACTACTACTACTACTACTACAACTACTACAACTACTACAACTACTACAAATACTACAACTACTACTACAACTGCAACTGCTACAACTACTACTGCTACTACTATGACTAAGACTGTCAAAAGTATCGAAAATCAGATTCTAGTCGATTCAAAACTCGATCCTCGTGTTCCTCAGGTCTGGATCCTAAAAAAGTCCCATTTTCAGGACCGAGCAGAACCTGAATGTGTTTAGAACCAACTGGAACTGGACCAGAACAAGTGTAAGAGCAGAGAGACTAGAATACACCCATGGACCTGGTTTAGACCTGGTTTAGACCTGGTTTAGACCTGGTTTAGACCTGGTTTAGTCCTGGTTTAGACCTGGTTTAGACCTGGTTTAGACCTGGTTTAGTCCTGGTTTAGTCCTAGTTTAGACCTGGTTTAGTATCTGGACACATGGGAACAGAAAATAAAGTTCTATTATTCTAATGTGGAAAATCACAGGAGGGTTCATCATCGTGGGATCAGTATCGAATATCGAGTATTGAGTATCGAGTATTGAGTATCGAGTCCGCTCTTGTTGAAATTTTAGTATCATGACAACACTAATTACTACTACTACTACTGTACTACAACTGAAGTACTACTACCTGTGAGTGTGATTCCAGGTTTTGTTCGAGTTCGTTCTCAACAGTTTGGAACTTAAAGTTCCCCGTGAGCTCCTCTGTTCTTCAGTTTTGAAGAACAGAGGAGCTTTAAAAACCTAAATTTGACTTTTTTCATCACAAGAACCTCATAAGGAACCTAAATGTGACGTTTTTCATGAGAAGAAAAGCCCGGGTGAAGTTCTCCCTCCTCAGATGTGTGTGGACGTTCTGCTCGAGGTTCTGCTCGAGGTTCTGCTCGAGGTTCTGCTCGTGGTTCTGCTTGTGGTTCTGCTCGAGGTTCTGCTTGTGGTTCTGCTCGTGGTTCTGCTTGTGGTTCTGCTCGAGGTTCTGCTCGAGGTTCTGCTCGAGGTTCTGCTCGTGGTTCTGCTCGTGGTTCTGCTCGAGGTTCTGCTCATGGTTCTGCTCGAGGTTCTGCTCGAGGTTCTGCTCGTGGTTCTGCTCGAGGTTCTGCTTGTGGTTCTGCTCGAGGTTCTGCTCGAGGTTCTGCTCGAGGTTCTGCTCGTGGTTCTGCTCGAGGTTCTGCTCATGGTTCTGCTCGAGGTTCTGCTCGAGGTTCTGCTCGAGGTTCTGCTCGTGGTTCTGCTCATGGTTCTGGTTGGGCCCTCTCTGTACAGCAGGTCTGCACACTCTTATTTATGGACCAATCGTCTGTGTATTTTTTTAAGGTGAAATGTTGGGTTTTATTTTGAAGGCGGGGTTTTACTTTGTGCACTTTTGTGGGTGGAGACATGCCTTTTATTTTGAAGGGGAGGAAGTGGAGGTGTTTGACTGTGAATCTCGTCCTCTTTGGGCCTTAGGCGGCTCCAGCGTCGCTCCACCAGGACCGAACACGACAACAAAACAACAACAAAACAACACGACAACACAAAACAACACCAAAACTCACACATCTGTTTCTAATCTCATTTATTTATGTACGTACAGGACTTCTCTTAAAGCTGCACTGTGTAACTTTTCTGGTTGGGGGTCTGTCACCTGCTTGTTTCTATGGATACGTCATTGCTCTGCCTGGAATATTCCACAGTGTGACATTAAACAGCTCTACTTTACATTTATTCAATTCCAGGTGGTTTTAGAGCTCAAAAATCCCTAGAAAAACAGACATTCTGACTGTGAGCGGGGTCGCCTCTCCACAGATCTGACCTGGAACTTGGTTTGGTTTGGTCTCCATGGAGATAGAAAGGTTTAATGCCATACTGTGGAACATTCCAGACAAAGCAGTAACAGAAAAGTGACACAATGCAGCTTTAAGGTGTGGTGGTTTTCCGATCCTACGTTGTGATGTCATCCTCTCAGATGGGGGCAGACTCGGTTCTACATGAATCTCTAATGGTGGAATGTTCAGCAGTTTCCATGGAGACACAATGTGCACATCAGCAAACGCTGTCAAAAAAGAGTTTTCATTTTCATTTCCCAGTGATCAGTGCGAGCGTTCATGGTCCTGTATTTTTTTTTTTTCCGGATCATAAAGTCGAACTTGAGTCACAGAGCTTTAGACAGAGCAGTGCCTACTGTTAGCATTACACCTCCAAGGAATGTTGACTTTATCCATTTCAGTTTAATTTAAAATTTACAAAACATCATTATTTCATTTGCAAATCTCAAATATAACTTTTTTTTCTTACAGTTTAGTCCTGGTTTAGTCCTGGTTCAGTCCTGGTTTAGTCCTGGTTTAGTCCTGGTTCTGGAGCGACGTCGTTGGCAGTTTTTCCGGATCTTGGCACATTCCTCTGCTCCTGCCTGCACCTGCCCCCACCTGCCCTCACCTGCCCCCACCTGTCCTCACCTGCCCTCACCTGCCCCCACCTGCCCTCACCTGCCCTCACCTGCCCTCACCTGCCCTCACCTGTCCTCACCTGTCCTCTCTGCTCCAGATCTACAAAATATTTAAAACAAATTGTAAATATATGTACAAAGAGACGTGTGCGTGGGCATGTGGACAGACTGCTTCTGACAGACCTGGTTTAGTCCTGGTTTAGTCCTGGTTTGGACCTGGTTTAGTCCTAGTTTAGACCTGGTTTAGTCCTGGTTTAGTCCTGGTTTAGTCCCATTTCGAGTCCCTTGGACCATGTCTGCATCTGACCTGGTTTTAAACGAGTGATGTCAAACCAAGTTCCGTTCTTGTGTATTTTTGGACACAATTCTGTTCAGATCAGGAGTTTCTGCTGCTCAAATGTGCCGTAGGTTCTGCCGTCCGGATCTTCATAGTCACATGATGTTCCTTTGCCTGAAATGTTCCACAGTAGGGCATTAAACGATTTGATCGATCTGAGCATTCTTATCATTAAACTGTTTTTATTTCTCAAACACAAGCACTCGCACTGTGAGCGGGATCGCCTCTCCACAGACCTGACCTGCTGTGGAACATTTGAAGCAATAACATCTCCATGGAGACGAGCCGGTAACAGAAAAGTGACACAGTGCAGCTTTAATCGTGACGTTCAAATGGATCCACGGTGACGTCCTTGTTTTGAATCGAGGTTTGATGCCGATTTTGACTTTTAAATTCTAAGCCAGGATCTTCTTCAGACCGGGTCCAGACTTGGTCCAGACCGTGGACTTGGTTCTGGCCAGGATCTCGGGCGTAGACCTGGTTTTGGTGCGGTTTTGGATGTGTGTGTAATATTTAAGGTTGTACAGTGAATATGACAAACAGAAAATATTAAAGAAGTGCATGAACCCGTGTCGTCCTGCTGAGTCCAACTGTCCATCTGTGTTCCATGTTCTGATCTTTTCAAATGACTTTTTCTTTTTTTCAGAACTTTATTTAATAACAATTTCCAAATATCAGCATCGTCAGGATGAAATACTTAAATAAAAACAAAGAGCTGAGTAAAACATCCACACACACAAAAAAAAGGTCAAAACAACGACCCAGTCACCCAGTCACAAATGTACCAAAGACAAAGATCCACGACAAGAGTGAAAACCTCATTCAGGAACTGAAGCCCTCATGAGAACATCTGACTTTTTCCACGTTTATAAAATACAGAACGTGTCTGATCGGGCGAGGACTGTGGGTGGAGCAGGAGACTTCCGTTTCAGAAGAATAAAGCGTCGAGCAGAACGGGGAACAAATACAATGACATTTGTGCGTTTTTGGCGTAGATGTTCAAATAGAACAAACCAGAACCAGACAGAGCAGGAAATACAGAAAGACCCATTTTAGCAGACGATTTGTGACATAATATTAAATACTTGAGTTCAGAAGTTCAACAGAGACAAACATGAACAAAACAACAGTTTGGATCAATATCAGCGTAAAACTTTACTAACCTAAACTCAGTAAACGATAAAGTATTTTACTCTGTATTATTCCATGTCCCGCTGAAATAGAAGTGTGAACTCTTTAAACATTTTCCCCAGGCATTATCAGAAATGCACTATAAAAGTATTCACTCACCCATCCAAAGGATCAAAATCAGGTGTTCCAGTCACTTAAAGCGCCGCCACTGGACTCTAGAGCAGTGGAGACACGTTCTCTGGAGTGAAGAATCACACTTCTCCATCTTCAGTCTGATGGACGAGTCTGGGTTTGGCGGTTGCCGGGGTACTTGTCCGTTCTCCCGGCCATACCGGCTTGTCAAAGCCTGATCTCGTCAGATCTCAGAAGCTCAGGCGGGCCTGGTCAGTACTTGGATGGGAGACCGTTGGGAAAATCAGGTGTTGTTGTGTCCTTAGGCAAGGCACTTCACCCACATTGCCTAGTATGAAAGTGGTGCGTGTGTGAGTGATGGTGGTGGTTGAAGGGGCCGATGGCGCAGATTGGCAGCAAGTGTGGAATGAATAATGCCCTGTAAAGCATCTTTGAGTGTCCATAAAAGCGCTATATAAAACTAATGCAGCATTATTATTATTATTATTTTGTCTGACTGAACTGTGCCGAGTGTAAAGTTTGGTGGAGGGGGGATTATGGTGTGGGGTTGGACCCTTAGTTCCAGTGAAAGGAACTCTGAATGTTTCAGCACCAAGAGATTTTGGACAATTCCATGATCCCAACTTTGTGGAACAGTTTGGAGATGGGCCCTTCCTCTTCAACATGACTGTGCACCAGAGCACAAAGCAACGTCCATAAAGACCTGGATCAGAGAGTTTGGTGTGGATGAACTTGACTGTCCTGCACAGAGTCCTGACCTCAACCTGATAGAACACCTTTGGGATGAATTAGAGCGGAGAGTGAGAGCCAGACCTTCTCGTCCAACATCAGTGTGTGACCTCACAAATGCACTTCTGGAAGAGTGGTCCAAAATTCCCATAAACACACTCCTAAACCTTGTGGACCTTCCCAGAAGAGTTGAAGCTGTTACAGCTGCAAAGGACCGACGTCATATTAAACCCTCTGGATTAAGAACGGGATGTGACTGAAGTTCATCTGTGAGTCAAGGAGGACAGAAAACTTTTGGGAATATAGTGGATCTATGGACACATCTGTCTCTGTTCTAATGCAAAAAACACTTCCACACTTAAACTCCACACACCTTCACTAGAATCATTTGGATCATTTCAGTCCTGGAATTGCCGATCTCGACTGAACTAAAGGTAAAAGGAGCTGTTCACTTGAAAACTACCACTTGATGACATCACAAGGTGGAACAGAGCGTTTGGAGCTTTGGAGATGTAAACAGACTAATAATAAAGAGTTCCTCAAACATGTGAATGAAACAAACACAACTCCAGGTGTTTTAGAACATCAGTTTTGCGTCATATATTCAGTTTGTTCAGGTTTTTATGTAGTGCTTTACATCAAGGAATCACACACACACCAAGGGGGTTTGGTGTCTTGCCCAAGGACACAATGGTATTCATCTGTGGGACCTGGAATCTCACCGGATTTGACCGCGAGAGGTTCAGACGAGCCACAAGACGATGGACAAGGACACGAGAGGCAAAACAAACTGCTGATCAGGGCCCAGGACAGATCACTACATGACTCAAACATGGAGGACTGTAAAACGTCTTCAGGTTTGTGATGAGGAACATGAGAGAAAACTAAAAACGATTTAGCAGAACGTTCCTCTTTAAGCTGATGTTGTTTTTAAAGGCGACTCTAAAGCCACAAGCTGAAAGGTCAAAAGGTCAAAAGGAAATGACACGTACAGAGGCAGGAAATACTCAGCTACATTTACGAAAACTCCAGATTTTGGGATTTATTTCAGGTTTTGTCACATTCACCAAAATTCTAAACCAGATGTTACGTCCTGACAGTTACTCTTTAAATTCCTTTTACTTCAACTGTACTTTTCCCAAATACTTTTTTACTCTTACTTGAGTAATTTCTTGGAGCACTACTTCATACTTCTACTTGAGTAATATTATTTTGAAGTAACTTTACTCTTACTTTAGTTTGGCTGCTCGTGCGCCTCTGCAGTAGTGTGTAGTACAGAGTAACAGTACTCTTCTTACTGGAGTAAAAGTCGTGCGTCCTCCTCCTGAGGGTCTAACAGGGGGTAATTCTGTTCAAAGTTCAAAGTTCAGCTTTATTGTCAAAAACCAGACCTGTGTCTCAATTCAGGCTCTGCAGCCTCTGGACGCTGGTTTTTCGGCCGCATACGTCACTTCCGGCGCGACAAGGCCTGTCCCATTTCATGCAGCCTCTCAAATGCAGCCTGAAAACCGGCCTCGTTTCCATGGAGATCAGGCCGTGAACGAAGGACGTGAAAATGTATCCTTCGCGGCCTTATATTCCCCAGCATGCACCGCACGCTACTTCTTCTACGGTAAAAAATGGAGTCCGCGACTGCGTCCCCTACCAGCTGCAATTTTACTTTTAAATGTAAGTACTGGTTTACTTCACCTACAATTAATTCTAAGTGACTCGCTACATGAAACTGTTCATAAACAAGTTCACTTAAGTTGAACTTAAGATGTTAAGTTAAACATATGTATGAAGGTAGTTGTTATGGCTTAGTTTACGGATATTGTTGTATTAGCGGTTAGTAGCGTTATCCCTTACACTTGTTTATTAGCTTAGCTGTTGTAATGTTGGATATTCTCCAGTATGTGAGAATATTTTTGTCTTCAGGGAACAAGGAGCAGACCACCCGACTAACTGAGCTGAGGCGGGAGAACGACCACCTGTTCACCGGGGCTAAATTCTCCGTGAACATGGCTTGGAGGTAAGTATTAAAACAGTGCTATATGCTCCTGTTAGATAATATAACATCAGCCATGAAAACTATATCAGCGCTGGCATTACTGCCATTTGAAAACCTTTTTCATTTGTACATATGTGAGTAGTTGTGAATTAACCTGTGGTTTCCCCATTTATTTCCTATGTTCTCCACAGCCTGTACTTCTGTGATTACTAAATGACGGCCGGGAAGCTGGTGATCTGAAAAGTATACTACACAATGTAGTACTATCATGTGTAGTAATGTAGTAATATCACAGTGGAGAACTAAACCTACATATTTGTCAGTAGACAGTTGTTCACAAATAAGCTGGACTTATTAAGTGTTATTATCCATTATATCTCCCTTACAAAAGCACCATGAAAACTGTAATTAAAAAGACATAATTAACTACATAAATGAAAGGACAGCGTGTGCTGCACGGTTATTGAACAAATGTTTGCAGTAACACTAGGAGATCTGTAACAGATTTCATATTATATATAATTATAAATGTACTGTATTTATTATTATGTAAATGTGAATGTTTATGTTCTGTTTGACTCAGGACAATACTGGAGAAGTTCGGCCTGCAATAATAAGGGCTGCAAATGAATCCTGCTCATATTGAAATCTAAATTGTGAAAATATGTGTGGGATTCCTCTATTAATGAAGATGTTTCGATTTATCTAAACGGCCTTTGGATCTGAATGTATCTACACTGAACCAAATGTTCCTGTAATAGTTTTGTAGTTTTCTTAATGTGTGTGTCATTACAGGTTTTCACTCTGCAGGACAGGACTTTGATCAATCAGACATAAGGCCCATTCTGCTCTTCCTCCTCCAGAAGACGAGATACATCACACTGAGTGGTCCAAGTGCACTGGGTCATGTCTCCACTGTCCATGCTGACTGTAGAAGACCTGTGGGGTCTCTGGTTGCATCAGGCCTCCCTCCTGCACGTGCTGCTGCTGTCCCTAATGTGTCCTAAATAGTGATGTTTAGGTTTAACTTCTAATTTCAGCACAAGTAAAATAGTCAAATGGTAGTTTCTTTGCATCTTAGCAGAGGAGCACCTAAACATCTTAATCACTGAGGAAGTGTCCCATGATAAATGTGGCCTTATATGACCTTAACAAGTGTGTGAGACAAAACTGAAAACATCATTTGCTCATAAGTTTATTTGAATGTTTTTCAGTCTATACTGACATTTGAATCATGGTGAAATGTGCCACTTATTTGATGTCTCTTTTGATAGTAACTAATTACATGTACTATAAGAATGTACTATTGTACTGCAGTTAAGCAGTGGTAATCCACCTGATCATATTTTACAAAGATAATTTGTTCATTTTGGACTGTCACCTGCTTCAGCAAAAAGGGAACAGAATTTGAGAGTTCACTGACATACAGCTGTTTTTACTCACCTATTATTGCATTGAATGTGTGTAATGGGTTCAATGTTTGACTTTTCACATCAAGATAAAGTATTTCCAGAAGTTCCTCTGAATGTTTAATAAACCATCTTTTCTCAAAGGAGAGATGTCTTTCTTTATATACTGATTTAAATGCATTCCCTGTATAAATGTAATCCTTGGTCAATATAGAAATATTTAATAATGATAATAACAATTAATAATGCATATCTCATCACTGTATTTGAAACTTTAAGGTAATTTAGCCTATTTCAGATCTATCCCAGAAATATAACACTTTTGTTTTGCAAAAGTTAAACATACGTTTTCCTTTTAGCCACAAGATTTGGATGAGAATTATTAGAATAACTTGGTCTCAAAATCCGATAGTTCAATGACCCAGGCGTAATCTTTGTTATTGTTCCAAGATGGCGCCGCGTATGGTCGCCCTGGTGATTTGGTGCTCTTTGTTTAGTCTGTTTTTGTGCGTAAATCGTGTGTCTGCGTGCTCTTTCACCCGTGAAGAGCTCCTAAACATCAGAACAACGACTTCTGCTGATCTACTGCCAGTTTTTTTAGTGCCTGCAGTAGATTTAGTTCATTTTTTGGCCAAAAAAGTGAGACGCCGCAGACGCGAAAAACGCGCAGGGGCTCTGGTGCGCCTTTGGAGACGCGGCACACGGACGCTCTTACCTGGGATTTTCCTGTCCAACATTCGCTCACTCAGCAACAAGATGGACGAACTGGCGCTGCTGATGAGGAGTAACAGAGACTTTTCTTCCTCTTGTGTCTTGTGCTTCACGGAGACATGGCTCAGCGAGCAGATCCCAGACTGCGCGTTACACCTGGACGGATTTCAGCTCCTCCGCGCGGACAGACATCGGGCTCTCTCCGGGGGAAAGACAAAAGGTGGAGGGGTCTGTTTCTACATCAACAACGCCTGGTGCTCAGATGTAACTGTGATCTCCCAACACTGCTCTCCCGCTCTGGAATATCTTTTCATTCACTGCAAACCTTTCTACTCTCCACGTGAGTTCGCTTCATTCCTTCTGGCTGCTGTTTACATCCCGCCATGCGCTGACGTGCACGAGGCTCAACGCGCACTCGCGGAACAGGTACTGGATGTGGAACGAACCTTCCCGGACTCTCTACTTATTATCCTCGGCGACTTTAACAAGGGAAACCTGAGCCAGGAGTTACCAAAGTACAAACAGTTTATTAAATGCCCAACGAGAGAGCAGAACACGCTGGATCATTGTTACACAACAGTCAGTGGGGCCTATCGGAGCGTGTCACGTGCTGCTTTAGGCTTTTCTGACCACGTCATGGTTCACCTCATCCCCACATACAAACAACAACTGAAGCTCTCCAAACCAACTGTGAGGACTTCTAAAAGGTGGACCAGCGAGGCTGTGGAGGAGCTTCACACATGCTTGGACACAACGGACTGGGGCATGTTCAAGGCTTCCACAGAGAATCTGGATGAGTACACGGACACAGTGACGTCATACATCCAGTTCTGTGAGGACAGCATTATTCCATCTTGCACCAGGGTGACCTTTAACAATGACAAACCCTGGTTCACACCCAGACTGAGACAGCTGAGGAAGGAGAAGGAGGAGGCGCACAGAAGTGGTGACCCTCACTCTTACAGACAGAGCAAGTACTCATTTAGCAAGGAAGTGGAGAAGGCTAAATCGAGATACAATAACCATCTGAAGGAGAAGTTCTGGTCCAACGACTCCGTCTCTGTCTGGAAAGGTCTGAGGGAAATTACAAACTATAGGCCCAAAGCCCCCCCTGCTGTGGATGACCGACAACGAGCAGAAAAGCTTAACACCTACTACGCTCGATTTGAAGTCTCACACCCCTCCCCCACCCCACTGACTACAATGGACAAGCCCACCTCAGACCCCTCCTCCTCCACCACTGCCCTCACACTCTCCAAGCAGGATGTGACTAAGACATTTAAAAGGCAAAACCCACGGAAAGCCCCAGGTCCGGACGGTGTCTCTCCTTCCACCCTGAGACACTGCGCTGAAGAACTGGCTCCTGTCTTCACGGACATCTTTAACACCTCCCTGGAGTCATGCCATGTCCCAGCCTGCTTCAAGCTGTCCACCATCGTTCCTGTCCCCAAGAAGCCCAGGATCACTGGACTTAATGACTACAGACCTGTGGCGCTGACGTCTGTAGTCATGAAGTCATTTGAGCGTCTGGTTCTGCCTCACCTCAAGTCCTTCACCTCCCCTCTCCTGGACCCTCTGCAGTTCGCCTACAGAGCAAATCGGTCGGTAGACGACACCATCAACCTGGCCCTCCACTTCATCCTTCAGCATCTGGACTCCCCGGGAACCTACGCCAGGATCCTGTTTGTGGACTTCAGCTCTGCATTCAACACCATCCTCCCTGCTCTGCTCCAAGACAAGCTCGCCCAGCTCAACGTGCCTGACTCCACCTGCAGGTGGATCACTGGCTTCCTGACGGACCGGAGGCAGTGCGTGCGGCTGGGGAAGAATGTCTCGGACACTCGGACTATAAGCACAGGATCTCCACAGGGCTGTGTACTTTCTCCCCTGCTCTTCTCCCTGTACACCAACTGCTGCACCTCCAGCCACGACTCCGTGAAATTGGTTAAGTTTGCGGATGACACCACCCTCATCGGGCTCATCTCGGACGGCGATGAGTCTGCCTACAGGAGGGAGGTGGACCGGCTGGTGTCCTGGTGCAGCAGCAACAACCTGGAGCTCAACGCCCAGAAGACAGTGGAGATGATCGTGGACTTCAGGAAAGTCACAGCCCCCTGCCTCTCCTCACCCTGACAGACTCCTCCATCACCACTGTGGACTCTTTCCGCTTCCCGGGCACCTGCATCACCCACAACCTCAAGTGGGAGCCGACCATCAGCTCCCTCATCAAGAAAGCCCAGCAGAGGATGTACTTCCTGCGGCAGCTGAGGAAAGCCAAGCTGCCTGCCCAGATGATGGTGCAGTTTTACACGGCCATCATTGAGTCCATCCTCACCTCCTCCATCACTGTGTGGTACGCTGGGGCCACTGCCAGGGACAGACAGAGACTGCAGCGCATTGTGCGCTCTGCTGAGAAGGTGATCGGCTGTAGCCTTCCATCTCTCCAGGACCTGTACGTCTCCAGGACTCGGGGGCGTGCAGGCCGGATAGCAGCTGACCCCTCTCACCCTGGACATGGACTATTCCAGCCACTTCCCTCTGGCAGAAGGCTACGGTCCATACGGACCAGAACCTCTCGCCATAAGAACAGTTTCTTCCCCTCTGCCGTTGGACTCATAAACACTTTATGAACACTTATAACACCTGTACTAAGGACACTTTATAACACCTGAACTAAGGACACTTTATAACACCTGAACTAAGGACACTTTATAACACCTGTACTAAGGACACTTTATAACACCTGAACTAAGGACACTTTATAACACCTGTACTAAGGACACTTTATAACACCTGTACTAAGGACACTTTATAACACCTGAACTAAGGACACTTTATAACACCTGAACTAAGGACACTTTATAACACCTGAACTAAGGACACTTTATAACACCTGTACTAAGGACACTTTATAACACCTGTACTAAGGACACTTTATAACACCTGTACTAAGGACACTTTATAACACCTGTACTAAGGACACTTTATAACACCAGTCACTTTAAATAAGTCATGTCACGTCACTTGATCTTTTGCACTGTCAGTTTACACTGTTGTTCTGATGCTTCTGTATATACTAGACTATTTTTATTTTTTTATTATATATCTTAATCTTTTGCATGCTCTTACTTTATTTTTAATAGTGATACTTTATTATTATTATTATTATTATCTTGTTTTTTAATAGTGATATCTCTACTTTATATTATTATTATTATTATTATTCAGTATTCTATGTTGCACCTCATCACCAAAACAAGTTCCTAGTCTGTGAATTGTGTTCACTGACAATGGCAATAAAAGCTTTTCTGATTCTGATTCTGATTTGCGTGGTGCGTGTTGTTAGCGTTAGTGTTAGCATTAGCGTTAGCGTTAGCATTAGCGTTAGCAGCGTGTCTTGGTTGCTGGGCGACGGGAGCGGCTCCGTGGGCTGGACCATTTCGCCAACGGCCATGCGGTCCGCGGAGGCTGGTTCGAAGGCTGCAGCCTTCACAGCCTTCGAAGCACCGCCTTTGAGGCTGCAGATCCCGAAATGAGACACGGGTCATATGTACAGGAGCACACAGGATTTGAAACTGCAGCGCCCCCTAGGCCCACAGTGAACATTTAACATCTTATAGACATGACAATAAACATGACAAAACAAAACATCTGCACATAGCAACAAAACAGAACATCTGCACATAGCAACAAAACAGAACATCTGCACATAGCAACAAAACAAAACATCTGCACATAGCAACAAAACAAAACATCTGCACATAGCAACAAGTACGACAGGTTTGTTTATAATACAGATAAGTAAAACACACAATGTGTAGCGTGTTTGAGCTCAGATAGTCTCATTCAAGCAGCAGAGTCATTAGTTATAGTGCAAAAAAGAGCGTGCAGTAAAAATTTACAAATTTACTGTGGAGCAGTGGGAGAGGAACTCCACAGGCAGCAGTGACTCTAGTTGTAGTGCAAAAAAGAGTTGTGCATTTAAAAGAAAAAAAAAAAAAAAAAAATCTTTTTTCCACGGGGCCGCGTGAGAAACAGAAAATATTGTGGAGGGGCCAAAATGTTTCACTCAATTCTGCAGAATCTGAGTTGTATTTCTTTATAAACAGCAGTAAATCTGATGTTCTGACGCACTGAGACTGGGAAGAGTTTATGTTTGACTAAGAAATGAAAAAGTGAGTCTGATTTATGAAACATGTCATTAAAAAAAACTCCTAAAGCAGCAGCTTTAGTCCAGGCAGGAGGTCAAATGATAAAATATGTTTATTTTGTGATTCCAAATGAGTTTAAAGGAGCCGGTCAGAGTCACAGGCCCGGATGTGTCCCCGGAGCTGGACATGTCCAGGTCTGGACTAAAGTGACAAAAGGCAAAAAAGGAGAAATTTAATTTGTCAACTGGACAGAGTTTATTTGGTTGAATACGTTTCTCAGCTCATCCAAGCTGCTTCTTCAGTTCTGGTCAGATGCTGGTGGACACTGCTTTATATCTGCCTGAAGGGAGGAGCTTAATTACAATGAAAATGACTCTGAGACACACATATTTAAATACAGTTTCTGTTAGTCATGTGAGTCTATTAAATATGGAGTGGGAGTGGGGGAGTAGTTAGCATATCCATTCAGGGCCATGATGGTGTTTTCACACCTCTGGACATGTCCTGCTAGTCCCATTGTTTTCTCTGTTTTGATTTAGGTTTGAGGATAGAGTTATAGATGGAGACAAATGATGTCTGAGACCTCCATTTCTGTTCAAGGAAGGATTGTCTTTCTTGACAAAAACAGCTTCTTTAACTCCTCCTCTCAAACCAGTTCTTTTCTCTGGCCAAGATCTGGACCTCGCTGTCCTCAAAGGAGCGGCCTGTGGCTTTTAGGTGGAGATGTACGGCAGACTGAGGTCCTTTTAGGTGGAGATGTACGGCAGACTGAGGTCCTTTTAGGTGGAGATGTACGGCAGACTGAGGTCCTTTTAGGTGGAGATGTACGGCAGACTGAGGTCCTTTTAGGTGGAGATGTACGGCAGACTGAGGTCCTTTTAGGTGGAGATGTACGGCAGACTGAGGTCCTTTTAGGTGGAGATGTACAGCAGACTGAGGTCCTTTTAGGTGGAGATGTACGGCAGATTGCGGCCCACCCTGGTTTTCCCGTCTGTGTTGATACATCCTCTTGTGAAGTGGCTGTTTTGTTTCTCCAATGTAGCGCTCACTGCAGTCTTCACTACACTGAATGGAGTAGACCACATTGCTTTGTTTGTGGCTCGGTGTTTTGTCCTTAGGATGGACCAGTTTTTGTCTTAAAGTGTTTGTGGGTTTGAAATAGACTGGGATTTCATGTTGTCTGAAGATCCTCTGTAGTTTTTCGGAAACGCCAGCCAGGTAAGGAATAGTTACACCCTGTTGGGGTGCGCATTCAAATGGAAGAAAGGTCCAAACTCAAGCCGTCAAAAATCCAAAAAGTTTATTCCCTGACAGTATAAATCTAATACAGATATATCCGGGTCTCCTCAAAACATCCCTGCCTGCACACGATTACGTGGGGCTTACACCAGACATGTGAAAAGACACCCACCCTATCTGAGACCCACAATTTATACATTGTGTTCATGAATATGAAAATTTAGCACGTTGTATCAGGTGACCAGTATTTTTCCACTCCATGCCTTGTCCTTGGTCGTCTTGGCTTTGTGACCTCTGCCTTCCTGGACACAAAACAAACACCAAAAACCATGCCCCCAGTTGACACATTACTGAGTGAGGGGCGCTGTTATCAGCGCACATTCCTGGGTGAGGGGCACGCATCAGAGAATGCCACATGGTCATTGTGAAGTCAGCATGTACCATGTGTAATACTGCAAATGTAAACTTTATTAACATCACGTTTATTTCTATAATAAAACATCAAATATACTTCAGCCCCTTCTCCTGGACTCTGGTTCTCTGTTGTCCTGTTTCTTTGCTCTCTTCGTTTTATTGAAAGCCCATTTAGGATCTCCACAAACGGAGAGGGCTTTCTCCACGTGTTGTTCTTCTTTCTCCTTTCCCTCTGCGCTTGTAGGAACCACTTGGGCCCTGTGATGTAATGTCTGAATGACTCCCAGTTTGTGTTGAAGTGGGTGGTGTGAATCAAAAAGCAGATATTGGTCGGTGTGTGTGGGCTTCCTGAAGACCTCTACCTGGAGTCGCCGGTCTTCTCTTATCGTTACTGCACAATCTAAGAAGGCCAATGTGTTGGGACTAGCCAGGTCAGGTCCAGAGGTGTGAAAACACCATCATGGCCCTGAATGGTTCTGCTAACTACTCCCCCACTCCCACTCCATATTGAATAGACTCACCTGACTAACAGAAACTGTTAACAACTCCATATTGTATCACCTGACCAACTGAAACTGTATTTAAATATGTGTGTCTCAGAGTAATTTTCATTGTAATTAAGCTCCTCCCTTCAGGCAGATATAAAGCAGTGTCCACCAGCATCTGACCAGAACTGAGGAAGCAGCTTGGATGAGCTGTGAAACGTATTCAACCAAATAAACTATGTCCAGTTGACAAATTAAATTTTCTCCTTTTTTGCCATGGATTCTACCTGGACGACTGAGGGATTTTACATACATCTAAAGTGACAAAAGCAAAAGGTTTTCCCCCTCCGCGTGACTCTCCCTCCACAGACACGTGTCACTGGACTGTGATTTCCACGCAGCGGGACAAATATAAATGTGATCTGATTCCACGCGCTCCTGACCGTGGATCTAAAATAATAATAATAATAAAAATATATTTTTTCTATTTCATTTTGGTTCTATGGTTCTGACGCGCGACTCCGCTCCGGTCTTCCGTTCCGTGTTCGCTCCGTCTCCTGAATCCCGCTCTGTGATTGGCTCCTGCTCCGCGTCTCCTGAATCCCGCTCTGTGATTGGCTCCTGCTCCGCGTCTCCTGAATCCCGCTCTGTGATTGGCTCCTGCTCCGGGTCTCGTCAGGAAGAAAGACGCTGCTGTTTGAGGCCGTGCACAACAAATTTAGCCCAGATTTACCCGGAGCGGCCCGGAACGACGCTGTTTTAAACACATTTACCAATGCGCAACAACGCGAACCGACCCGGGCCAGACTTTTTCGCGCGGAGGACGCACGTTACTCCCGGTTTCGCTTCGTATTAGGCGCTTTGTCCCGGCGCCTGGAGGAGAGCGGAGGCACCGAGGAGGCGACTCTGATCCAACCCCGAAGAGTGTCTCCTGCGCGGGGCTCCGGGAGCACGCGTGCCCGCTCCTGGTGTTCCGCTCCATAACCGGACTGTAGCGGCACACGGACCCGCGCCCTCCGTCCGTCGCGCTGGTTTCTTGGATTCTTGGATTTTGTCTTTGGATTTGTGGGAATTCTGCGTTTTTAAAAGCGTCTCGCGAGCGTCTGCATCAGGTGAGAAAAGCGGGAGATGTTCCTCAATGTTCCTCAATGTTCCTCAATGTTCCTCAATGTTCCTCAATGTTCCTCCGTTTCGGTCTGGGCTCGGCGGTGTTTTTGGCACAGATGGCGCGCGCACTGGCTCCTCGGGCCTGTGTTTGACCTTTTAATGTTTTATTCTGGGTGGAGGTGGTTTAAAGGGGCAAATCTTTGGACCGGGGCCACTTAGACACATCTCTGATACACAAACACACACACACACACACAGACACACACACACACACACACTGGGGGCTCGTAGGTTAAGTGTCTTGCCCAAGGACACAATGACAGCATTCATCAGTGGGAGCTGTGGATCTGATTGGTTGAGAGCGGGATTCGAACCGCCGACCTTTTGCTCAGTGGACAAACGCTCTACAGAACTGTGACTGGAAATAATGATTTTTTATGACAAATATTTGTAAAAATCGATACGAGAATCATGATCTGAAGTATCGCCATACAACCGTAGTTTCAGTTTTAGTTGAATATTGTGATTTAAAATGTCACGATTATAACAGAATGAGCCACAGGGGTCAGAGGTCACAGACATGCACAGACTATAGGGCAGATTTAAAACAAACTGTGAAGAAAAACCTGCACGAGCTCCAGCTGGGACGAGCTAACCACTCTGCCACAGTCACACAGGCAGCATGTGCAAACTCCACTCAGATCAGGCGTCGAACCCACAACCTCCTGGTGAGAGGGAGGAGAGGCTGACCACTCTACCACCGTCTGAGAGCTTCAGTGATGCTGTCGTTTGTTGTGGTTCTTTTGAAACTTGACTCACTTAAATGTCTCTGAAAGTTCACAGCTGCTGGAGCTTCACCAGGGGGCGCTCTGTCTCTAAACACGCACAGAAACTGAAACTGAAACAAACGGAAACTGAAACAGAAACTGGCTCCTCGTGTTTTTCAGGTCTGGATCCTAAAGTCCCATTTTCAGGACAGAGCAGAACCTGAATGTGTTTAGAACCAACTGGATCAGAACAAGGATAAGAGCAGAGAGTGTTGATACTTTGCAGCTTTTCAACATTCCCTGGGGGTGTGATGCTAACTGTAGGCACTGCTCTGTTAGACTTTAGCCTGAGCTTTATTTCAACACAGTCTGACCATAAAGAATTGCCTTATCTGAAATGTGACCAAACTTCAGATGAACATTTTTTTTCTGGTTGTATTTCTCTCTGTTCCAGTGAGATGCTCCACCCAGGAACAGCCCCGCCCCTCAGCCCCAGAGCATGATGGGAGAGTGAGTCCTTCTGCTCCACAGGATGATGGGAATGTGCCGTGGGAGGAGGAAGGTGGTGGCGGCTCTGGCCCTCCTCTTTGTCCCTGCCCTTGCCTGGATTTACCTGTCAGCGGCAGGGTTTCAGGGTGAGGACTGGACCTGGACTGGACCTGGACTGGACCTGGACTGGACCTGGACTGGACCTGGACTGGACCTGGACCACACGTAGTGGAGCTCAGACTTATTCTGTGTTTTAGTTCTATGAAAATGACTGTGAGTGTTTGTGGACCGTCTGTGGGTGTAGTCTCTGTGTGGGTGTAGTCTCTGTGTGGGTGTAGTCTCTGTGTGGGTGTAGTCTCTGCGTGGGTGTAGTCTCTGTGTGGGTGTAGTCTCTGTGTGGGTGTAGTCTCTGTGTGGGTGTAGTCTCTGTGTGGGTGTAGTCTCTCTGTGGGTGTAGTCTCTCTGTGGGTGTAGTCTCTCTGTGGGTGTAGTCTCTCTGTGGGTGTAGTCTCTGTGTGGGTGTAGGTGGGTGTAGTCTCTCTGTGTGGGTGTAGTCTCTGTGGGTGTAGTCTCTGTGTGGGTGTAGTCTCTCTGTGTGGGTGTAGTCTCTCTGTGTGGGTGTAGTCTCTCTGTGGGTGTAGTCTCTCTGTGTGGGTGTAGTCTCTGTGTGGGTGTAGGTGGGTGTAGTCTCTCTGTGGGTGTAGTCTCTGGGTGTAGTCTCTCTGTGTGGGTGTAGTCTCTGTGTGGGTGTAGTCTCTGTGTGGATGTAGTCTCTGTGGGTGTAGTCTCTCTGTGTGGGTGTAGTCTCTGTGTGGGTGTAGTCTCTGTGGGTGTAGTCTCTCTGTGTGGGTGTAGTCTCTGTGTGGGTGTAGTCTCTGTGTGGGTGTAGTCTGTGTGGGTGTAGTCTCTGTGTGGATGTAGTCTCTGTGGGTGTAGTCGGGTGTAGGTGGGTGTATTCTCTCTCTGTGTGGGTGTAGTCGGGTGTAGATGGGTGTAGTCGCTCTCTGTGTGGGTGTAGTCGGGTGTAGGTGGGTGTAGTCTCTGTGTGGGTGTAGGTGGGTGTAGTCTCTCTGTGTGGGTGTAGTCTCTGTGGGTGTAGTCTCTCTGTGTGGATGTAGTCTCTGTGGGTGTAGTCTCTCTGTGTGGATGTAGTCTCTGTGGATGTAGTCTCTGTGGGTGTAGTCTCTGTGTGGGTGTAGTCTCTGTGTGGATGTAGTCTCTGTGTGGGTGTAGTCTCTGTGTGGATGTAGTCTCTGTGTGGGTGTAGTCTCTCTGTGGGTGTAGTCTCTCTGTGTGGGTGTAGTCTCTGTGTGGGTGTAGTCTCTGTGTGGGTGTAGTCTCTGTGGGTGTAGTCTCTCTGTGTGGGTGTAGTCTCTGTGTGGGTGTAGTCTGTGTGGGTGTAGTCTCTGTGTGGATGTAGTCTCTGTGGGTGTAGTCGGGTGTAGGTGGGTGTATTCTCTCTCTGTGTGGGTGTAGTCGGGTGTAGATGGGTGTAGTCGCTCTCTGTGTGGGTGTAGTCGGGTGTAGGTGGGTGTAGTCTCTGTGTGGGTGTAGGTGGGTGTAGTCTCTCTGTGTGGGTGTAGTCTCTGTGGGTGTAGTCTCTCTGTGTGGATGTAGTCTCTGTGGATGTAGTCTCTGTGGGTGTAGTCTCTGTGTGGGTGTAGTCTCTGTGTGGATGTAGTCTCTGTGTGGGTGTAGTCTCTGTGTGGATGTAGTCTCTGTGTGGATGTAGTCTCTGTGTGGGTGTAGTCTCTGTGTGGGTGTAGTCTCTGTGTGGATGTAGTCTCTCTGTGTGGGTGTAGTCTCTGTGGGTGTAGTCTCTCTGTGTGGGTGTAGTCTCTCTGTGTGGGTGTAGTCTCTCTGTGTGGGTGTAGTCTCTGTGTGGGTGTAGTCTCTGTGTGGGTGTAGTCTCTGTGTGGATGTAGTCTCTCTGTGTGGGTGTAGTCTCTGTGGGTGTAGTCTCTCTGTGTGGGTGTAGTCTCTGTGTGGGTGTAGTCTCTGTGTGGGTGTAGTCTCTGTGGGTGTAGTCTCTGTGTGGGTGTAGTCTCTCTGTGTGGGTGTAGTCTCTGTGTGGATGTAGTCTCTCTGTGTGGATGTAGTCTCTGTGGGTGTAGTCGGGTGTAGGTGGGTGTAGTCTCTGTGTGGGTGTAGGTGGGTGTAGTCTCTGTGTGGGTGTAGGTGGGTGTAGTCTCTGTGTGGGTGTAGGTGGGTGTAGTCTCTGTGTGGGTGTAGTCTGTGTGGGTGTAGTCTCTGTGTGGGTGTAGTCTCTGTGTGGGTGTAGTCTCTCTGTGTGGGTGTAGTCTCTGTGTGGGTGTAGTCTCTGTGGGTGTAGTCTCTCTGTGTGGGTGTAGTCTCTGTGTGGGTGTAGTCTCTGTGTGGGTGTAGTCTGTGTGGGTGTAGTCTCTGTGTGGGTGTAGTCTCTGTGTGGGTGTAGTCTCTGTGTGGGTGTAGTCTCTGTGGGTGTAGTCGGGTGTAGGTGGGTGTATTCTCTCTCTGTGTGGGTGTAGTCGGGTGTAGATGGGTGTAGTCTCTGTGTGGGTGTAGGTGGGTGTAGTCTCTGTGTGGGTGTAGGTGGGTGTAGTCTCTGTGTGGGTGTAGTCTCTGTGGATGTAGTCTCTGTGGATGTAGTCTCTGTGTGGATGTAGTCTCTGTGTGGGTGTAGTCTCTGTGTGGGTGTAGTCTCTGTGGATGTAGTCTCTGTGTGGGTGTAGTCTCTGTGTGGGTGTAGTCTCTGTGTGGGTGTAGTCTCTGTGTGGGTGTAGTCTCTGTGTGGGTGTAGTCTCTCTGTGGGTGTAGTCTCTCTGTGGGTGTAGGTGGGTGTAGTCTCTCTGTGTGGGTGTAGTCTCTGTGTGGGTGTAGTCTCTGTGGGTGTAGTCTCTGTGTGGGTGTAGTCTCTCTGTGTGGGTGTAGTCTCTCTGTGTGGGTGTAGTCTCTCTGTGTGGGTGTAGTCTCTCTGTGTGGGTGTAGTCTCTGTGTGGGTGTAGGTGGGTGTAGTCTCTCTGTGGGTGTAGTCTCTGGGTGTAGTCTCTCTGTGTGGGTGTAGTCTCTGTGTGGGTGTAGTCTCTGTGTGGATGTAGTCTCTGTGGGTGTAGTCTCTCTGTGTGGGTGTAGTCTCTGTGGGTGTAGTCTCTCTGTGTGGGTGTAGTCTCTGTGTGGGTGTAGTCTCTGTGGGTGTAGTCTCTGTGTGGGTGTAGTCTCTGTGTGGATGTAGTCTCTGTGGGTGTAGTCGGGTGTAGGTGGGTGTATTCTCTCTCTGTGTGGGTGTAGTCGGGTGTAGATGGGTGTAGTCGCTCTCTGTGTGGGTGTAGTCGGGTGTAGGTGGGTGTAGTCTCTGTGTGGGTGTAGGTGGGTGTAGTCTCTCTGTGTGGGTGTAGTCTCTGTGGGTGTAGTCTCTCTGTGTGGATGTAGTCTCTGTGGGTGTAGTCTCTCTGTGTGGATGTAGTCTCTGTGGGTGTAGTCTCTGTGTGGGTGTAGTCTCTGTGTGGATGTAGTCTCTGTGTGGGTGTAGTCTCTGTGTGGATGTAGTCTCTCTGTGTGGGTGTAGTCTCTGTGGGTGTAGTCTCTCTGTGTGGGTGTAGTCTCTCTGTGTGGGTGTAGTCTCTGTGTGGGTGTAGTCTCTGTGTGGGTGTAGTCTCTGTGTGGATGTAGTCTCTCTGTGTGGGTGTAGTCTCTGTGGGTGTAGTCTCTCTGTGTGGGTGTAGTCTCTCTGTGTGGGTGTAGTCTCTCTGTGTGGGTGTAGTCTCTGTGTGGGTGTAGTCTCTGTGGGTGTAGTCTCTCTGTGTGGGTGTAGTCTCTGTGTGGGTGTAGTCTCTCTGTGTGGGTGTAGTCTCTGTGTGGATGTAGTCTCTCTGTGTGGATGTAGTCTCTGTGGGTGTAGTCGGGTGTAGGTGGGTGTAGTCTCTGTGTGGGTGTAGGTGGGTGTAGTCTCTGTGTGGGTGTAGTCTCTGTGTGGGTGTAGTCTCTGTGGATGTAGTCTCTGTGTGGGTGTAGTCTCTGTGTGGGTGTAGTCTCTGTGTGGGTGTAGTCTCTCTGTGTGGGTGTAGTCTCTGTGTGGGTGTAGTCTCTGTGGGTGTAGTCTCTGTGGGTGTAGTCTCTCTGTGTGGGTGTAGTCTCTGTGTGGGTGTAGTCTCTCTGTGTGGGTGTAGTCTCTGTGTGGGTGTAGTCTGTGTGGGTGTAGTCTCTGTGTGGGTGTAGTCTCTGTGGGTGTAGTCGGGTGTAGGTGGGTGTATTCTCTCTCTGTGTGGGTGTAGTCGGGTGTAGATGGGTGTAGTCTCTGTGTGGGTGTAGGTGGGTGTAGTCTCTGTGTGGGTGTAGTCTCTGTGGATGTAGTCTCTGTGTGGATGTAGTCTCTGTGTGGGTGTAGTCTCTGTGTGGGTGTAGTCTCTGTGTGGGTGTAGTCTCTGTGTGGATGTAGTCTCTGTGTGGGTGTAGTCTCTGTGTGGGTGTAGTCTCTGTGTGGATGTAGTCTCTCTGTGGATGTAGTCTCTGTGGGTGTAGTCGGGTGTAGTCGTGTGTAGGTGGGTGTAGTCGGGTGTAGTCGGGTGTAGGTGGGTGTAGTCTCTCTCTCTGTGGGTGTAGTTGTGTGTAGTCGGGTGTAGTCGGGTGTAGGTGGGTGTAGTCGTGTGTAGTCTCGTCTAACTCGTCCTCTGTCTCTCAGTTCGGTCTCTGTCTCCGCTGGAGCCGCTCTCGTCCTCGGCTGTAGGGGGCGTGAGTGAGCGTCAGGCCCTGGAGCTGCGCGTCAGAGCCGTAGAAGAAGAGAACCGGCTCCTGAGACGAGAGCTGAGCCGGACCCCCAAGACCCCGCCCAAAACCGGACTAAACCAGGGTCTAAACCAGAGCCCGGACCCGGAGCAGAACCGGACCAGGACCTCGGGCCGGTCCAGGGCCCAATCGGAGGAGGGCACCGGGGACAGCGAGGCGCAGAGGGGCGGGCACAGGGGCGGAGCCAACAGCTCCGACTGCGGCCAACAGCCGGCGGTCGACAAGTGCGAGGTGAGGTACTCCTGTAACTGTGGTTCTATGAACACGTACGTTTGTACTCTTCTCTCCTCTGACCCTTTGACCCTCTGACCCTTTCCTCTGACCCTCTGCTCTGACCCTCTGACCCTTTGACCCTCTGCTCTGACCCTTTGACCCTCTGCTCTGACCCTTTGACCCTCTCCTCTGACCCTCTGATCCTCTCCGCTGACCCTTTGACCCTCTGCTCTGACCCTTTGACCCTCTGCTCTGACCCTTTGACCCTCTGCTCTGACCCTCTGACCCTTTGACCCTCTGCTCTGACCCTTTGACCCTCTGCTCTGACCCTTTGACCCTCTCCTCTGACCCTTTGACCCTCTGCTCTGACCCTTTGACCCTCTGCTCTGACCCTTTGACCCTCTGCTCTGACCCTTTGACCCTCTCCTCTGACCCTCTGATCCTCTCCGCTGACCCTTTGACCCTCTGCTCTGACCCTTTGACCCTCTGCTCTGACCCTTTGACCCTCTCCTCTGACCCTCTGATCCTCTCCGCTGACCCTTTGACCCTCTCCTCTGACCCTCTGATCCTCTCCGCTGACCCTTTGACCCTCTGCTCTGACCCTTTGACCCTCTCCTCTGACCCTCTGACCCTTTGACCCTCTCCTCTGACCCTTTGACCCTCTGCTCTGACCCTTTGACCCTCTCCTCTGACCCTTTGACCCTCTGCTCTGACCCTCTGACCCTTTGACCCTCTGCTCTGACCCTTTGACCCTCTCCTCTGACCCTTTGACCCTCTGCTCTGACCCTTTGACCCTCTGACCCTCTCTGACCCTCAGACCATCCACGTGGCGATCGTGTGCGCCGGGTACAACGCCAGCAGAGACGTGGTCACACTGGTGAAGTCTGTGCTGTTCCACAGGTCAGACTCCCTCCCTCTGTCCCTGAGTTTGCATGTTCTGCCTGTGTCTGTGTGGGCAGGTCTGACCTCTGCTGTGGGCGGGGCTGACCTCTGACCTCTCTCTTCAGGAGGAACCCTCTTCACTTTCACTTCATCACCGACTCCATCGCTCAGAAGATCCTCTCGTTCCTCTTCACGTCCTGGATGGTCCCGGCCGTCAAAGTCAACTTCTACGACGGAGACGAGCTCAAGGTCTGGTTTAGTCCTGGTTTAGTCCTGGTTTAGTCCTGGTTTAGTTAGAGGTGCGCGATATATCGATTAAATCGATTAATTCGAATTTACAGTTCAGAACGATGTGTTTTTATGAAAATCGATTTTTTTTATTATTAGTATTATTTTTTACACGCGAGCGTCGAAAGCGGAACTAATGCGCTGCAGCGCTCTACACGGGTAAGTTAGCGGGGCGCGGAGCGGAGGAGGTGTCGTATTTTTCTACTACGACTGACCTGTGGTCCAGCCGAACGATGCAGCTCTACTTGAGTTTAACGGTACATTTTGTTAATAGTAGCTGGGCGATGCGAAGCGTTTGTCACTGTGCAAACAGTGTATTTTCCCGAGGATCACAAGGGGGGATTAATCGCGCAAGGATTGAAAGATGCTTTCACTTCGTGGAAACTTGCAGAAGACCGACTCATCTGCATGACAACAGACAGCGGCAGCAATATGATCAAAACTTTCTAAAAGTAGCAAAAGGAGAAATTGATTTGTCAACTGGACATAGTTTATTTGGTCGAATACGTTTTGCAGCTCATCCAAGCTGCTTCTTCAGTTCTGGTCAGATGCTGGTGGACACTGCTTTATATCTGCCTGAAGGGAGGAGCTTAATTACAATGAAAATTACTCTGAGACACACATATTTATTTACAGTTTCTGTTAGTCAGGTGAGTCTATTCATTATGGAGTGGGAGTGGGGGAGTAGTTAGCATATCCATTCAGGGCCATGATGGTGTTTTCACACCTCTGGACATGTCCTGGACATGTCCTTTCTAAAAGTGTCCTTTCTAAAAGTGTTTACAATGGCCTGGTCTGCCATTTCACTTACAAGTATGTTTTTTGCTTGTCAGATTGCACTTTAATCCTAAATTTAAAAAAAAGAATAAAGTTAAAACTTGTTTTGAGCCATTTATTTGTCATCTGTTATTTGTTTTTGAGTAGGGCAGAGAAAAATCGATTAAAATCGGAAATCGGATTTTTTGTTTAAAAATCGGAGATTTTATTTTTAGGCCATATCGCCCAGCTCTAGGTTTAGTCCTGGTTTAGTCCTGGTTTAGTCCTGCTTTAAGATAAGATAAGATAAGATAATCCTTTATTTGTCCCACAATGGGGAAATTTCAGTGTCACAACACAAGTTTCAGAAACAGTAGGAAAATAAGAACATCAAAATCAAGATAAATAATAATAAGTATTTACAATCAACTAAAAAACACAACAGTGTAAAGCTCAAAGGCACAGGAACGTTGCACAATAAGTGTCTTTGATTCTGAAGTGAACAAACAGCAGTTAAAGTGACTCCAGTACAGTAATATATAATATTACTACAATAAAGTGACTCAGATGATTGTGAACAGTGCAGTGAAGTTTAGTCCTGCTTTAGTCCTGCTTTAGTCCTGCTTTAGTCCAGCTTTAGTCCTGCTTTAGTCCAGCTTTAGTCCTGCTTTAGTCCTGCTTTAGTCCAGCTTTAGTCCTGCTTTAGTCCTGCTTTGGTCCTGGTCCAGGCCTGGTTTAGGGTGCTTTCACACTGACAGCATTTGGTGCGCACCAAATGGCCCATTCGAACCAAAAGTTCTTAGTTCGGTTCGTTTTCGTTAGTGTGAATGCAATCTCGGTACTTTGGTGCGCACCAAATCAACCGGTCGAGACCGATAAAAAGTGGTGGTCTCGGATCGCTTTATCTGCCCTACTTTGGTACGGTTCATCTGGTGTGAAAGCAACCAAACCAAATTGGACGGAACCGAATGCATTATGGGTATCAGATCACTTCCTGTTTCTGTTTACTCGGTCGCGAGGGCACGTCTCTTCTCCCTGAAGAGGCGTGCAATGCGCCGTCGGCGAGTCGAATAACTTATAAGTTGTCTTTGGAGTCGCAGCCGCAAAACATGTTCGAAATTAAGTACGTGCAGAAAATTACCTACACGTACAAAATAATGTATGATGATCAGCGCCAGGAGCACAAGGCAAAGCTGTTCCTCCATGGTGATCGAAAGTGGCGCGTTTTTTAGTCCGGTTCCGGTGACGATGGTCTTCGCGGTCTATTTTGGTTCGTTTAGAACTCTGCATATGTGAAAGCAAACCGTACCCACGTCTGTTTGCTACATTGGAACATTTTTCTGACTAGTGCGGACCAAAGCAATCGAACCATAGGTGTGAAAGCGCCCTTAGTTCTGTTTTACTCCTGGTCTAGACCTGGTCTAGTCCTGGTCTAGTCCTGGTCCTGGTCCTGGTCCGGTCCTGGTCCGGTCCTGGTCCTGGTCTGGTCCTGGTCCTGGTTTAGTCCTGGTCTAGTCCTGGTCTAGTCCTGGTCCTGGTTCGGTCCTGGTCCGGTCCTGGTCTGGTCCTGGTTCAGTCCTGGTCCTGGTTCGGTCCTGGTCTGGTCCTGGTCCAGTCCTGGTCCTGGTTCGGTCCTGGTCCAGTCCTGGTTTAGTCCTGGTTTAGTCCTGGTCTAGACCTGGTCTAGACCTGGTCTAGTCCTGGTCCTGGTCCTGGTCCGGTCCTGGTCTGGTCCTGGTCCTGGTCTGGTCCTGGTCCTGGTCTAGTCCTGGTCTAGTCCTGGTCTAGTCCTGGTCTGGTCTAGTCCTGGTCCTGGTCCTGGTCCTGGTTCGGTCCTGGTCCGGTCCTGGTCCGGTCCTGGTCTAGTCCTGGTCTAGTCCTGGTCTGGTCTAGTCCTGGTCCTGGTCCTGGTCCTGGTCCTGGTCCTGGTTCGGTCCTGGTCCAGTCCTGGTCCAGTTCTGGTCCTGGTTCGGTCCTGGTCCAGTCCTGGTCCTGGTTCGGTCCTGGTTCGGTACTGGTCCAGTCCTGGTCCTGGTTCGGTCCTGGTCCAGTCCTGGTCCTGGTTCGGTCCTGGTTCGGTCCTGGTCCAGTCCTGGTCCTGGTTCGGTCCTGGTTCGGTCCTGGTCCAGTCCTGGTCCTGGTTCGGTCCTGGTCCAGTCCTGGTCCTGGTCTGGTCCTGGTCCTGGTTGAGTCCCGGTTGAGTCCCGGTCTTGGTCTGTTTCAGTCCGAGGTCTCGTGGGTCCCAAACAAACACTACTCTGGGATTTACGGCCTCATGAAGCTCGTCCTCACCAAGACTTTGCCCTTTGACCTCCAGAAGGTCATCGTCCTGGACACGGACATCACCTTCGCCACCGACATCGCCGAGCTGTGGGCCGTCTTCCACAAGTTCAGAGGTACGAGCCGGATGCCCTCCCAGACTGTAACCATGTGTCTCAGATGCCCTCCCGTCCTCTCTGTTTGTCTCAGATTGTCTCAGATGCCCTCCCGTCCTCTCAGTTTGTCTCAGATGCCCTCCCGTCCTCTCAGATTGTCTCAGATGCCCTCCCGTCCTCTCAGATTGTCTCAGATGCCCTCCCGTCCTCTCTGTTTGTCTCAGATGCCCTCCCTCTCTTTCCAGGGCAGCAGGTTCTGGGTTTGGTGGAGAATCAGAGCGACTGGTATTTGGGAAACTTGTGGAAGAACCACCGGCCCTGGCCCGCGCTCGGGAGAGGCTTCAACACAGGTACGAGTACTGCGAGTACTACTGCGAGTACTACTGCGAGTACTGCTGCGAGTACTGCTGCGAGTACTGCTGCGAGTACTGCGAGTACTACTGCGAATACTGCGAGTACTGCTGCGAATACTGCTGCGAATACTGCTGCGAATACTGCTGCGAATACTGCGAGTACTACTGCGAATACTGCGAGTACTACTGCGAGTACTAGTGCGAGTACTGCTGCGAATACTGCGAGTACTAGTGCAAGTACTACTGCGAATACTGCTGCGAATACTGCTGCGAGTACTACTGCGAATACTACTGCGAGTACTGCTGCGAGTACTAGTGCGAGTACTGCTGCGAGTACTGCTGCGAATACTGCGAGTACTACTGCGAATACTACTGCGAGTACTACTGCGAGTACTACTGCGAGTACTGCTGCGAGTACTACTACGAGTACTGCTGCAAGTACTGCTGCGAGTACTGCTGCGAGTACTGCTGCGAGTACTAGTGCGAGTACTAGTGCGAGTACTACTGCGAGTACTGCTGCGAGTACTACTACGAGTACTGCTGCGAGTACTGCTGCGAGTACTGCTGCGAATACTGCGAGTACTAGTGCGAGTACTAGTGCGAGTACTGCTGCGAATACTGCTGCGAATACTGCTGCGAATACTGCGAGTACTGCTGCGAATACTGCTGCGAATACTGCGAGTACTGCTGCGAGTACTGCTGCGAGTACTACTGCGAATACTACTGCGAGTACTGCTGCGAGTACTGCTGCGAGTACTACTGCGAGTACTGCTGCGAGTACTGCTGCGAGTACTGCTGCGAGTACTGCTGCGAGTACTGCGAATACTGCTGCGAGTACTGCTGCGAGTACTGCTGCGAATACTGCGAGTACTGCTGCGAGTACTGCTGCGAATACTACTGTGAATACTACTGCGATAGTACTACTATGAATACTACTACCAATATTACTACTACTACCTATACTACTGCTCCACTACTGCTGTTACTCGTACTCGTAGTAGACGACATAAACATCACTGGTGGTGCGATTCCCGCTCATAGATGAATCCTGTTGTTGTGTCAATGGGCAAGACACTTAACCCCACTCACCCCCAGCCTTAGCAACAGGTTTGATTGACAGCTGGTGCGTTTGGTTGCTAAGTAAACCCCTTTCCTGGGCGGGCACATTTAACGACCTCAATCCTGATTGGCTCTTGTGGTTGCTATGATACTCGGAAATGGACCTGGCTCCAGATTGGCTCCTGTAACCGTTGGCAACAGGAGCTTCATCTGAGCGGAGGAGACGTCACACTGGAACTTTTGTTCCAGACTGTGGCGTGTTTCCTGATGTGAAACGTCACTGAAGTTGGAAAAGTGTACGAGATAATGCTCCACTGTGGAATATCAGCAGTACTCTGTGTACTTGTAAAAGTACAGAGGTAATCCTGATTACTGTCAGTACTTTAGTAGTACTCTGTGTACTACAGTAGCAGTACTCTGTGTACAACAGTAGCAGTACTCTGTGTACTACAGTAGCAGTACTCTGTGTACTACAGTAGCAGTACTCTGTGTACAACAGTAGCAGTACTCTGTGTACTACAGTAGCAGTACTCTGTGTACTACAGTAGCAGTACTCTGTGTACTACAGTAGCAGTACTCTGTGTACTACAGTAGCAGTACTCTGTGTACAACAGTAGCAGTACTCTGTGTACTACAGTAGCAGTACTCTGTGTACAACAGTAGCAGTACTCTGTGTACTACAGTAGCAGTACTCTGTGTACTACAGTAGCAGTACTCTGTGTACTACAGTAGCAGTACTCTGTGTACTTGTATCCAGGTGTGATCCTGCTGCTGTTGGATCGTCTGAGGAAGTTGCGTTGGGAGCAGATGTGGAGACTGACGGCAGAGCGAGAACTCATGGGGATGCTGTCCACCTCGCTCGCCGACCAGGTACTACGAATACTACTACGAATACTACTACGAATACTACTACGAATACTACTACTGATACTCCAGCGGCTCCTGGAGGTTCTGTCTCCCTCGTGGACCAGGGACAGAACAGAATGTGTTTCTCAGCTCAGTGTGTGGAGGAGGAAGTGCTGCCCTCTTGTGGCCAAACGCAGCAGTGCTTCAGGCGTGTCGGGGCCCCGGGCCCTCGGGGACCAGACTCTGTGTTTTTTAAACAGTTTCGGTCTGGATTTCCCAGGCTCCAGTGCAGCTGTGGGGTTGGGGGTTGTGTGTCCTCGTCCAGCAGGTGGCGCTGTCACGTGTCTCTTCTGTTGTAGGACATTTTTAACGCGGTGATCAAACAGAACCCGTTCCTCGTGCATCAGATGCCCTGTTTCTGGAACGTTCAGCTGTCCGACCACACGCGCTCCGAGAAGTGCTACAAGGACGTGTCCGACCTCAAGGTAAACGCACAAACGCACACAACAACATACAAATACACACACACACAGTGTGTTGCTGTGCTGCAGACTTTCTGAACACAAATTGAAGTCGGATTAAAATCGATTTGTCGTTTTATGTAACTGCAGTTCTCCTCCCGACCTCCAGGTGATCCACTGGAACTCTCCAAAGAAGCTGCGCGTCAAGAACAAACATGTGGAGTTCTTCCGGAACCTGTACCTGACCTTTCTGGAATACGACGGAAACCTGCTGCGGAGGGAGCTGTTCGGCTGCCCCAGCGAGCCGGACCTCAACACGGAGCGGGTGAGGCACGGGAGGGCATCTGAGGCACGGGAGGGCATCTGAGGCACAGGGAGGGCATCTGAGGCACGGGAGGGCATCTGATGCACGGGAGGGCATCTGATGCACAGGGAGGGCATCTGATGCACAGGGAGGGCATCTGAGGCACAGGGAGGGCATCTGAGGCACGGGAGGGCATCTGAGGCACAGGGAGGGCATCTGACGCACAGGGAGGGCATCTGACGCACAGGGAGGGCATCTGAGGCACGGGAGGGCATCTGAGGCACAGGGAGGGCATCTGAGGCACGGGAGGGCATCTGACGCACAGGGAGGGCATCTGACGCACAGGGAGGGCATCTGAGGCACGGGAGGGCATCTGAGGCACGGGAGGGCATCTGAGGTGCCTCTGCAGTGTCTCCACAAAAACATGGAATATGAGACGAGGACAGGACACTTTAAAGGATTTGGTTTGTCCCTCAGCTCCAGAAGACCCTCAGAGCTGGTTCTTGGCGTGTTTGACCTTCTCTCTTCTTCTCTCCCTCAGCTCCAGAAGACCCTCTCAGAGCTGGACGAGGACGACCCGTGTTATGAGTTCAGACGTGAGCGGTTCACGGTCCACCGGACTCACCTGTACTTCCTGCACTACGACTACACGCCCCCTAGTGACGGGACGGACGTAACTCTGGTCGCTCAGCTGTCCATGGACCGGTGAGTCCAGGTTTAGACCAGTTTTAGTCCCCCCCTCTAGTTCATGTTCTTTTGATTCTTCTCTCCCTCTGGTTCTGATTCTGATCCTTCTCGTTCTTTTTCTCATTCTTCTTCTCCTTCCTCTGATCCTTCTCTCCCTCTGGTTCCTCTCTGGTTCTTCTCCTTCTCGTTCTTCTCTGGTTCCTCTGATCCTTCTCGTTCTTCTCTGGTTCCTCTGATCGTTCTCGTTCTTCTCTGGTTCCTCTGATTGTTCTCGTTCTTCTCTGGTTCCTCTGATCGTTCTCGTTCTTCTCTGGTTCCTCTGATCCTTCTCTCGTTCTCGTTCTTCTCTGGTTCCTCTGATCATTCTCGTTCTTCTCTGGTTCCTCTGATCCTTCTTGTTCTTCTCTGGTTCCTCTGATCCTTCTCTCCTTCTCGTTCTTCTCTGGTTCCTCTGATCCTTCTCTCCCTCCTGTTCTTCTCTGGCTCCTCTGATCCTTCTCGTTCTTCTCCGGTTCCTCTGATCCTTCTCTCGTTCTCGTTCTTCTCTGGTTCCTCTGATTGTTCTCGTTCTTCTCTGGTTCCTCTGATTGTTCTCGTTCTTCTCTGGTTCCTCTGATCTTTCTCGTTCTTCTCTGGTTCCTCTGATCCTTCTCGTTCTTCTCTGGTTCCTCTGATCCTTCTCGTTCTTCTCTGGTTCCTCTGATCCTTCTCGTTCTTCTCTGGTTCCTCTGATCCTTCTCGTTCTTCTCTGGTTCCTCTGATCCTTCTCTCGTTCTTGTTCTTCTCTGGTTCCTCTGATCCTTCTCTCGTTCTCGTTCTTCTCTGGTTCCTCTGATCCTTCTCTCGTTCTTCTCTGGTTCCTCTGATCCTTCTCTCGTTCTTCTCTGGTTCCTCTGATCCTTCTCTCGTTCTTCTCTGGTTTCTCTGAGCCTTCTCTCTCTCTCGTTCTTCTCTGGTTCCTCTGATTGTTCTCGTTCTTCTCTGGTTCCTCTGATCGTTCTCGTTCTTCTCTGGTTCCTCTGATCCTTCTCTCGTTCTTGTTCTTCTCTGGTTCCTCTGATCCTTCTCTCGTTCTTGTTCTTCTCTGGTTCCTCTGATCCTTCTCTCGTTCTCGTTCTTCTCTGGTTCCTCTGATCCTTCTCTCGTTCTCGTTCTTCTCTGGTTCCTCTGATCATTCTCGTTCTTCTCTGGTTCCTCTGATCGTTCTCTTCGTGTGGTCCAGGCTGCAGATGCTGGAGGCCATCTGTAAGCACTGGGAGGGCCCACTCAGTCTCGCCCTCTACCTGTCGGATGCGGAGGCGCAGCAGTTCCTTCGTTACGCTCAGGGCTCCGAGGTCCTCATGAGCCGCGCTAACGTGGGATACCACATCGTCTACAAAGAGGGACAGTTTTACCCCGTCAACCTCCTGCGCAACGTCGCCATGAGACAAGTCCACACGCCGTACATGTTCCTCAGCGACATCGACTTCCTGCCCATGTACGGCCTCTATGACTCGCTCAGGTGAGACGACAGGGGCGACAGGGCCTCTACGACTCGCTCAGGTGAGACGACAGGGGCGACAGGGCCTCTACGACTCGCTCAGGTGAGACGACAGGGGCGACAGGTTAGTGTCTTTATTATCAAATAAATTTCTCTCCGTTCACAAATACATTTCTTGGTCCAGAAACATTCACAAATATAATTCATGACTTAAATGTAAAAACGTTCACAAAATTATTTCTCCACTCAAAAGAAAATGTGACGCGTCTGACAGTCACGTTTATCTGAACCACCTTCCCCCGACATTTTCTCCAGTCGACCTGAAAATGATCTGGAGCCTCTGGACCAAACGAGTCCGACTGCAGGAGAAGAACCGTGTCGTCAACCGTAAACCAAACGCTCCAACTTCAGCTGACGTGATCGGCCGTTTAAAAAAACACATTTGTACATCGAACGCTGTCAGGAAGGTCTCAGAGATCCACAGATAAATGCAGCGTCACAAATCTGTACGGCGGTTTGTGAACGCAGCTTCAGTTTAAATCAGATAAACGTAACTGCGCTGACATTTGTCAGACGCGTCACATTTTCTTTTGAGTGGAGAAATAATTTTGTGAACGTTTTTACATTTAAGTCATGAATTATATTTGTGAATGTTTCTGGACCAAGAAATGTATTTGTGAACGGAAAGAAATTTATTTGATAATAAAGACACTAACCTGTCCCTGTTCACCTGAGACGGGTGAGGAGACGGGTGAGGAGACAGGTGAGGAGACGGGTGAGGAGACGGGTGAGGAGACAGGTGGTGCAGTTGGACGTGTCTCACTTCTCTTGTCTCCGTCCCTCAGGCGTTCGGTGGTGCAGTTGGACGTGTCTCACTTCTCTTGTCTCCGTCCCTCAGGCGTTCGGTGGTGCAGTTGGACGTGTCTCACTTCTCTTGTCTCCGTCCCTCAGGCGTTCGGTGGTGCAGTTGGACGTGTCTCACTTCTCTTGTCTCCGTCCCTCAGGCGTTCGGTGGTGCAGTTGGACGTGTCTCACTTCTCTTGTCTCCGTCCCTCAGGCGTTCGGTGGTGCAGTTGGACATGTCTCGCTCTAAAAAGGCTCTGGTGGTTCCTGCGTTTGAGACACTCAGATACAGACTGTCCTTCCCCAAGTCCAAGGCCGAGCTCCTGTCCCAGCTGGACATGGGGACACTCTTCACCTTCAGGTCAGTGTGGACATGGGCAGTTTGGACCAGGGAGAGACAGGCTTTAGACCGGCTTTAGACCGGCTTTAAGACCGGGTTTAGACCGGGTCCTTGTCCTCGGCGTCTCCTCATGCTCGTCTCTGATTGGCTCTCGCAGGTATCACGTGTGGACCAAAGGCCACGCCCCCACGAACTTTGCAAAATGGCGGACGTCGACGACGCCGTACCGCGTGCAGTGGGAGCCCGACTTCGAGCCGTACGTGATGGTCTCCAGCTCCAGCCCCGAGTACGACCGGAGATTCGTCGGCTTCGGCTGGAATAAGGTCTCCCACATCATGGAGCTGGACGCACAGGTGAGACCGGGACTGAGACCGGGACTGAGACCGGGACTGAGACCGGGACTGAGACCGGGACTGAGACCGGGACTGAGACTAAACCAGGACCAGGACTAAGATTAAACCAGGACCAGGGCCAAGACTGAACCTTGCCCAAGACCGGAACCCAAACCAGGGACCAAGAACCGGGACTGAACTGGACCGGGACCAGGACTAGACCAGGATCCCCTACTGGAAAAGTTACATAGTGCAGCTTTAACTAAATAAAAACCTTTAACATGTTGAACTTGTCTTCTCCCCTCTTCCCTCCTTCCCTTCCCTCCTTCCCTCTCTCCTTCCTTCCTTCCCTTCCCTCCTTCCCTCTCTCCTTCCTTCCTTCCCTTCCCTCCTTCCCTCTCTCCTTCCTTCCTTCCCTTCCCTCCTTCCCTCTCTCCTTCCTTCCTTCCCTCTCTTTCAGGAGTACGAGTTTGTCGTTCTTCCGAACGCGTTCATGATCCACATGCCGCACGCTCCGAGCTTCGACATCACAAAGTTCCGTTCGAACAAACTTTATCGCTCGTGTTTACAGACGCTGAAGGAGGAGTTTCAGCAGAACATGTCCCGCCGCTTCGGCTTCGCCGCGCTCAAGTACATGACGGCGGACAACAACAGCTAGCGACGCTAATGCTAACGCTAACGCTAATGCTACACAGAAGAAGAAGAAGAGTTTAACTGTATTTGGAACTTTTCTGCTGGAGGGTCCGTCAAACGCTTTTCTCCACGGAGACGTTATTTCTTTGTCTGGAATGTTTCACAGTATGGCTTTAAACCTTTTTATCTTCATGGAGCCCAAACCAGACCAAGTTCCAGGTCAGATCTGTGGAGAGGCGACCCCGCTCACAGTCAGAATGTCTGTTTTTCTAGGTATTTTTGAGCTCTAAAACCACCTGTAATTGAATAAATGTAAAGTAGAGCTGTTTAATGTCACACTGTGGAACATTCCAGGCAGAGCAATGACGTATCCATAGAAACAAGCAGGTGACGGCTCCTCCAACGGAAAAGTTACACAGTGCAACTTTTAAAGGGTCACAGAACAGATCACAAAGTCCCGTCAGTCGGATTCGCCGTGTTCAGGAGAAACGCTGCTTTGATTGACATGGGACACTTGGCCCCGCCCCCAGACAAAACGCCGAGAATTTAGGAGGTCCTTTTAGCGATTTATTTTAACTTCGCTCGGTTTTGTCTGTGAACGTCGACTTTGTTTTGGGAAAATCTGAAAACCTCTGACGGTACAAAGAGACGCCGTGGATTTAAATATCCCATGATCCTCTGCTCTGTCCTGATGTCGTTTCCTCGTCACAAACACCTGGAGTTGTGTTCTTCTCTCAGACTCCTCTAAGAACGCGCTGTTCCACCTGGTGATGTCATGAGGTCTGTTTTTGAGGAGGGATCGGCCGTAGAACTTGGCCTGAAGCTCACGGGGGTCAGTCTTTGTGATTCAGGAGCTTTTAAAGTGGACAGAACGTTTTCGACTCAGACTTTTGACTGAGAGGACGCCGGACTTTTGAGGAGGACCTGACCCCGTGACCTCCGCTCGGACTCGTCCTTTCAGATCAATATTGTGATTTAAAATATCCAGATTAAAACAGGACAATCCACGGGGGTCACGAACTCCTGCACATCGAGTAAATGTTTGGACGAAAGATGAAAAAGCTGCTCGATATGGTGAACTGAACTTGAACGCCCCCTGCTGGAGGATTGTATTTTTAGCCCAGAGTTTTGGCTTGAGACTGAGTGTGGAAGATCATTTGTTTCATCAGATTTACAATTTTAAACACCGTTGAATTTCTCACTTTGAATTTTTTTAACTCTGAAAAAACATGTTTGAATTATTTTTATTTAGAATTTTAGGTGATGAAATGTTAAGTGTGTTTAAAAAATATATATATATATCATTTAAATATTCAGCACAAATAACACTTAGTACTTAGTAACAAACAGGAAATGGTGCAGTGAAGTGATCTGATTGGTCAGAATTCGCCTCATCAAAACCTCGTCTCTTTTATTAAGTGTAAACCCCGCCCACAGATGACTGTTGAATTTGAGGTTTGAAAATATCTGTTCTGAATATTTAAAAGGTGAAATTTTAAATAAAACTTGAAAACCTAAAGCTCACGGGTCAGTTTATGTGATTCAGGACTTTTTAAAACAGACAAAAGTTTTCACGGACTTTTGATTTTATTTTGAATTTGAAACATATGGAAAAAGTACACTTAAAATTTCAGCAACTCAAATTCAGAATTAAAATAATTCAAATATTAAATGAGAAATTCAACGGTATTTAAAATTGAAAATCTGATAGAACAAATGATGTTCCATAACAGAGAGTTTTCATAACGAACTCTGAATTTTAACCCTGTTTTTAATTTAATTTTTTTTTTTTTTTATTGTTGTGTATTTATTTTGCTCTTATGAGGCGTTCTTTTGCGATTTAGAAAGTAGGAGAGACTGTGGATGTTCTGCCCTGAATTTGAACTGTAAGGGTCAAGAAAACTAATTCATCAGACTTTTAGCCCAGAGTTTTGACTGGAAGGTGCCACAGACTTAAAGGGCCCAAATCGCACTTTCATATCTGCGCTTGTGTTTTGTTTCATTCACGTTTAAAAACAAAGTTCAAAATGTGTAAATGTTCCACCTCGGCTGCGTCTCATTTCTCGTTCCTCTTTTCCTCCTCCTCTTTCCTCTCTTCTCTCCTCCTCTGCTCCTCTTTTTGTTCCTCTCTCCTCCTCCTCTCTCCTCCCTGTTTCCTCTGTGGGCGGGACTTCCTCCCCCATTTCCTGCAGAATCAAGGAGAGGAATCGAGGAAAGAGAAACGAGACGCGCCCCTTGTGATGTCATCATGTGGTGATACAGGAAGTGCTCCACTGTGTTTTTAAACTCCACACACCTTCACTAGAATCATTTGGATCATTTCAGTCCTGGAATTGTCAATCTCGACTGAACTAAAGGTAAAAGGAGCTGTTCACTTGAAAACTACCACTTGATGACATCACAAGGTGGAACCAGTTTGAGATTCAGGAGTTTTTCCAACATTATTTGGTTGTTCTTCTGTTTCCGTGTTTTTGTTTTGTTTTAATCAAACTCGCAGAATTAAAAAAAAACCTTTTCTGGACTTCCTGGAGTTGTGTTTTGTTTCATTCCCACGTGTTTCAGTCCGTCTCCCTCTGTGCAGCTCAACTTACACCCGGTGACATCATCAGGTGCTCACCCAGAAGTGCTCCTCTGCGTTTTTAAAGTCCGTACACACGTCAGTCCTCCTGTGTGAAGCTTCTTTTCACTTAATCCTCTGTGTTCTCTCCATCCTTCTCTAAGCGTCTTAAAGCTGCACTGTGTAACTTTTCAGTTGGAGGTCTGTCACCTGCTTGTTTCTATGGATACGTCACTGCTCTGCCTGGAATGTTCCACAGTGTGACATTAAACAGCTCTACTTTACATTTATTAAATCACAGGTGGTTTTAAAGCTCAAAAATCCCTAGAAAAACAGACATTCTGACTGTGAGCGGGGTCGCCTCTCCACAGATCTGACCTGTGACTTGGTCTGGTTTGGTCTCCATGGAGATAGAAAACTTTAAAGCCATACTGTGAAACATTCCAGACAAAGTAAACTCAAAACATCTCCATGGAGAAAAGCGTTTGACAGACCCTCCTCCAGAAAAGTTACACAATGCAGCTTTAAATTAGATTTCAATGTGTCGCAGGTTTGAAGACGAGGAATTTTCAGGAAAAATCCTCAAAAAATAGATTATTCCACATTATATTTATTTTAAAATCTGTAAACGGTAATGAGAACAGAGATTCATCACCAGAGTTTGAGTTTCTCAGACTGAACACTGACCGTTTCATTTGAGTGAAACGTTTTCAGAAAGTGACAAAATGTGACAAAAGTGACGAAATGAGTTTGATCTGACGTGTTTGGAAACGTCATCACCATGGTGATGGTGATGGGGCAGATTTATGAAGCTGCTGGAGAAAACCCCAGAAGTTTACACAGAAAAATATGAACCTGAAGTTCCTCAAACCTTCTGACCGTTGTGAAAAAGTTCTGTACTGTGGCTCTAAGTATCGCCCAGTGTCCGATATCGACATGTGGCTGCACTGAAAAAATATCGCTTCTGTCGATATTTAAATTGGTGAAGACGATTCACTGGTCATCGTAGCTCCAGAAAAGCTCAGGATGTTTGAAACTTTCATACAGCGATAAATCGAGATAAAGCCTGTTTTCAGTCTCTGCGCCGGTATCGGTTGGTATCGATTGGGTATCGGCAGACACTTAAAGCCGTAGTATCGTAATCGTTAGGGGAACTGTAAAAGCTGGATCAGTGCATCCCTAAACACCCTTGAGCAGAAAAAGTTCCATGAAGCTGCATTAGATGAACAGACACAGGCAGAACGTGCAAACTGTTGAAGTTGTTTAATATGGTTTATTTCACAAAGGCTTTGAGGTCCGTGAGAACGTGGAATGGACTGAGGTACAAGGAGAAACATCTCCAGAGTCTGGAGGAACTAGGGGGAGTCTGCCCCGCCCTGCCCAGAGAAGAGGCCTCCGCCCTGGGGCCGGTCAGGGGCCGGTCAGGAGTAGCTCATGCCAGGGGCAGCTGGTAGAAGGCAGGGTACTGTCCGGTGACGTGGTGGTGGATCTGGAACACAAACACTAAAGTGAAGAACATCTGTTCACACTGAAAATATCAGACGATGACAAATCGAATCGATCTGAATCGAAAAACTTTAAATCCCGATGAATCCTGGAGGATCATGTGTGAAACGCCGCCCCCTGGTGTTTCATGATCACATTTCTCCAAACACCAGATCAGATCTGATCATCTGATTTCTGGACTTCTCAGATTATTCAAACGTCACTCGGCAGAGAAATCAGATCATGATCAGGTTTGGGGGCGGGGTTTGTGGCTGTGGGCGGTACCTGTCTCTCGATGTCGGCCAATAGGCTGCTGGCTCCGATCCTGAAGAGCTCCGGGTTCAGCCAATCACAGCCCAGCTCCTCTTTGACGAGCACCAGCCAAACCAGGGCCTCCTGCGCCGTCCTGATGCCCCCTGCCGGTTTGAACCCCACCTGCAGGACACAGACAGGTGCTACACCTGACACAGACAGGTGCTACACCTGCGGGACACAGACAGGTGCTACACCTGCTGCTGCACATGTGTAAAGGTGTTTGTATTTGTGAGTTCACAGACCAAGACACGACACCAAAGAAACTCAGAGGATTTAAATGTTTAAAGAGGGAGTATTATACCTCTGTGGGGTAATAAAGAGGGAGTATTATACCTCTGTGGGGTAATAAAGAGGGAGTATTATACCTCTGTGGGGTAATAAAGAGGGAGTATTATACCTCTGTGGGGTAATAAAGAGGGAGTATTATACCTCTGTGGGGTAATAAAGAGGGAGTATTATACCTCTGTGGGGTAATAAAGAGGGAGTATTATACCTCTGTGAGGTGCTAAGTCGCTCCCCCTTCAGAGCTCTATCCCAACACACTCAGTGTGCGTCGCACTAATGAAACTCCTGCATCACATCAGGTTTGTCCAGTTGTTGTGTTCAGTTGTCTCATGTTTTTGTGTTTTTATGGAGAATTGTCGTGTGGAGCCTGGGGGACGTAGACTTGTGGGCGGAGCCTCGTACAGACTCGTACTGTGGGAGCCTGGGGGACGTAGACTTGTGGGCGGAGCCTCGTACAGACTCGTACTGTGGGAGCCTGGGGGACGTAGACTTGTGGGCGGAGCCTCGTACAGACTCGTACTGTGGGAGCCTGGGGGACGTAGACTTGTGGGCGGAGCCTCGTACAGACTCGTACTGTGGGAGCCTGGGGGACGTAGACTTGTGGGCGGAGCCTTGTACAGACTTGTACTGCTAACCATACGGAGGGTTTGAATACGGCCCAGGAGAGATCTCTAGATGACTCAAACATGGACGACTCTAGAACCTCTTCATGTTTTTGTTGAACAAACGTTAGAACATGGGAGAAAGAAATCCACCTCTTTAATTCCAAAAACAGCATCAGGAGTGGAACCCACAACCTCCTCACCGAGGGGAGGTTTGGTTTAATTAAACTCAAAATAAATCCCACATTTTGATCCATGAAAAATAAAAGCGAAAATAAATAAACTCTGTGGTGTTTGTCGCGTCAGCGTCAGCAGCAAAGTGTAAAAGACACGAACATGAGTCTGACCGAAGACCCTGAAAAGAGTCCTGGTTTAGTCCTGGTTTAGTCCTGGTTTAGACCTAGTTTAGTCCTGGTTTAGTCTTGGGTTTAGTCCTAGTTTAGTCCTGGTTTAGTCCTGGTTTAGACCTGGTTTAGACCTGGTTTAGTCCTGGTTTAGTCCTGGTTTAGACCTGGTTTAGTCCTGGTTTAGACCTGGTTTAGTCCTGGTTTAGTCCTGGTTTAGACCTGGTTTAGTCCTGGTTTAGACCTGGTCCAGTCCTGGTCCAGTCCTGGTCCAGTCCTGTACCTTGTGTCCAGTGTTGATGTAATAGTCTTGTATCGCTCGGGACATCACCACGGCGACGGGAATCGTGGCGTTCACCGATTCTTTCCCCGTCGACGTTTTTATGAAATCAGAACCTGCAAAAAAACAAACGATTAAACTTCACCCTTTGACCTCTGACTCCCTCCTCTTCTGACCCCCTCCTCTTCTGACCCCCCTCCTCCTTTGACCTCTGACCCCCTCCTCTTCTGACCCCCTCCTCTTCTGACCCCCTCCTCTTCTGACCCCCTCCTCCTCTGACCCCCTCCTCCTCTGACTCCCTCCTCCTCTGACCCCCTCCTCTTCTGACCCCCTCCTCCTCCTGACCCCCTCCTCTTCTGACCCCCTCCTCCTCCTGACCCCCTCCTCTTCTGACCCCCTCCTCTTCTGACCCCCCTCCTCCTTTGACCTCTGACCCCCTCCTCCTCTGACCCCCTCCTCTTCTGACCCCCTCCTCTTCTGACCTCTGACCCCCTCCTCTTCTGACCCCCCTCCTCCTCCTGACCCCCTCCTCTTCTGACCCCCTCCTCCTCCTGACCCCCTCCTCTTCTGACCCCCCTCCTCCTTTGACCTCTGACCCCCTCCTCTTCTGACCCCCTCCTCCTCTGACCCCCTCCTCTTCTGACCCCCCTCCTCCTTTGACCTCTGACCCCCTCCTCTTCTGACCCCCTCCTCCTCTGACCCCCTCCTCCTCTGACCCCCTCCTCTTCTGACCCCCTCCTCTTCTGACCCCCCTCCTCCTTTGACCTCTGACCCCCTCCTCTTCTGACCCCCCTCCTCCTCCTGACCCCCTCCTCCTCCTGACCCCCTCCTCTTCTGACCCCCCTCCTCCTTTGACCTCTGACCCCCTCCTCTTCTGACCCCCTCCTCCTCTGACCCCCTCCTCTTCTGACCCCCTCCTCCTCTGACCCCCTCCTCTTCTGACCCCCTCCTCTTCTGACCCCCCTCCTCCTTTGACCTCTGACCCCCTCCTCTTCTGACCCCCTCCTCCTCTGACCCCCTCCTCTTCTGACCCCCTCCTCCTCTGACCCTCACCTGACACTACGGGAGGGCATCTGGCTCACCTGCCATCATGCACACCAGACTGGCCCTGTAGACGGTGGAGAAGGTCCCCAGTTCCCCCACGGCGAGGATGGACTTCATGTGAGCGTCTCCACAGGCCTCCCGGAACCGCAGGAGCTCCTGGAACAGACCTGAGGAAACGGTCAGATGCCCTCCCAGTGTGTGTCAGATGCCCTCCCAGTGTGTCAGATGCCCTCCCAGTGTGTGTCAGATGCCCTCCCAGTGTGTGTCAGATGCCCTCGACGTGTGTCAGATGCCCTCCCTGTATGTCAGATGCCCTCCCAGTGTGTGTCAGATGCCCTCCCAGTGTGTGTCAGATGCCCTCCCTGTGTGTGTCAGATGCCCTCCCTGTGTGTGTCAGATGCCCTCGACGTGTGTGTCAGATGCCCTCCCTGTATGTGTCAGATGCCCTCCCTGTGTGTGTCAGATGCCCTCGACGTGTGTCAGATGCCCTCCCTGTATGTCAGATGCCCTCCCAGTGTGTGTCAGATGCCCTCCCTGTATGTCAGATGCCCTCCCAGTGTGTGTCAGATGCCCTCCCAGTGTGTGTCAGATGCCCTCGACGTGTGTGTCAGATGCCCTCCCCGTGTGTGTCAGATGCCCTCCCAGTGTGTGTCAGATGCCCTCCCAGTGTGTGTCAGATGCCCTCCCAGTGTGTGTCAGATGCCCTCCCTGTATGTCAGATGCCCTCCCAGTGTGTGTCAGATGCCCTCCCTGTGTGTGTCAGATGCCCTCGACGTGTGTGTCAGATGCCCTCCCTGTATGTCAGATGCCCTCCCCGTGTGTGTCAGATGCCCTCCCAGTGTGTCAGATGCCCTCCCTGTATGTCAGATGCCCTCCCCGTGTGTGTCAGATGCCCTCCCTGTGTGTCAGATGCCCTCCCAGTGTGTCAGATGCCCTCCCAGTGTGTGTCAGATGCCCTCCCTGTGTGTGTCAGATGCCCTCCCTGTATGTCAGATGCCCTCCCAGTGTGTGTCAGATGCCCTCCCAGTGTGTGTCAGATGCCCTCCCTGTGTGTGTCAGATGCCCTCCCTGTGTGTGTCAGATGCCCTCGACGTGTGTGTCAGATGCCCTCCCTGTATGTCAGATGCCCTCCCAGTGTGTGTCAGATGCCCTCCCAGTGTATGTCAGATGCCCTCCCCGTGTGTCAGATGCCCTCCCTGTGTGTCAGATGCCCTCCCTGTGTGTGTCAGATGCCCTCCCTGTATGTCAGATGCCCTCCCCGTGTGTCAGATGCCCTCCCTGTGTGTGTCAGATGCCCTCCCAGTGTGTGTCAGATGCCCTCCCTGTATGTCAGATGCCCTCCCAGTGTGTGTCAGATGCCCTCCCTGTATGTCAGATGCCCTCCCCGTGTGTGTCAGATGCCCTCCCAGTGTGTCAGATGCCCTCCCTGTATGTCAGATGCCCTCCCCGTGTGTGTCAGATGCCCTCCCAGTGTGTGTCAGATGCCCTCCCAGTGTGTGTCAGATGCCCTCCCAGTGTGTGTCAGATGCCCTCCCTGTGTGTGTCAGATGCCCTCCCTGTATGTCAGATGCCCTCCCAGTGTGTGTCAGATGCCCTCCCTGTATGTCAGATGCCCTCCCAGTGTGTGTCAGATGCCCTCCCTGTGTGTGTCAGATGCCCTCGACGTGTGTGTCAGATGCCCTCCCTGTATGTCAGATGCCCTCCCAGTGTGTGTCAGATGCCCTCCCAGTGTATGTCAGATGCCCTCCCTGTGTGTCAGATGCCCTCCCTGTGTGTGTCAGATGCCCTCCCTGTATGTCAGATGCCCTCCCCGTGTGTCAGATGCCCTCCCCGTGTGTCAGATGCCCTCCCTGTGTGTGTCAGATGCCCTCCCTGTGTGTGTCAGATGCCCTCCCTGTATGTGTCAGATGCCCTCCCTGTATGTCAGATGCCCTCCCAGTGTGTGTCAGATGCCCTCCCTGTGTGTGTCAGATGCCCTCCCTGTATGTCAGATGCCCTCCCCGTGTGTGTCAGATGCCCTCCCAGTGTGTCAGATGCCCTCCCTGTATGTCAGATGCCCTCCCCGTGTGTGTCAGATGCCCTCCCAGTGTGTGTCAGATGCCCTCCCAGTGTGTGTCAGATGCCCTCCCAGTGTATGTCAGATGCCCTCCCTGTGTGTGTCAGATGCCCTCCCTGTATGTCAGATGCCCTCCCAGTGTGTGTCAGATGCCCTCCCCGTGTGTCAGATGCCCTCCCCGTGTGTCAGATGCCCTCCCGTCTCACCCTCCCAGTCTCCGCTCAGGGCCAGCGTTCTGTTGATGACGATGTCGATCTCGGAGGCGCCGTCCGCCACCGCCGCCCGCACCTCCGCCAACCGCGAGGAGAGCGGCGTCTGCCCCGCGGGGAAACCTGTGGCCACTGCAGCGGGAGGGCATCCGGGTTAAACAGAGAGAGAGAGAGGAGAGAGAGCGGCAGTAGCAGTGGGAGTACAAGTAATAGTAGTAGTATTTGCAGTAGTTGTAGTATTTGCAATAGTAGTAGTATTTGCAGTAGTAGTAGTATTTGCAGTAGTAGTAGTAGTAGTATTTGCAGTAGTTGTAGTATTTGCAGTAGTAGTATTTGCAGTAGTAGTAGTATTTGCAGTAGTAGTAGTAGTAGTATTTGCAGTAGTAGTAGTAGTAGTATTTGCAGTAGTTGTAGTATTTGCAGTAGTAGTATTTGCAGTAGTAGTAGTATTTGCAGTAGTAGTAGTAGTAGTATTTGCAGTATTTTGTGTATTTCTGACCTGAGGCCACAGGGAGGTCAGAGTTCGCGGATCTCAGAGTTTTTACGGCGTCGGAAACTCTTGAAGGATAAACACAGACGGCAGCAACGGTCAGACCTGAGGGAGGGCATCAGGGTTAGAGACAGAGGGAGGGCATCAGGGTTAGAGACAGAGGGAGGGCATCAGGGTTAGAGACAGAGGGAGGGCATCAGTATTATCGTTTGTCGATATTTTCTTCAGCTTCAAGTTGCACAAAATATGTGATCGTGACAGGGTCTACCTGCAGGTGGAGCTGTGCACCCGTCTGTGGGCAGGTCCGTACCTGTCTGTGGGCAGGTCCGTACCTGTCTGCTGCAGGTCCGTACCCGTCTGTGGGCAGGTCCGTACCTGTCTGCTGCAGGTCCGTACCCGTCTGTGGGCAGGTCCGTACCTGTCTGCTGCAGGTCCGTACCTGTCTGCTGCAGGTCCGTACCTGTCTGCTGCAGGTGCAGCTCCTGCAGCAGGTCTTCTCTCAGCGGGTGCAGAGCTTTGACACAGAGTCTCTGAACGTTTGAGGGACAATCGTCTCCAGACAGTGTGGTCAGATCTATGCAGGAGAGAGCCCTGAGGAGCCACGCCGCCTACGGCAACAGACCCAGTTTAGACCTGGTTTAGAACTGGTTCAGTCCTGGTTCAGTCCTGGTCTAGTCCTGGTCTAGTCCTGGTTCAGTCCTGGTCTAGTCCTGGTCTAGTCCTGGTCTAGTCCTGGTCTAGTCCTGGTTTAGTCCTGGTTTAGTACCTGCCACTGGTTCTTGGGGAGTCTGGTGTTCTGGATCTGTTGCGCTCTCCTCAGAACAGCCTGAGTGTTCACCCGGGCCTTCGACACCCACTCCAGGTCTGAAACGGGTCAAATGCTAAATAAAATCCTCCCTGTCTGCTCTGTGAGTGGGCTCGCATCTCCACAAACCTGACTCTTATTTCCTCAAAATCAGACCTGGAGTTGTGTTTGTTTCATTCACATGTTTGAGGAACTCTTTATTATTAGTCTGTCTACATCTCCAAAGCTCCAAACGCTCTGTTCCACCTTGTGATGTCATCAAGTGGTAGTTTTCAAGTGAACAGCTCCTTTTACCTTTAATTCAGTCGAGATCGGCAATTCCAGGACTGAAATGATCCAAATGATTCTAGTGAAGGTGTGTGGAGTTTAAAAACACAGTGGAGCACTTCCTGTATCACCACATGACATCACAAGGTGGAACAGAGTGTTTTCAGTCTGAGAGAAGAACTCGTGTTAAATCTGCAGGTTTGTGTGTTAAACATGTGAATGAAACAAAACACAACTCCAGGTGTGAGACGAGGAAATGACATTAGAGCAGAGGATCATGGGACATTTAAAGAGAGCAGAGGATCATGGGACATTTAAAGAGAGCAGAGGATCATGGGACATTTCAAACAGGCGTCTTTGAGCGTACACAGTGTTTCTGAACATTCTTCAACCTCAGGTCTGTTTAAACACAAGAACCGCGATACTGACGAGCAGACGCGATACTCGATACCTGATACTCGATTCTGATCCCACGATGATGAACCCTCCTGTGATTTTACACATTAAAATAATAGAACTTTATTTTCTGTTCTCATGTGTCCAGATACTAAACCAGGTCTACACCGGGTCTACACCGGGTCTACACCGGGTCTACACCGCGTCTAAACCGGGTCTATACCGGGTCTAAACCAGGTCTATACTGCGTCTAAACCGGGTCTATACCGGGTCTAAACCAGGTCTATACTGTGTCTAAACCGGGTCTAAACCAGGTCTATACCGGGTCTAAACCGGGTCTACACCGGGTCTACACCGGGTCTACACCGGGTCTACACCGGGTCTAAACCAGGTCTAAACCAGGTCTAAACCGGGTCTAAACTGCTCACTTTTTAGTGTAAAATGTGCTCTCTAAATCCATTTTGTATTTTTCTGAGGATCTTCAAACTCTTTTTGGCCATGTTTGCTAACGTGTGCCTTGTGTCTCCATGGTAACTGCTCAACATTCCGCCATAGACATACATGTAGACCCCCCCTCCCCGTGTGACGTCACTGAAGCATCGATTAGATTCACAAATAATTGAATAAAATGATTAGGAAAAGACCAGAGTCTGGTGACTATCAGGAGACGCACTGGAAGTACAAATACACGAGTAAAAGTACTGAGAGGAATCTGTACTTTCTACTTTACTGCGTACAAATACACAAAGTACTAACACACGGGGAGGGCATCTGACACACACGGGGAGGGCATCTGACACACAAGGGGAGGGCATCTGACACACACAGGGAGGGCATCTGACACACGGGGAGGGCATCTGACACACACAGGGAGGGCATCTGACACACGGGGAGGGCATCTGACACACGGGGAGGGCATCTGACACACGGGGAGGGCATCTGACACAGGGAGGGCATCTGACACACGGGGAGGGCATCTGACACACAAGGGGAGGGCATCTGACACACAAGGGGAGGGCATCTGACACACAAGGGGAGGGCATCTGACACACAGGGAGGGCATCTGACACACAGGGAGGGCATCTGACACACAAGGGGAGGGCATCTGACACACACAGGGAGGGCATCTGACACACGGGGAGGGCATCTGACACACAAAGGGAGGGCATCTGACACACAAGGGGAGGGCATCTGACACACAAGGGGAGGGCATCTGACACACACAGGGAGGGCATCTGACACACACTGGGAGGGCATCTGACACACACGGGGAGGGCATCTGACACACTGGGAGGGCATCTGACACACACGGGGAGGGCATCTGACACACACGGGGAGGGCATCTGACACACGGGGAGGGCATCTGACCGTGTCCGTGTCAGAGGCGCGAGGTCGACGCACGTGAGTTCGGTTTAACGGAAGAGTGCGCGTGCCACGTACCGAGCCTGGTTCCGGGGTTCCGCGCGCACATCGAGGCGCTTCTGGATCAGGTCTGGACTTGGACTGGATCAGGTCTGGACTTGGACTGGATCAGGTCTGGACTTGGACTGGATCAGGTCTGGACCTGGTCTCGCGCGGGTCCAGAGTCCGGTCTGAGGCGCGTGACCTGTAACCGCGCGACCTGCGGGGGAAAATGCCTACTGCGCATGCGCGAATTTACGTCAAACTTTGACTTAAAGAGCCACGTAAACCTGATCTAAAGCAGCGGAAAAAAACACTCAGTAAACTTTTATTTAGTCATAAAAATAAACACTCAATAAACGTTAATTTAGTCAAAAAATATTTTTAAAACTATTTTCTATTTTTTATTATTTGATTAAATCTGATTTTAGGTGAAGTGTAGTACACAGGAGCGGCCACGTGAGGACGCACTGCAAAGGCACTATGAATTTAACCTGGTGAACACACACATATACACACACACATACACACAAATATACACACAAATATACACACACATATACACACAAATATACACACAAATATACACACAAATATACACACACATATACACACACATATACACACAAATATACACACAAATATACACACACATATACACACACATATACACACAAATATACACACACATATACACACACATATACACACACATATACACACAAATATACACACAAATATACACACACATATACACACACATATACACACAAATATACACACACATATACACACACATATACACACACATATACACACAAATATACACACAAATATACACACATATACACACACACACAAATATACACACAAATATACACACAAATATACACACACATATACACACACACAAATATACACACAAATATACACACAAATATACACACACATATACACACACATATACACACACATATACACACAAATATACACACAAATATACACACAAATATACACACACATATACACACACACACACAAATATACACACAAATATACACACAAATATACACACAAATATACACACACATATACACACACACACACACAAATATACACACAAATATACACACAAATATACACACACATATACACACACATATACACACAAATATACACACAAATATACACACACATATACACACACACACACAAATATACACACAAATATACACACACATATACACACACATATACACACACATATACACACACATATACACACATATACACACATATACACACAAATATACACACAAATATACACACACATATACACACACATATACACACACATATACACACACATATACACACAAATATACACACAAATATACACACACATATACACACACATATACACACACATATACACACAAATATACACACAAATATACACACACATATACACACACATATACACACACATATACACACACATATACACACAAATATACACACAAATATACACACACATATACACACACACACACACAAATATACACACAAATATACACACACATATACACACACATATACACACACATATACACACAAATATACACACAAATATACACACACATATACACACAAATATACACACAAATATACACACACACTTGACCTTGTCTGGAATTTCCCCACTGTGGGACTAATAAAGGCATATCTTATTTTACCCACCTCACTCCATTTTCCTCAAGAATAAACCAGGACTGAACCAGGATTAAACCAGGACTGAAACAGGACTAAACCAGGACTAAACCAAGACTAAACCAGGACTGAATCAGGACTAAACCAGGACTAAACCAGGACAGAACCAGGACAGAGGGTGTTGGTCGTGTTTATTTTCTTGGTGGAGTATTTACAGCTGTGACAAACACAAATGTACATTATTTACACTTTCAAACAGGAAACGAATCCCGGCTCTGGCTCTTCTCGGGCTCCGGATCTTGTCACACAGGAGCCATTGCGAGATAGGGCCACAGCCTCAGAGTAAAGGCTTTAAACAGCTCTCCCAGCGCTCTGTTTTCTATAGAACTATACTCGAGAGAGACAGGACTAACCAGGTCTAAACCAGGACTAAACCAAGACTAAACCAGGTCTAAACCCAGACTAAACCAGATTTAAACCAGGACTAACCAGGTCTAAACCAGGACTAAACCAGGTCTAAACCAGGACTAAACCAGGACTAAACCAGGACTAAACCCGGTCTAAACCAGGACTAAACCAGGTCTAAACCAGGACTAAACCAGGTCTAAAACAGGACTAAACCCGGACTAAACCCGGTCTAAACCAGGACTAAACCAGGTCTAAACCAGGTCTAAACCAGGACTAAACCAGGACTAAACCAGGACTAAACTGGGATTATGTTTTTGAGTCTTCTCTCTGTGAACCGTGGTCCCACCCATTTGGCTCCAACAATGGTCCAATCAAATGTATTAAAACCACTGGACCTGCCCATTCTGCCTATTCAGCCAATCACAGCTCCAAAGAGTGTTCAAAAGGACCAATCAGACGACACTGTCCTGCAGCAGCGGCTCAGAGTCCTCCTGATTGGCTGTGGAGTTGGGCGCTTCCTCTTCACTTCCTGGTAGGGGCGTGTTTATGTGGACGCCGGCCAATGAGGAGAGGGAATGCTTGCTGTCGGGGCGGGGCTTCTGCGTGAGTGACAGCTCCGGCGCCATCTTGGATTTTTCCGGAATGAAAAGAGCGACGAGGAACGCCACGAGGACCGCACATGCCCCCAACAGGAACGGAGGACCAGGAACCAGAGACCGCTACGAGAGACCAGGGTTAGACCAGGGTTAGACCAGGACTGAACCAGGACTGAACCAGGACTAAATCAGGACTAAACCAGGACTAAACCAGGACTAAACCAGGACTGAATCGGGTCTTACCTCGGTGGGCGGGGGCAGGGGGTCGTACTGGTCCTGGATCGGGTCCATGGAGTTCAGTTCGACGTTGAACATGAAGAAAATGAAACCGTAAAGAGCCGGACCCAGACCGTTACAGAGTCCACGGATCCCAGTGATCATCCCCTGAACCACACCTGAAACAGAACCAGACCGGGACCAGGGTCAGGACTGGGACCAGGACCAGACCAAGACCAAGACCATATCGGGACCGGGGTCAGGACCAGGACCAGGACCAGGACCAGGACCAGACCAAGACCAGACCGGGACCAGGGTCAGAACCAGGACCAGACCGGGACCGGGGTCAGGACCAGGACCAGACCAAGACCAGACCAGACCGGGACCAGGGTCAGAACCAGGACCAGACCGGGACCGGGGTCAGGACCAGGACCAGACCAAGACCAGACCAGACCGGGACCAAACAGAGGGGACCCTGTTGGGGTGAGTACCTTGCTGGTCGGCGTCCGCAGACTGAGACACGAGAGCAGAAACAGCCGGAAACGTGATGGACGACATCGCTGCCACGGCCCCAGCCGCCCACATCATCCTGAGGGTCAGAGGAGAGGGTCAGAAGGTCAGAGGAGAGGGTCAGAGGGTCAGAAGGTCAGAGGAGAGGGTCAGAGGTCAGAGGGTCAGAGGAGAGGGTCAGAGGTCAGAGGGTCAGAGGAGAGGGTCAGAGGTCAGAGGGTCAGAGGAGAGGGTCAGAGGTCAGAGGGTCAGAGGAGAGGTTCAGAAGGTCAGAGGTCAGATGAGAGGGTCAGAAGGTCAGAGGAGAGGGTCAGAGGTCAGAGGAGAGGGTCAGAGGTCAGAGAGTCAGAGGAGAGGGTCAGAGGTCAGAGGAGAGGGTCAGAGGTCAGAGGAGGACTCACCAGGGCTCTGACCCCAGGCCGTACCAGGCGAGCTGAAGGATCTGGAATCCCAAACCCAGAAGAACCGTGTTTTTGTTTCCCAAAGTCCTCATGAGAAGAGTCAGCAACAGAGTCTGAGAGAGAGACCGGGTTAAACCAGGACTGAACCAGGACTGAACCAGGACTAAAACTGAACCAGGACTAAAACTAAACCAGGACTGAACCAGGACTGAACCAGGACTAAACCAGGACTGAACCAGGACTGAACCAGGACTAAAACTAAACCAGGACTGAACCAGGACTGAACCAGGTCTAAACCAGGACTGAACCAGGACTGAACCAGGACTAAACCAGGACTGAACCAGGACTAAACCAGGACTCTTAAAGGTGATTTTTACCTGAGCGACGATGGACAGAATCCCCACGACTCCGATGAAGACGGCGATGGTGGTGGACGAGAAGTTTATGACCTGAAACAGAAACGAGACGAGAAACACGTTTAACACGAGTCACCTCCACGTTTCCCACGCTTTTACACACAAACTGAACTGGAGCCAGAGTCCGTGGAGCCCAGTCACGCCCATGAACACTTCCTGTTTGGAGCGCGGCGGGTAAAGGCTCAGATGTGTTCACAGAAATGTCCCGTCTGTGGTTTTACCGTAAACCCAGACTGTTACTCCTGAGTGTGACCTGCAGGGGGCGCATCACTGACTGTGAGGCAATAGAATTTATTTTTATTCATTTAAATGTAAAAATATTTAAATTGTGTTTAGTAAAAAACTCATATTATTTCATATAAAGTGTATATGAAAATATGAGTCAAAATGACACAAGACAAGATCTCACTGCAAACGGTTTAAGATATAAACAATTAAATGGAAAATGACTTAAAAGTAGTGAAATGTTCTGTCCGCGCAGGAAGAACATTTTACTGACGAGTTCTTCTAAAATAAACTCGTCTGGACCAGAAGGAAACAAACTCTGAAACGGAAGGATCAGAAACTGAAGCTGAAGAACCTGAGAATCTGAAATCTGCAGAGCCTCATCGTGACATCCACTTACCAGCTTCACCAGGGACAGGTGCACTGTCGCAGGGCTCACCTGTCGCAGGGCTCACCTGTCGCAGGTAGAGGAAGAAGCTGGAGTACTGTCCGGCCTCAGGGAGATACGACAGGAACACGGTGATACAGATGAGCAGCACCGTGGAGTCCTGCCCCCACCCTCCGCAGGGACTGAAACCAGACCCACAGGACCCGGTTAGTCCTGGTCCCGGTCCTGGTCCTAGTCTGGTCCCGGTCCTGGTCCTAGTCTGGTCCCAGTCCTGGTCCTGATCTGGTCCTGGTCCCTGGTCCTGGTCCTGGTCCCAGTCCTGGTCCTGGTCCCAGTCCTGGTCCTGATCTGGTCCTGGTCTGGTCCTGGTCTGGTCCTGGTTTAGTCCTAGTCCTGGTCTGGTCCCAGTCGTGGTCCTAGTCTGGTCCCAGTCCCTGGTCCTGATCTGGTCCTGGTCCTGGTCCTGGTCCTGGTCCCAGTCCTGGTCCTGGTCCCAGTCCTGGTCCTGATCTGGTCCTGGTCCTGGTCTGGTCCTGATCTGGTCCTGGTCCTGGTCCTGGTCCTGGTCCCAGTCCTGGTCCTGATCTGGTCCTGGTCCTGGTCCTGGTCCTGGTCCTGGTCCCAGTCCTGGTCCTGATCTGGTCCTGGTCCTGGTCTGGTCCTGGTCTGGTCCTGGTCTGGTCCTGGTCTGGTCCTGGTTTAGTCCTAGTCCTGGTCTGGTCCCAGTCGTGGTCCCGGTTCCAGTCCTGGTCTGGTCCTGATCTGGTCCCGGTCCGGTACCTGGAAGGGGTCGGCGTGCTGCCAGGTGATGGCAGGTCCCCAGGCGTGCAGGGTGCGGTCGGGCAGGGACTCGGGGGACGGCGAGGAGGATCCAGAGGATGTCGGCGAGGGCGATGAGCGTGGCGAGGAGCACCACGAGCGTGTCCCCGTACCACGCCGACAGGTACGCGCCGATCGCAGGACTCGTCACCAGACTCGCAGCGAAGGTGGCGGAGACCTGAGGGCGGGAAAGACGGAGACGCCCGGGAATCTGTCAGTACACTCCTCTCTCCTCCTCTCCTCTCTCCTCCTCTCCTCCTCTCCTCTCTCCTCCTCTCTCTCCTCCTCTCTCCTCCTCTCCTCTCCTCCTCCTCTCTCCTCTCCTCTCCTCTCCTCTCATCCTCTCTCCTCCTCTCTCTCCTCCTCTCTCCTCCTCTCCTCTCTCCTCCTCTCTCCTCCTCTCTCCTCCTCTCTCTTCCTCTCCTCTCCTCCTCCCTCCTCTCCTCTCTCCTCCTCTCTCCTCCTCTCCTCCTCCTCCTCTCCTCCTCTCCTCCTCCTCCTCTCCTCCTCTCTCCTCCTCTCCTCTCTCCTCCTCCTCTCCTCTCTCCTCCTCTCTCTCCTCTCTCCTCCTCTCCTCTCTCCTCCTCTCCTCCTCTCCTCTCTCCTCTCCTCTCTCCTCCTCCCCTCTCTCCCCTCCACCTCTCCCTCCTCTCTCCTCCTCTCCTCCTCTCCACACCACTCCTCCTCACTCCTCCTCTCCTCTCACCACTCCTCTCCTCCTCACTCCTTCTCACCTCTCCACCTCCTCACCTCCTCTCCCCTCCTCCTCCTCTCCTCCTCCTCTCCTCCTCTCCTCCTCTCCTCCTCTCTCCTCCTCTCCTCCTCTCCTCCTCTCTCCTCTCCTCTCCTCTCCTCCTCTCCTCCTCCTCCTCCTCCTCTCCTCTCTCCTCCTCTCCTCTCTCCTCCTCTCCTCTCTCCTCCTCTCCTCTCCTCTCCTCCTCTCTCCTCCTCTCCTCCTCCTCTCCTCTCTCCTCCTCTCTCCTCCTCTCCTCCTCCTCTCCTCTCTCCTCCTCTCCTCCCTCCTCTCTCCTCCTCTCCTCCTCTCTCCTTCTCCTTCTCTCCTCCTCCTCCTCTCCTCCTCCTCCTCCTCCTCCTCTCCTCTCCTCCTCACTCCTCCTCTCCTCTCCTCCTCACTCCTCCTCCTCCTCTCCTCTCTCCTCCTCTCTCCTCCTCCTCCTCTCTCCTTCTCCTCTCTCCTCTCTCCTCCTCTCCTCCCTCCTCTCTCCTCCTCTCCTCTCCTCCTCACTCCTCCTCCTCCTCTCCTCTCTCCTCTCTCTCCTCCTCCTCCTCTCTCCTTTCTCTCCTCTCCTCCTCCTCTCCCTCCTCCTCCTCTCTCCTCTCTCCTCCTCTCCTCCTCCTCTCCTCCTCTCTCCTCTCTCCTCCTCTCCTCCTCTCCTCCTCTCTCCTCCTCTCCTCCTCTCTCCTCCTCTCCTCCTCTCCTCCTCTCCTCCTCTCTCCTCCTCTCTCCTCCTCTCCCTCCTCTCCTCTCTCCTCCTCTCCTCTCCTCTCTCCTCCTCTCTCCTCCTCTCCTCCTCCTCTCCTCTCTCCTCCTCTCCTCTCTCCTCCTCTCCTCTCTCTCCTCTCTCTCCTCCTCTCCTCCTCTCTCCTCTCTCCTCCTCCTCTCTCCTCCTCCTCCTCTCTCCTCCTCTCTCCTCCTCTCCTCTCTCTCCTCCTCTCCTCTCTCCTCCTCTCTCCTCCTCTCCTCCTCTCTCCTCCTCTCCTCCTCCTCTCTCCTCCTCCTCCTCCTCCTCTCATCCTCCTCTCTCCTTCTCTCCTCCTCCTCCTCTCCTCTCCTCCTCTCACCAGTCCGTAGGCGGTGCTTCTCTCTCTTTCATCGGTCACGTCGGCGACATAAGCGAAGATCACAGAGAAAGTGACAGAGAAGGCGCCAGACATCGAGATCATGGCGAAATACCACCTGGAAAACACGAATACACAGAGACCTGAAGCTAACTGAAGCACTGCTCTGTCTGGAGCTAACTGAAGCACTGCTCTGTCTGGAGCTAAGTGAAGCACTGCTCTGTCTGGAGCTCTGTTAGACTGACCTGAACTCCAGCAGGTGACCTGATCTGTGCTGTTAAACAAGTCGCTCTAAATCACATGACAGTCACAAGCTAGCATTAGCGTTAGCATTAGCGTTAGCATTAGCGTTAGCCATTAGCGTTAGCATTAGCGTTAGCATTAGCATTAGCCAACACAAACTGACCCCTGTGAGCTTTAGGTCGTGTTCTTACGCTGTTTCCTCCTCACACCTGGAGTTGTGTTTTGTTTAGATTGTCCAGACGTCCCTGTTTCCCCGGGACAGTCCCAGTTTTGAGTCTGTGTCCCCTGTCCCCTGCAGATTTATCACTGGTTTTGTACCAGTGATTTGTCTCAGTTTTATACAGAAATGTCCCAGTTGTCCCAGTTTTTGTCCAGTCTGATCCCTGTCGACAGTAAAGAGACATAAACTCATTAATTTGTTAATTAATGAGTTAAGGTAAAAAAACAGAAAATCTGTTAAAAATGAACAAAACACAAAGAAACGTGACTAAACTGACTCATGTTGTCCTGAATGGTCCCAGGGCAGAATAATTGTCTTTAATTTCGCACTTGATTCACAATTTTATTATCCCAGTTTTTAATTTTGAAAATCTGCTCACTGGTAGTTGTTTTTTTATTATCCCTGTAGGGAAATGATCCTCTGCATTTGACCCAGAGCAGTGGGCGACACATGAGGCGCCCGGGGACCATCTCCATGATCTTGTTGCTGGTCTTGGTCAGGACCTCAGCTGGAGGATTTTTACCTGGAGCAGGTTTTTGGGTTGATGGGGAAACCGGAGCGCCAGAGGAAACCCACCCAGACATGGGGAGAACATGCAAACTCCACATAGAAAGGCCCGGGGATTGAACCAGAACCTTCCTGTTGTGAGGCATGAGTGCTAACCACTCACTTTTGATTCACACGACTCTATTATTAGACGCTCTGTTCCACCCTGTGATGTCATCAAGTGGCAGTTTTCAATCCTAAATCTGTTAAACATGAGAATGAAACAAAACACAACTCCAGACAGAGGGAATCGAACCCAGAAACCCCAGACCCAAACACAGAGGAATCGAACCCCAAAACCCAAGACAGAGGGAATCGAATCCAGACCCAAACAGAGGGAATCGAACCCCAAACCAAACAGAGGGAATCGAATCCCAGACCCAAACAGAGGGAATCGAATCCCAGACCCAAACAGAGGGAATCGAATCCCAGAACCCCAGACCCAAACAGAGGGAATCGAATCCCAGACCCGCCGTACCAGGGGCTGAGCCTCATGAGGGGGATGGGCGCGCACGTGAAGAACACGGTGACCAATAAGAACGTGCGGCGGCCCCAGACGTCGGACAGAGCACCAATCAGAGGAGCCGACATGAAGGACAGCAGACCCTGGAGACAAGAGCAGAGACATGACTGAGACATGACTGACCCCTGACCTTCTGACCCTAACCCTAACCCTCTCCCCTCCTCTCCTCCTCTCCTCCTCCTCTCCTCCTCCTCTCCTCCTCTCCTCCTCTCCTCCTCCTCTCCTCCTCCTCTCCTCCTCCTCTCCTCTCCTCCTCCTCTCCTCCTCTCCTCCCCCTCTCGTCCCCTCCTCCTCCTCTCCTCCCCCTCTCACCTCCTCCTCCTCCTCTCCTCCTCTCCTCCCCCTCTCCTCCTCTCCTCCTCTCCTCCTCTCCTCCTCCTCCTCTCCTCCTCTCCTCCTCCTCTCCTCCTCCTCTCCCCTCTCCCCTCCCCTCTCCTCCCCTCCTCCTCCTCTCCTCCTCCTCCTCCTCTCCTCTCTCCTCCCCCTCTCGTCCCTCCTCCTCCTCTCCTCCCCCTCTCCCCTCTCCTCCTCCTCCTCCTCTCCTCCTCTCCTCCCCCTCTCCTCCTCCTCCTCTCCTCCTCCTCCTCTCCTCCTCTCCTCCTCCTCTCCTCCTCCTCTCCCCTCTCCCCTCCCCTCTCCTCCCCTCTCCTCCCCCTCTCCTCCTCCTCTCCTCCCCCTCTCCTCCTCTCCTCCTCCTCTCCTCCTCCTCTCCTCCTCTCCTCCTCCTCCTCCTCCTCCTCCTCTCCTCCTCTCCTCCTTCCTCCCCCTCTCCTCCTCATCCTCCTCCTCTCCTCCTCCTCCTCTCCTCCTCCTCTCCTCCTCCTCTCCTCCTCTCCTCCTCTCCTCCCCCTCTCCTCCTCTCCTCCCTCCTCTCCTCCTCTCCTCCTCTCCTCCTCTCGTCTTACCTTCACTCCTTGGATCAGTCCGTTCATGAGGAAGGTGTGTTGAGGGAAGGTCTCGTGAAGAACCTACAGAAACAACCATTTTACTCAGACCTGGAACAGAACAGGCTCAGGTCAGGGCGGGGGGACAGGTGCAGCTGACAGGTGCAACTGGACAGGTGTGCAGGGAATAGGACTGTTCAAAACTCACACTTAAAGAGGGAGTATTATACCTCTGTGGGGTATTACAGAGGGGTATTTACCTCTGTGGGGTGTTACAGAGGGAGTATTATACCTCTGTGGGGTGTTACAGAGGGAGTATTATACCTCTGTGGGGTGTTACAGAGGGAGTATTATACCTCTGTGGGGTATTACAGAGGGAGTATTATACCTCTGTGGGGTGTTACAGAGGGAGTATTATACCTCTGTGGGGTATTACAGAGGGAGTATTATACCTCTGTGGGGTGTTACAGAGGGAGTATTATACCTCTGTGGGGTATTACAGAGGGAGTATTATACCTCTGTGGGGTGTTACAGAGGGAGTATTATACCTCTGTGGGGTATTACAGAGGGAGTATTATACCTCTGTGGGGTGTTACAGAGGGAGTATTATACCTCTGTGGGGTATTACAGAGGGAGTATTATACCTCTGTGGGGTGTTACAGAGGGAGTATTATACCTCTGTGGGGTATTACAGAGGGAGTATTATACCTCTGTGGGGTGTTACAGAGGGGGCAGTACTCACAGTTAACATGGGCGTGGTCAGGAGTCCCCAGGCGAAGAACTCGAGGAAGATGACGACGATGGCGTGGAACACGCTGGGACGGCCCACCCCCTGCTGGAACTGCAACGCCATTACACAAATACATGTACTTTACTCCTTTTAAAAGTACAAATACGTGTACTTTACTCCTTTAAAAGTACAAATACGTGTACTTTACTCCTTTAAAAGTACAAATACGTGTACTTTACTCCTTTAAAAGTACAAATACGTGTACTTTTATCTTTTAGTTTTTTCAGTTGCTTTGGCACTTTTATCTGTAGAAAACATTTGTAAAAACCTAAACAGAATCTAAGTTTTCCAAAACTAAATTTCATTTCGGTAAAATGCAGTTTTTCATTCCAAACTGATGGTTCAGCTCCAAAAGCAGCAGACTCTCACTCTGCAGGTGTTTGAGTTCTGTCATGAGACGGAGCAGCTCAGGGCCTCAGTCTGGCTCTCAGGGGCCTCAGTGTGGCTCTCAGGGCCTCAGTGCGGCTCTCAGGGCCTCAGTGTGGCTCTCAGGGCCTCAGTGCGGCTCTCAGGGGCCTCAGTGTGGCTCTCAGGGGCCTCAGTGTGGCTCTCAGGGCCTCAGTGTGGCTCTCAGGGCCTCAGTGTGGCTCTCAGGGCCTCAGTGCGGCTCTCAGGGGCCTCAGTCTGGCTCTCAGGGGCCTCAGTCTGGCTCTCAGGGGCCTCAGTGTGGCTCTCAGGGGCCTCAGTGCGGCTCCGGTATTATGTGTAGTAAAGTACTACAGGTACATCAGTATTTGGTCGCGTTTAAACTGAAGAAAATGGACAGACGGAATCACAGAAACATCTCGACATTTGTCCGTCGTTTATAACGTGAAAATCAAACAGAATTGAGTCTGTCTGTATATCTACACATGTGGGTACTCGTGTGGGTACTCGTGTGGGTACTCGTGTGGGTACTCGTGTGGGTACTTGTATACTCATAGCGGTACTCTGCTGAAACCTTCTCAGACTCATGTGAAGTCCTTTCCTGTTTCACACATTTTGGTTTTCGTTCTGTGGCAGTTTGGTTCTTTAGGAGGTGAGGGCAGAGCTGAAGTGGAAACATCAGCTGAATCCACCGGCCGTGTGTTTGTGAGCGAGAGCTGTGCCCCATGTTCTGAGGAAGAACCTGAGGAAGAACGTGAGGAAGAAACTGAGGAACGTGAGGAAGAACCTGAGGAAGAACCTGAGGAAGAACCTGAGGAAGAACCTGAGGAAGAACCTGAGGAAGAACCTGAGGAAGAACCTGAGGAAGAAACTGAGGAACGTGAGGAAGAACCTGAGACAGAACCTGAGACAGAACCTGAGACAGAACCTGAGACAGAACCTGAGGAAGAACCTGAGGAAGAACCTGAGGAAGAACCTGAGAACTGTGAGAAATGATGAAGAGAAATGTTCCAACTGATGTGACCTGATCCTGTTCACGTGTGTGAATCAAACTAAACCAATCTCCAAAAATGTGCCAAAACAAATGAAAAAAACAAACAAACTGTAAATCCACCTCATAGTGTCTGTCTGACCTCTGACCTCTGAGGATCCTTCTGTTCTGTGACATTTTAAATCTCAATCTTGATCTAAAACGACTTCAGAAAGAAACAAGAGACTCTGACTTCAGCTTTAGACAAATGTGGAGTCCAACGGAGCTGATGTGGACGAAAACGACAAACATCTGAGGAGCCGAGAGCAAAAACACCTGGAGTTGTGTTTGTTTCATTCACATGTTTGAGGAACTCTTTATTATTAGTCTGTCTGGATCACTGTTATACCCCATTCAAAGACAGTTACAAACCCCTCCTCCGCCCAGCCTTTGACAAAGCTGACCACAGTGTTATTCTGCTGTTGCCTGCTTACAAACAAAGGCTCAAACTGGAAAAACCGGTTCCCAGACAGATTTACAAATGGAACAATATAACTGATGAGGTGCTACAGGACTGCTTTGAGACAACTGACTGGCAGATGTTTGCAGACGCAGCGGAGGGTGATATCAATGCATACACAGACTCTGTCATAGGCTACATCGGGAAGTGCATTGAGGACACGGTGCCCAAAACCACCATCTGCACCTTTCCCAACCAGAAACCCTGGGCTGGACCAGAGGTGCGTGCTAAACTCAAGGCTCGCACCGCTGCCTTCAACTCAGGAGACCATGAGGCCTACAAAGCAGCCAGGTACGACCTCAGAAGGACCATCAGGACCTCCAAGAGGAAATACAGGGAGAAAGTGGAGTCTGCACAACAGAGCCGCGACCCGAGACGTGTGTGGCATGGACTACGCTGCATCACTGACTACAAGGGGAGGAGAAGACCTGTGGAACTGTCCAGCGCATCTTTTCCGGACGAGCTCAACACCTTCTACGCCCGGTTTGATGCGGATAACACCACACCTGTCATCAGACCTCATGTGGACAGTGAGGATGCTGTACTGTGTTTAGACACAGATGCAGTGAGACGGACATTCATGAAAGTAAACCCCCGCAAAGCACCAGGGCCCGACGGCATCCCTGGCCGGGTGCTGAGAGCTTGTGCGAACCAACTTGCCGGGGTGTTTACCAACATCTTCAACCTGTCCCTGAGCCAGTCCATCGTACCCACCGTCTTCAAGACCTCCACTGTTGTTCCCATCCCAAAGACCCTCACAGCATCCTGTCCCAATGACTATCGGCCCATTGCACTTACATCTGTCATCATGAAGTGCTTTGAGCGAATTGTCAAGGGACATATCTGTGGCTCCCTCCCCGACACCCTGGACCCCCTGCAGTTTGCATATAGAGCAAAGAGGTCTACAGACGACGCCATTGCTCTAGCGGTTCACACCTCCCTCAACCACCTGGAGAGGAGAAACACCTACGTGAGAATGCTCTTTGTTGACTACAGCTCGGCATTCAACACCGTAATCCCCTCCAAACTGGTCACAAAGCTCACCGCCCTGGGCCTGGAGAAGTCCATCTGCTGCTGGATATGGGACTTCCTCACCAACAGACCACAGGCGGTGAGAATCGGCAGCCATCTCTCCTCCACACTCATCCTCAGCACTGGAACACCACAGGGCTGTGTTCTCAGCCCACTCCTGTACTCCCTGTTCACCTACGACTGTACCGCCAGGCACAGCTCCAACACCATCCTAAAGTTTGCTGACGACACCACCATCTTAGGCCTCATCACCAACAACGATGAGAGAGCCTACAGAGACGAGGTGAATTCACTGATCAGTTGGTGTCAGGAAAACAACCTCTCTCTGAACGTCAGCAAAACTAAGGAGATGATCATGGACTTCAGGAGACAGCGTGTGGACCAGCATCCCCCCATCCATATCAATAACGCCGTGGTGGAGCAGGTCAGCAGCTTCAAATTCCTTGGTGTACACATCACGGAGGACTTGTCCTGGACATTACATACAGACAATGTGGTAAAGAAAGCCCGACAGAGACTCTACTTCCTGAGGAAGTTGAGGAAGTTTGGTATGAGCACCAGCATCCTCACTAACTTCTACAGGTGCACCATCGAGAGCCTGTTGACTGGATCTATCACAGTGTGGTATGGGAACTGCACTGCTCAGAGCCGAAAAGCACTACAGAGAATGGTGTGAGCGGCAGAGGACATCACTGGCAGCAGTCTCCCCTCCATCCAGCACACTTATCACAGCAGGGCTCTGAGTAAGGCACGCAGCATCACTAAGGACCCTACTCATCCAGCAAAAGGACTTTTCCGTCTGCTACCCTCTGGCAGATGATACAGGAGCCTACCAGCGCGCACAAAAAGGCTCAAAGACAGTTATTATCCCCAAGCTGTCAGACTACTGAATTCTGGATAATGCTCCAATATACTGAACTCTAAATAATACTGCACTAAACCACTTTATATAATAACATGTTTGTCACTACCTCACTTTAATTACTATTTATTAGCTGTGCAATAACCTGTCCATAATCCAAGTGCAATATTTACAATGTACTTATGCTGTGTGAAATTGGTCTACTCATTTGTGTGCAAGTGTTTACTTACTTATTTGTGTGTGAAATTGTTACTTTTTATTTATTCCTTGATTTTGATGTGTGCAATTGTTTACTTATTTCCTGATTTTGGTTATTGTCTAGCGAGTCATATGGTTGCTCTGATCCTAAGCTTTTCATTGCATTGTTGACCCTGTGTTGAACTTGCATATGATAAATAAACAATCTTGAAGTCTTGAAGTCTTGAAGTCTACATCTCCAAAGCTCCAAACGCTCTGTTCCACCTTGTGATGTCATCAAGTGGTAGTTTTCAAGTGAACAGCTCCTTTTACCTTTAGTTCAGTCGAGATCGGCAATTCCAGGACTGAAATGATCCAAATGATTCTAGTGAAGGTGTGTGGAGTTTAAAAACACAGTGGAGCACTTCCTGTATCACCACATGATGACATCACAAGGTGGAACAGAGTGTTTTCAGTTTGAGAGAAGAACTCGTGTTAAATCTGCAGGTTTGTGTGTTAAACATGTGAATGAAACAAACACAACTCCAGGTGTTTGTGACGAGGAAACGACATTAGAGCAGAGGATCATGGGACATTTGTGTCACTGATTTTTGAATTTTAATACAACTGAGTTCAAACGATGTCCTCTTTCTCTTCATCTTCATCTTCATCTTCTCTGGGGTCCAAAAAACCCAAACAGCGGCGCTTTGTTCGATTCTCAGAATATTCAAGTCTCAAGTCTCATTAATGCGAGTGGCAGGCAGGGCATCTGGGTTTATCTGCCAAATGATGACGTGAGTGCTGTGGAAGGGCATCTGGTGTAATAACCCCTGTGGATACATGGTGGAAGGGCATCTGGTTTTGGAGTGTGTCGCTCGGTCTCGTGTCGGTGTAAAATGGAGGCTCCGCAGTCTCGTTACGTAATCCTCGGTGTGCGCGCGCACGTCCCGCCGCTTCACACGGGGCCGCGCGTGCGTCTTTGATAAGAGGTGTTTACGGCACGTGCTCACGCGCACGGGCTTCACGGAAAATGAACCCGAGTCCCGTTCCACCGAACCCGAGAAACAGGAGCCGCTCGAGCCGCGGTCCCCGGAGCCCGAGGACACGAACCCGGTCAGAGGGTCCCGGAGTAAATCCACGCGTGTAAATAAATATAAATATAAATATAAATATAAATATAAATATAAATATAAATATAAATATATTTGATTTTCCTCCAGAACCCGCGGGCCGGTGTGACACGCGCTGTTTTATCTGAATTAAATTTTCATTCCCGTTAAATGACTCGTGAAGTCCCGGTAAACATTAAATCCTTTTCCCTGAGAGCTCAGACTCGGCTCAGATTCGGCTCAGATTCGGTTGGACCGGACCAGCAGCAGGTGAATCAAAATGGCGCAGAGTCTCGCGCACGGATCGATACCTTTATTATCGGTGTAATAGAGAAGCGCGCGCTCACCGTGGGCCCGTCCCGGAGGCTGACCTTCTTCACGAGCACCACGCGGCCGCTCCGAGCCGCTTCCGCCGCGGACATGTCGCAGCTGCCGCGGCTCACGAAGCGCCCGTCGGTCCCATGTCCCACCGGAGCCTTCACCGGAGCCTCCAGCGTCGCTCCGTCTGCGGCCCCCCGGAGGAGAGGCTGTCCCCGGGCACACACGGACGGTCCCGCCGCGGAGGGGCCCTCTCAGAGCGGGCGCGGTCCTCTTCACCACTCGGGAGCACGACCAGAACCTCCGCAACACCCGAACCTCCAGGACCCACGGAGCTCCAGGACCCGCGGAGCCGCGCACCGAGGCTGAGTCCGCGCGTCAGGCTGCGGAGCGCGGCGCGGCAGATCCGCTTTGCCGCAGCGTCCCTTCACAATAAGAGCGCGAGCACCGCGCGCGGAGGCCCGGGTCAAAGGGCACCCAGCACGTGCCCTCATTACAGACAGGTTCAAGTGTGACACAAATGTCCCATGATCCTCTGCTCTCTTTAAATGTCCCATGATCCTCTGCTCTAATGTCGTTTCCTCGTCACAAACACCTGGAGTTGTGTTTGTTTCATTCACATGTTTAACACACAAACACGAGTTCTTCTCTCAAACTGAAAACACTCTGTTCCACCTTGTGATGTCATCATGTGGTGATACAGGAAGTGCTCCACTGTGTTTTTAAACTCCACACACCTTCACTAGAATCATTTGGATCATTTCAGTCCTGGAATTGCTGATCTCGACTGAACTAAAGGTAAAAGGAGCTGTTCACTTGAAAACTACCACTTGATGACATCACAAGGTGGAACAGAGCGTTTGGAGCTTTGGAGATGTAGACAGACTAATAATAAAGAGTTCCTCAAACATGTGAATGAAACAAACACAACTCCAGGTGTTTTTGAGGAGGAACATCAGAACATTGTTGATGTTTTAAACGTGTTCCAGTGTTTCTCGTGTAAATCCTGTTTGTGCTTTTATTCTGAAAATCCTCTGTCTCTCCTTCCTCTGCTTCTCTCCGTTCTCTCTCTTCTCTCTGTCTGTGTTTCACCTCTTCTTTCTCTCTCTCTCTGTGTTCTATCGCTCCGGCTCTGAGCTCAAACCCTCAGCATCAGCTCCGATCTCCCAGAATCCTCCAGGGCTCTGAGAAAGCGCCTCCACATCCTCCTCGCCACGACATCACCGTCAAACCGCCGCCACCACAGGAAGTGAGCGCGCCCCCTTCAGAGTAAACCCGGACCCTGCCCCCTGCAGAGCGACTGTCCGGCGCGCTCAGGGCTTTTATTTTGGTGGCGGAGCTTCCTGATTTGCTGCTGGCGGGGGATTGACCAATGAGAGCTCACGTGTCGGAGGATGTGGAGCCTGAAGCTGCGGCGAAAAACACGAGCAAAAAATGAAAAAAACAAAAGAAAAAATGAGAAATCTAAAAATGTGAGTTACATCATCGTCATGGAGACTAGGGGTCACTAGGGGTCACTCGGGGTCACTCAGGGGTCACTCGGGGGTCACTCAGGGGTCACTCGGGGTCACTCAGGGGTCACTCAGGGGTCACTCAGGGGTCACTCAAGGGTCACTCAAGGGTCACTCAGGGGTCACTCAGGGGTCACTCAAGGGTCACTCGGGGTCACTCAGGGGTCACTCAGGGGTCACTCGGGGCCACTCGGGGTCATGTGAGGACGAGGGAGAAATGACCCGCTGGAGATACTCAAAATGTTCTCAAATAAAAGTGACATTACTTTAAAGGTTCATTGCGTAACATTTCTAGTGGAAGGTTCGCCTTGTCTCCATGGAGATGTTTAAAATGTTCCACATTATAGATTATATATTTATCTATCTATCTCCTCCTTCTCCTCTCCTCCTCCTCCTCTCCTCCTCCTCTCTTCATCCTCCTATCCGTCTCTTCTTCTCGCCTCCTCCTCTCCTCTCCTCATCTTCCTCTCCATCTCTCCATCTCTCCTTCTCTCCTCCTCCTCTGCTCTCAGATGTTTCTCCAAACTGTTCGCCTCAGATGTTTCTCCAAACTGTTCTCCTCAGATGTTTCTCCAAACTGTCCTCCTCAGATGTTCTCCAAACTGTTTGCCTCAGATGTTTCTCCAAACTGTTCTCCTCAGATGTTTCTCCAAACTGTTCGCCTCAGATGTTTCTCCAAACTGTTCTCCTCAGGTGTTTCTCCAAACTGTCCTCCTCAGATGTTCTCCAAACTGTTCTCCTCAGATGTTTCTCCAAACTGTCCTCCTCAGATGTTCTCCAAACTGTTCTCCTCAGATGTTTCTCCAAACTGTTCTCCTCAGATGTTTCTCCAAACTGTCCTCCTCAGATGTTTCTCCAAACTCTTCTCCTCAGATGTTTCTCCAAACTGTCCTCCTCAGATGTTTCTCCAAACTGTTCTTCTCAGATGTTTCTCCAAACTGTTCTCCTCAGATGTTTCTCCAAACTGTTCTCGTCAGATGTTTCTCCAAACTGTTCTCCTCAGATGTTTCTCCAAACTGTTCTCCTCAGATGTTTCTCCAAACTGTTCTTCTCAGATGTTTCTCCAAACTGTTCTCCTCAGATGTTTCTCCAAACTGTTCTTCTCAGATGTTTCTCCAAACTCTTCTCCTCAGATGTTTCTCCAAACTGTTCTCCTCAGATGTTTCTCCATGTTCTAGTCGTTTCTTCTCTGACCCTCTGAAGTTGGATTTGGACTGATTCATGTTTGAGAATCTTTAATCGTTTTCAGCTCCACTGTGACGTCACTTCCTTCTCCAGTTCGATGTTCTTCATGGTGAAACTCGTAGGAGTGTGTGTGTGTGTGTGTGTGTGTGTGTGTGTGTGTGTGTGTGTGTGTCGTCTCCATGGCGACTGCCCCCTGTCCACAGTTCACTTGTAAAATGAGACTCAGCCACACACAGAGAGAGAGAGAGAGACACCTGCACAGGTAAGAGTCTGGTCCTGGTTTAGTCCTGGTTTAGTCCTGGTTTAGACCTGGTTTAGACCTGGTTTAGTCCTGGTTTAGACCTGGTTTAGACCTGGTTTAGTCCTGGTTGAGACCTGGTTTAGACCTGGTTTGTTCCCTTTGCTGCAGATGGCTTTAGCGAGTGGACACTGGATTGAAAAGGACTCCAAAGGACAGGCCCCCAGCCCCAGGTAAGACCAGTCCTGGTTTAGTCCTGGTCTAATCCTGGTCTAGTCCTGGTCTAGTCCTGGTCTAGTCCTGGTCTAGTCCTGGTTTAGTCCTGGTCTAGTCCTGGTCTAGTCCTGGTTCTGTTGCAGATCTGGACATGCGTTGGCTGTAGCTGGAGACGTGGCGTTCATTTTTGGAGGAGCTGCTCTCTCTCCTCTGCAGGTGAGCGACAGGTGCAGAGGGACAGGTGCAGAGGGGCAGGTGCAGAGGGGCAGGTGCAGAGGGGCAGGTGCAGAGGGACAGGTGCAGAGGGGCAGGCGCATGACTCTGTGTTTGTGTCTCAGGACGGACCGCTGTACCTGAATGACTTCCACATGCTCACAGGTAAAACACCTGATGCCCTCCCTGTGCCTCAGATGCCCTCCCTGTACCTCAGATGCCCTCCCCGTGCCTCAGATGCCCTCCCTGTACCTTAGATGCCCTCCCCGTGCCTCAGATGCCCTCCCTGTACCTCAGATGCCCTCCCCGTGCCTCAGATGCCCTCCCTGTACCTCAGATGCCCTCCCTGTACCTTAGATGCCCTCCCTGTGTCTCTTCAGTGTCGTCGGAGGAGGTGGTGTGGGAGCAGATCCCTCACAGTGGACGGGTCCCCTCACCACGTGAAGGTCACACGCTCTGGTAAAGACCAAACACTGTTTATGTAAATGTCAGGCCTGACCTTTGACCTCTGACCCTGCGGTTTGGAGTTTGTCCCTAAATCCGTGCTCCTGGTGTCCGTGTGTGAGGTGTGTGTTTGTGTCCGTGTGTGAGGTGTGTGTTTGTGTGTGAGGTGTGTGTTTGTGTCTGTCACGGGTTCGTACGGTCAAAATAGGAGAAAAACGATGGCTCAGTCAAAAGTCACTTAAGTGGGTTTTTATTCGCACCACAGCTTAACGTGCACAGTGCAATATTTACAGTGAAACAAACGTCCAAAAAACCAGCAGTATTTACAGCGACACGCACAGCAGCACCCACATAGTCAGGCCAAGGACACACAACAGACTGAGCAGAGCTCCTCCCCCTGGGCTAACCAATTAACAGAGTAGGGTTTAAGGTCTAGAAATAGGCAAAGCTATGGAGACAGCGGAGGGTGAGGAGCGTGTGGACAGGGAGGTGTTGAGTGTGCACCCTCGAACGCACTACGGGGAAACAGAGTCCAGGCAGCGGGGAAACAGTTTATGGGAGTTCAGGACAGCGGGACATGTAAGCGGTCCTGCGGGGAAGCAAAAACCAGGGGAAGCGCTCCGCGGAGGCATCAGTCTGGACCAAAAACTGCTGGCTGAAGTCGAGGACTTCTCAGCACAGGCGAAGAGCACAAGCAGGTCTTGAGGGTCTGGAAGGCCGTCTCGCAGTCCTCGTCCCAGGAGACAGGATTTCGCCGGTCCTTTGCTGCCAGCGCTGTCAGAGGGGCCGCGATGGTGGCGAACTGCGGGAAGAATCTCCGGTATCAGCCGGCCAAGCCCAAGAAGGACCTCACCTCCTTCTTTGTGCGAGGGCGTGGGCAGCTCCGGATGGCCTCGACTTTGTCCATCTGTGGCCGGACCTCACCTCCTCCCAGACAATAGCCCAGGTACTTCACCTCCTCCTTGGCCCACTGACACTTTGCAGGGTTTAATGTCAGCCCCGCCTGCTGGATCTGGCCAAGGACTCGCTCCAGATGCTGCAGGTGCTACTCCCAGGTGTTACTGAAGATGACCACATCATCTAGGTAGGCGGCACTGCAGTCTCCACACCCCTGCAAAACACGATCCATTAGTCTCTGGAAGGTCGCAGGTGCTCCATGGAGACCAAAGGGCATCACGGTGAACTGGAAGAGGCCGGCCGGTGTCTGGAAGGCCGTGTAAGGGCGACGGGACACCTCCAGAGGTACCTGCCAGTAGTCCTTGCAGAGGTCAAGGATGGTGATGAACCTGGCCTGACCGATCTTCTCTAGCAGGTCATCCGTCCGGGGGCATCGGGTAGGCATCAAGCTCAGACATTGCGTTGAGCTTCCGGAAATCGATGCAGATGCGGAGTGAGCCGTCTTTCTTCACCACAATGACCACCGGGCTGCACCACTCCGACTGTGACGGTTTGATCACCCCCAGGCGCTGCATCTCCTCCACCTCCTTCAGGAGCTGTGCCACCATATGTTGCGGAACCCGGTAGGACCTCTGGCGTACTGGGACCTTGTCCTTTAAGCGGATGACGTGCTCGACCAGGACAGTCTTCCCCGGGTTGGTAGCGAACAGCTTGGAGACTCTCTGGAAGACCTGGCTCAGCTGGCTGGACTGGGCGGCGGAGAGATGGTCGAGGGCAGGTTCAGTAGGCTGGCTGGGGTTGGCTAAACTTGACTCCTCCTCGCCTTCACTGTCCACCTCCGTCACCAGCAGGGACACCACAGGCACTGGGACTGGAGCCTCCTTCCACTCTTTCAGCAGGTTGACATGGTAGGTCTGCTTCGCCGCCTTCTTGTCTGGGTGGTGAATCTCGTAGGTTACAGGGCCCATCTTCCGGAGAACTGTGTAGGGGCCCTGCCACTTGGCAAGTAGCTTGTTGGTGGAGGACGGCAGGAGGAGCAAGACCTTCTGGCCAGGTTGAAGCTCTCTGCATCTGGCCTGTTGGTCGTACCACGCCCTCTGGGACTGCTGGGCTTTGTGCAGGTTGACCTCGGCTTCCTCCCAGTACTTGGTCAGGTGGTCCCTCATCTCCAGCACAAACTGGACCACGCTGCGATCACTGGCGGTGATTGTGGGAGCCTCCCAGGCCTTCCGCAGCAGGTCCAATGGCCCCTGGACGTCCCAGCCATACAGCAACTCGAACGGGGAGAAACCAGTAGACGCCTGAGGAACCTCCCGGTAGGCAAACAGCAGGAAGGGCAGCCACTGGTCCCAGTCTCGTCCTGTATCAGCCACAAACTTCTGCAGCATCCTCTTTAGGGTCTGGTTGAACCGCTCGACCAAGCCATCAGTCTGAGGGTGGTAGGGAGTGGTCTTGATTGCTGAGATTCCTAGCTGCCGGTGGAAGAGCTGCAAAAGCTCTTCCAGCTGCCAGTGGAAGAGCTGGTCCGTCACAATCTCGTCCGGAACACCAACCCTGGAAAACAACTGCACAAGACACCGGAGCACAGCAGGGGCAGTGACGGTGCGCAAGGGAAACGCCTCGGGGAAACGTGTGGCGTAGTCACACAGCACCAGGATGTACTGGTAACCTCCACTACTCCGTACTAATGGGCCGACAATGTCCATGGCTATACGTCGGAATGGCGTGGAGATCACGGGCAGAGGTTGGAGGTAGACACGGTCTGATTGGCGGACATAGGATGTTTTCTGGCAGGTGGGACAGGTTTTACAGAAGTTCTGAACATCTGCATACATGGAGGGCCAATGAAATCTAGCAGCTATGCGCAAATAAGTCTTTTGGCGACCCAGATGACCAGCCCAAGGCAAGGTGTGTGCCAGGAAGGGCTGCCACGATTAGTCGATTAGTCACGATTATGTTGACGAACAAAATCGTCGACAACTAATTTAGTAGTCGACGCATCGTTTTGTTTTGTTTTTTTAACTTTGCTTTTCTCTCGAAACTGTGGCTGCAGCTTCCACTGCCACGTCTGCCTTTCTGTCACATACCACGCACACACACACACGTTCGCACATGCGCAGTAGTGGTAATTGGCGTCAGTCCTGATTTCACTGTAAATGATACCATAACAGTAGCATGGCTACCCGGAAACGAAGCTCCAAAGTGTGGGAGCAGTTTAAGAAAAGTGGTGAGAAAAGCGTGCAGTGCAACATTTGCAAAGCTGAACTTGCGTATCATGGTAGCACAACGGCTATGCATGAGCATCTGAAGAGAAAGCATGTCATTGTGGATGATTCTGAAGAGGGTCCGTCGTCTCGGTAAGCAAACCGGCTAGTTAGCTGCCAATATTAGGGTGAACAGTAGGGCTTTGACTCCAAACTTCGTTATTCGAATATAATTCGAATATTTCAAAAAATGGAGATATTCGAACGAAGCCCTTAATATTCTAACCTGTTTTTTTTTTTTTTTTTTTGTTTTTTGTAAATGTGTTTGCTTGTAAACATTGTTTTCGATTCAAGATTCCGTTTTTTCACACCTGGTGAAGTTGTAAATCGCGAGCTCATTAGCCACTCAGGCGCTGTCAACGGAAAACTACCCAACAGCATCTGCGGTTCTCCCCCTGCAGTATGAGCTTCTGACACAACTCCAGCCCTCCACCGATGACCCGACAGGAGTGAAAGAGATAAACAATAATGTGAGCTGATCTGAAGGCGCGATATGACTCCGACAACTATGCTTTTTTACTACTGAACACACAGACTGATACACTGCCCTCTGGTGGACAGAACATGTACAACTTAAGTTTGATACCAATATAGGTCTTACTCAGGGGTCGGCAACCTTAAATACTCAAAGAGCCATTTGGAGCGTGTCCCACAGAAAAGAAAACACCCGGAGCCACAAAACCCTTTTGACTCTAAACCAGCGCTAACCAGAGGAACTACAGGCAAAACTACAACTCCCAGAAAACAGACTACAACAAGCACCATCCTCCACTACAGCTCATAAGAGCGAGTCTTAAGAGAATTATTTACACCTTTCAGTCTTTTCATCACAACAGTAGCAACATAAATAAAGTGCATGAGTGAAATAAAGAATTGCGCTGCACACGTACGACCTGCACACGTATAATCTCTGAAAAGTTTAACATGAACCATCTCCAACGCGATAGAAGCACAGAACAGACTCACCATAGGCAGAACATCCCTCAGTCACAGAAAGAACACGCATATTCCACTGAGTCCTGCCCTTTAGTCCGACAGAAGCTGACTGCATCAGCGGCACAAGGAGCAGCTGTTTTTTCAGCTTCTAGTTTATGCAAATGAGCCATGTGGTTTTAAGTTTCACTTCTGTAAAACGTAAACAAATGTGCGCAAAGCTGCATTAAACACATTATTATTTGAGTCCTCCTCGTAGGAAATAAAAATCCAAACTTAAATGATCCACTGTCGTGTGTACCGCGTGTACCAGTCTCATCAGCCGTGAAAGCAAATGAATCTGCCCACGTAGCATTAAGCGTTCTGTTTTCTTCAGAAACTTTTCTTTTCTTGGATTTATCATCATTGGGCTGAAAATCATCCTGCTGATGTAGGTGCGGTAAGTCCGGGCTCCAGTGTGTGCGGGTGGCGCACATCGGCGGCTTTGACGCATGTTTTGAGCGACAAAAATATTAAAAACGTTTTATTTAAATGTTACAAGATTACCATTATCTACAATTTTAGATTTACATTTAAAAACAAACAAACTAAAATAAAAATACAATGTAATTAAATACTCATTATTTTCCAAAGTCACAGGGAGCCACGACAGAACGATGAAAGAGCCACATGCGGCTCTGGAGCCGCGGGTTGCCGACCCCTGGTCTTACTGAAGGCATTTAATGGTCAAAATATTAATAAAATATTCAAATATATTCAAATATTAATATTAATAAACAAACGAACTTCGAATATGATCTTTGGGCAAAAGTCAAAGCCCTATTTTACAGTCAGTTTACGGATCGATTAGTCGACTAATCGAAAAAATAATCGGTGATTAGTCGACTATCAAAATAATCGTTTGTGGCAGCCCTAGTGCCAGGTGCATGATCAGTGGTCGACACGACATGGGAACCACGAGGCGATATATTATATATATAATATATCATTGTCAATGACATAGCACTCCCCCACTCGTTTTGCCATATCCAGCCCCCCAACCACTCTAGCAAATGCTGGCTTCAAAGTCTCGTCCTGCCTTTGCAAGGCCCCAATGTCCTCTGGCACCTCCCACATCAGCCCCACCTTAAAGTCTGGCTCCCTCGACTTTAGCCCCTTTTCAAAGCGCCGCTGGCGGCGTGACTTCCTGGGACCCTTTGTGCCCCCTTCAGACAAAGCATTGTCCAGGGTAGAAAAGGGTTCAAGACCAGGGCCCTGCTCCTGCCCTGGGCGCGGGTGATCACAGGGCCTGAAAATCCCTTACCACAGTCACTCTCTTTTGCCCCCTCCTCCAGCAGTACATCGAGCAGCACCGTCTTGTGTGTGAGGTGTATGTTTGTGTCCGTGTGCGTCGGTGTGTGTGTGTTTGTGTCTTGTGTGCGTCATTGTGTGTTTATGTCTTGTGTGTGAGGTCTTGTGTTCCTTCGTGTTTCGTCTGGTTCTGGACCTGGTTTTCTAAAGTATCAAAAATGTTAATCAATATTTTCAAAACTAGATTTTCATTTTCAAGTCTCAAAAGAAAAATAATCACAAAACTGAATAAATTAACCTTTCCCCTGCGCAAACAAACGTACAAACGTCTTTAGTTTCTTTTTTGTACGTTCTCGGTCCACTGAAGCTGATGACGTCTTTTTTCCAACGTCTCCTGGACGTCCAGAATTGACGTTTGTTTTTCCTCGAGTGATGCAGAAAAGACGGCGCCCCCGTCTGAAGGTCAAAGTTAAGTTCACGTCTGAGGGTCAGTGGATCTGACCCTGAAGATGTTTCATATGAAGAGCGGGATTTGAACCACCAACCTTCAGATCAGTGAACAAACGCCCTGCCAAATGAGCCACTGCTGCCATTTCACACGTGTTTATGGCCCATAGAATTAGAATCTTTTTAGTGGGTTTTAATTTTCCACAAATAAATAAACATAAATAAACATAAACAAACATAAATAAACATAAACACCTAATGAGTTTTTTCATTAAACAGATACAATAAATAATTAGTAATAAAGTTTCATCACAAATAATCCAAATTAATATGAATGAATAATATTGACAACAGTGTTGGTATTTGTCATAAATAAATCATTAAAAAAAAATCATTAATAAAATAATTTTCCCGTGCCATGACATCCAGAAAAGTCCCCGATTGACGTCCCAGTGGGGACATAGTTGGACGTCCAAATATTGGACAGAATTTACACGTCATTTAGTCCAGAACTGGTCCTAGACCGACGGACGCGACACCGACGTGATCGGCACCTCCAGAAGAGCCAAACCTTCAGTGGATTTGTGGAGTTTATCTGGAGTTCGATTATTGTAAAAGCAGACGGTGAAATAAACCGATACGATTATCTACGATTATCTTATTACGATACGATTATCTTATTACAGATACGATTATCTTATTACGATACGATTATCTTATTACAGATACGATTATCTTATTACGATACGATTATCTTATTACAGATACGATTATCTTATTACAGATACGATTATCTTATTACCGATACGATTATCTTATTACCGATACGATTATCTTCTGTTGAAAATGCCGTGTTTGTCCCGTTGATCAGAGGGCTGGTGGTTCAAATCCCACTCTCCACATAAACGTCGGTTCTGGTTCCTGATGTAAAAAACTTTGAGTCTTGAAGGTGGAAAAACGCTGCATAAAATGTGACTGTTTATAGGAGAATCGATATTTAATCGATAATCGATACTTCAGTATCGTCACAGCTCTGGAGAACAGGGATCGAAGTTCCTCAGCTTATTTTGGGATTTTTCTTTTTCTGTCATTTTTCTCCAAATTCTTTTCTATTTTTTTCCCTTGAGTTTTTTTTTTTTAGACTAAGAGTTATGCCTGTGTGTCTCATGTGTCCCCCCACGTGTCCCCCACGTGTCCCCCACGTGTCCCCCACGTGTCCCTCATGTGTCCCTCATCTGTCCCCCACGTGTCCCTCGCGTGTCCCTCGCGTGTCCCACGCGTGTCCCTCGCGTGTCCTTCATGTGTCCCTCATCTGTCCCCCACGGGTCCCACGCGTGTCCCTCGCGTGTCCTTCATGTGTCCCTCATCTGTCCCCCACGGGTCCCTCGCGTGTCCCTCATGTGTCCCTCGTGTGTCCCACACGTGTCCCTCGTGTGTCCCTCACGTGTCCCACACGTGTCCCTCGCGTGTCCCCCGCGTGTCCCCCGCGTGTCCCCCGCGTGTCCCCCGCGTGTCCCCCGCGTGTCCCTCGCGGGTCCCTCGCGTGTCCCTCGCGTGTCCCTCGCGTGTCCCTCGCGTGTCCCTCATGTGTCCCTCATCTGTCCCTCACGTGTCCCACGCGTGTCCCTCGCGTGTCCCTCATGTGTCCCTCATGTGTCCCTCATCTGTCCCTCACGTGTCCCACACGTGTCCCTCGCGTGTCCCTCGCGTGTCCCTCGCGTGTCCCTCATGTGTCCCTCATGTGTCCCTCATGTGTCCCTCAGCGTGGTGAGGGGGAGGCTCTTCCTGTTTGGAGGCGTGTCTTCTCCAGACGACTCCGAGTGTCTCTCAGACGTCTACAGCTTCGACATCGGTGACTTTAAATTATAAACTTGGTTTAGTCCTGGTTTAGACCTGGTTTAGACCTGGTTGAGTTCTGGTTTACTCCTGGTTTAGACCTGGTTTAGACCTGGTTTAGTCCTGATTTAGTCCTGGTTTAGTCCTGGTTCAGTCCTGGTTTAGACCTGGTTTAGTCCTGGTCTCGTCCTGGTCTAGTCCTGGTTTAGACCTGGTTCAGTCCTGGTTCAGTCCTGGTTCAGTCCTGGTTTAGTCCTGGTTTAGACCTGGTTTAGACCTGGTTTAGTCCTGGTTTAGTCCTGGTTTAGACCTGGTTCAGTCCTGGTTCAGTCCTGGTTTAGTCCCGGTTCAGTCCCGGTTCAGTCCCGGTTTAGTCCTGGTTCAGTTCTGGTTCAGTTCTGGTTCAGTTCTGGTTCAGTCCTGGTTTAGTCCTGGTTTAGACCTGGTTCAGTCCTGGTTTAGTCCTGGTTTAGTCCTGGTTTAGTCCTGGTTCAGTCCTGGTTCAGTTCTGGTTCAGTTCTGGTTCAGTCCTGGTTTAGTCCTGGTTTAATCCCGGTTCAGTCCTGGTTCAGTCTGTCTTCTCAGTGTCTCTGGAGTGGTCTCTGTTGGAGGTCAGAGGTCTTCTTCTGAGGACTCTTCGTCACTGCTCGGCCTCTGTGAGAGAAAACATCTACGTGTACGGAGGAACCTGCAGAGGAACCGTGTCAGATGACCTGCTGATCTTCAACACAGGTGACTCTGACCCTCTGACTCTGTCCTCCTCTGACCATGTCCTCCTCTGACCCTCTGACCTTCTGTTCTGCTCCTCTGACCCTCTGACCCTGTCCTCCTCTGCTCCTCTGACCCTGTCCTCCTCTGACCGTCTGACCCTGTCCTCCTCTGACCCTCTGTCCCGCTCCTCTGACCCTATCCTTCTCTGCTCCTCTGACCCTGTTCTCCTCTGACCATCTGACCCTGTCCTCCTCTGACCATCTGACCATCTGACCCTGTCCTCCTCTGACCGTCTGACCCTGTCCTCCTCTGACCATGTCCTCCTCTGACCCTCTGTCCCGCTCCTCTGACCCTGTCCTCCTCTGACCATCTGACCCTGTCCTCCTCTGACCCTCTGACCATCTGACCCTGTCCTCCTCTGACCATCTGACCCTGTCCTCCTGACCCTCTGTCCCGCTCCTCTGACCCTGTCCTTCTCTGCTCCTCTGACCCTGTCCTCCTCTGACCATCTGACCCTGTCCTCCTCTGACCCTCTGACCCTGTTCTCCTCTGACCATCTGACCCTGTCCTCCTGACCCTCTGTCCCGCTCCTCTGACCCTGTCCTTCTCTGCTCCTCTGACCCTGTCCTCCTCTGACCATCTGACCCTGTCCTCCTCTGACCCTCTGACCCTGTCCTCCTCTGACCATGTCCTCCTCTGACCCTCTGTCCCGCTCCTCTGACCCTGTCCTTCTCTGCTCCTCTGACCCTGTTCTCCTCTGACCATCTGACCCTGTCCTCCTCTGACCCTCTGACCATCTGACCCCTCCTCTGACCCTCTGTCCCACTCCTCTGACCCTGTCCTCCTCTGACCCTCTGACCCTGTCATCTGTTGCAGTGTCTCTAACCTGGACACCAGTGAAGACATCTGGTTCAGTCCCTCCTGCTCTGTAAGTGTTCAGACCTGGTTCAGACCTGGTTCAGTCCTGGTCCGGACCTGGTCCAGACCTGGTTCTGTCTCTGTAGGTGGGGTCAGAGCTGTGCGGTGGTGGGGGAGCAGATCTTCATGTTTGGAGGTTTTGATTCAAACGGAGACTTCAGCAGAGACCTGTACCTGCTCCTCACAGGTGAGACTTTAAAAACCCAGAGGAGCTCCACCTGCAGAAGATTTCATCACATTAGAACGGGGTTAAAGTCCTGGTTTAGTCCTGGTTTAGTCCTGGTTTAGTCCTTGTTTAGTCCTTGTTTAGTCCTGGTTTAGTCCTGGTTTAGTCCTGGTTTAGTCCTGGTTTAATCCTGGTTTAGTCCTGGTTTAGTCCTGGTTTAATCCTGGTTTAGTCCTGGTTTAGTCCTTGTTTAGTCCTGGTTTAGTCCTGGTTTAATCCTGGTTTAGTCCTGGTTTAGTCCTTGTTTAGTCCTGGTTTAGTCCTTGTTTAGTCCTTGTTTAGTCCTGGTTTAGTCCTGGTTTAGTCCTGGTTTAGTCCTTGTTTAGTCCTGGTTTAGTCCTTGTTTAGTTTTTGTTTAGTCCTGGTTTAGTCCTTGTTTAGTCCTGGTTTAGTCCTTGTTTAGTCCTGGTTTAGTCCTGGTTTAATCCTGGTTTAGTCCTGGTTTAGTCCTTGTTTAGTCCTGGTTTAGTCCTTGTTTAGTCCTGGTTTAGTCCATGATGACCTCATCCTGTTCTCTTCAGAGTCTCTGGTTTGGCAGAAATTTGAGCTTCGAGGAGAAAGTCCAGCCCCAACCTCAGGACAAAGTCTCTGTGCCCACCACGAGAAGGTACGAATACTACGAAAACTACTACTACTACTACTACTACTACTACTACTACTACATCAGAACACAAACCCAGTCTCCTCCAGAAGTACATGTGAAATGTGTAAAGTTCAGGAGACAAACTTTACTGATCCAGAGGGAAATTCAAGTTTTTCTGCAGGAACATTTCCACTGTGTGTCTCTGTCCCTGTGTCTCTGTCCCTGTGTCTCTGTCCCTGTGTCTCAGTCTCTGTGTGTCTCTGTCCCTGTGTGTCTCTGTCCCTGTGTGTCTCTGTCCCTGTGTGTCTCTGTCCCTGTGTCTCAGTCTCTGTGTGTCTCTGTCCCTGTGTGTCTCTGTCCCTGTGTGTCTCTGTCCCTGTGTGTCTCTGTGTGTCTCTGTCCCTGTGTCTCAGTCTCTGTGTGTCTCTGTCCCTGTGTCTCAGTCTCTGTGTGTCTCTGTCCCTGTGTGTCTCTGTCCCTGTGTGTCTCTGTGTGTCTCTGTCCCTGTGTCTCAGTCTCTGTGTGTCTCTGTCCCTGTGTCTCTGTCCCTGTGTGTCTCTGTCCCTGTGTGTCTCTGTCCCTGTGTGTCTCTGTCCCTGTGTCTCAGTCTCTGTGTGTCTCTGTCCCTGTGTGTCTCTGTCCCTGTGTCTCTGTCCCTGTGTCTCTGTCCCTGTGTGTCTCTGTCCCTGTGTCTCAGTCTCTGTGTGTCTCTGTCCCTGTGTCTCAGTCTCTGTGTGTCTCTGTCCCTGTGTGTCTCTGTCCCTGTGTGTCTCTGTCCCTGTGTCTCAGTCTCTGTGTGTCTCTGTCCCTGTGTCTCTGTCCCTGTGTGTCTCTGTCCCTGTGTGTCTCTGTCCCTGTGTGTCTCTGTCCCTGTGTCTCAGTCTCTGTGTGTCTCTGTCCCTGTGTCTCTGTCCCTGTGTGTCTCTGTCCCTGTGTGTCTCTGTCCCTGTGTGTCTCTGTCCCTGTGTCTCAGTCTCTGTGTGTCTCTGTCCCTGTGTGTCTCTGTCCCTGTGTGTCTCTGTGTGTCTCTGTCCCTGTGTCTCAGTCTCTGTGTGTCTCTGTCCCTGTGTGTCTCTGTGTGTCTCTGTCCCTGTGTCTCAGTCTCTGTGTGTCTCTGTCCCTGTGTGTCTCAGTCTCTGTGTGTCTCTGTCCCTGTGTGTCTCTGTCCCTGTGTGTCTCTGTCCCTGTGTGTCTCAGGCCCTATGTGTCTCTGTCCCTGTGTGTCTCAGGCCCTATGTGTCTCTGTCCCTTTGCGTCCTTGTTCCTTTGTGTCTCAGTTTAACAGGAGGACAGGTCAGGGAGGGTCAGCAGATTCTGTATCAGGACAGTTTAATAATTTAGTTTAGTTTAGTTTATTTTATTTAAAGGACAGTGTGCAGTTACATTAAAAGATGGCTGCACCAGATTTAGCATAATGCTACTTTCCATCTGTAGTCCTAAAACAACAATTAACACAACAATTAAACAACAATTAAAACAACAATTAACACGTACAATGTAAAAACAATACAATACAAATCAGTGCAAGAATTCAAAAGTACAAATTATTCAGTGTTCAGCACAGACTAATAAAACAAGTAGTACAGCAACAATAAAATAATATTCCCTCTGGAAGGTCAACTGTTTCCTCTGGAAGGTCAACTCCCACATTTGCTGCCAAATGATGTAAAAAGCTTCTTCTGGATGAAGCAGTGGAGCAGGTGTTAGCGCTGAGGAGGCTAAAGGAGGAGGTTCTCTCCCACGATCAGGAGGTTCTCTCCCACGATCAGGAGGTTCTCTCCCACGATCAGGAGGTTCTCTCCTACGAGCAGGAGGTTCTCTCCCACGAGCAGGAGGTTCTCTCCCACGAGCAGGAGGTTCTCCTCGCCAAAGACCTCAACAGCTGAGCTCAGCGATGGACCCGCTGCAGTTCGCGTATCGGCCCGGCATCGGAGTGGAGGACGCCATCATCTCTCTGATGCACCGCTCACTGTCCCACCTGGAGAGGCCCGGCAGCACTGTGAGAATCTTGTTCTTTGACTTCTCCAGTGCTTTCAACACCATCCAGCCGCTGCTCCTGAGGGACAAGCTGGAGTGGGCAGGAGTGGACTGTGACCTGGCTGAGTGGATCCTGGACTACCTCACAAACCGGCCCCAGTTTGTGAGAGCCCAGGACTGCGTGTCTGACCTACTGACCTGCAGTGTGGGGGCGCCCCAGGGCACGGTCCTCGCGCCCTTCCTCTTCACACTCTACACTGCAGACTTCAGACACAACACGGACAGCTGCGTCCTGCAGAAGTTCTCCGATGACTCCGCCATCATCGGTCTCATCACGGACGATGACGACGCGGAGTACAGAGGACTAACGCAGGACTTTGTGGACTGGTGTCACCGGAACCACCTTCTCATCAACGCGGGGAAGACCAAGGAGATGGTGGTGGACTTCCGCAGACGCCACTCTACTGCCCCCCCACCATGAACATCCAGGGAAGAGACATTGAGAGAGTGGACTCTTACAAGTACCTGGGTGTGCATCTGAACAATAAACTGGACTGGACTCATAATACAGATGCACTGTACAGGAAGGGCCAGAGTCGGCTCTATCTCCTGAGGAGACTGCGGCCCTTTGGAGTGAGAGGGCCACTCCTGAGGACCTTCTATGACTCTGTGGTGGCATCAGCCATCCTGTACGGTGTGGTCTGCTGGAGCAGCAGCGTCACAGAGAGGGAGAAGAAGAAACTGGACAAGGTCATCAAGAAGTCCAGCTCAGTCCTGGGCTGTCCTCTGGACTCGGTGCAGCAGGTGGGGGACAAGAGGGTCCTGGCTAAACTCATGTCTATGCTGGACCATGAGTGTCGCCCCCTGCAGGACGCCCTGTCTGCTCTGGAGAGCAGCATCAGTGACAGACTGATTCACCCTCGCTGTGTTAAGGAGAGATTTCGCAGGTCTTTCCTTCCTGCTGCTGTCAGACTGTATAATGAACAATGCTAGTCATGTGTCATTCCCATAGCAACCATGTGTAATCTCCATAGTAATAATAACAATGTGCAATATTATTTAAAGTCACCTTACCTGCTATTATTTATTTACCCACCACTGTCCATCACTGCACTGTACACAATCATCTCAGAATCAAAAACACTTATTGTGCAATGTTCCTGTGCCTTTTAGCTTAGCTTACAGTGTTGTGTTTTTTAGTTGATTGTAAATACTTATTATTATTTATCTTGATTTTGATGTTCTTATTTTCCTACTGTTTCTGTAACTTGCGTTGTGACACTGCAATTTCCCCATTGTGGGACAAATAAAGGATTATCTTATCTTATCTTATCTCTCTCACGAGCAAGAGGCAAATCACTCACGTGTGTGTGTGTGTGTGCGTGTGTGTGTGTGTGTGTGTGTGTGTGTGTGTCTCTGTGTGTGTGTTGTGTAATGTTTATATAAATGTGTGTTGTTGTTCAGGACCTGTATCTGTTTGGAGGAAAAGTTCAGACTGAAGATGGAACCGAGAATTTCTCCAACGAGATCCACAAACTCAGCCTGGGTCAGTCCCTCCCACAGCGGGTACCTCACCCCTACCTCACCCTCACCCACAGTGGGTACCTCACCCCTACCTCACCCTTGCCCACAACGGGTACCTCACTCACAGCGGGTACCTCACCCCTACCTCACCCTCACCCACAACGGGTACCTCACTCACAGCGGGTACCTCACCCCTACCTCACCCTCATCCACAGTGGGTACCTCACCCCTACCTCACCCACAGCGGGTACCTCACCCACAGCGGGTACCTCACCCTCACCCACAATGGGTACCTCACCCCTACCTCACCCACAGCGGGTACCTCACCCACAGCGGGTACCTCACCCTCACTATGGAAGTCTAATCAGATCTGAAGATGACCCAAAGATGGCGCTGTGCTGTTTTCAGAGGTCTGTTCTGTGTTCTATGGTCAGGTCAGAGGTCAGGGGTCAGGTACATTGTGTTCTATGGTCAGGTCAGAGGTCAGGGGTCAGGTACATTGTGTTCTTTTTGGATTTGCTCCTGTCTGTGTGGAGTTTGCATGTTCTCCCTGTGTCTGGGAGCTCCAGTCCAGAGGATCTGGAGATGGACCCACAGTGAGTCTGAGGATGGGTCAAATGCAGATGTTTTGTTTCAGTGAAGATGAAGTGGAAGGTTCCTCTGTACGTGGGAGTTCCTCCAACAAGACGCCACAAACACACTGCATTTGTACTACACAGCCACGTGAGTACTACTACTGCTACTACTACTACTGCGACTTTTATTATTAATACTCATACTTTTTGATTGACAGCTGTACGTGTTCGGGGGGCGGGACAAAGATCAGGACTTCAACGACCTGAAGGTCATGAAACTCATTAACCCCTCAGAGAGACAACCAGGTACTGAACCAGGACTGAACCAGGACTGAACCAGGACTAAACCAGGACTGAACCAGGACTGAACCAGGACTGAACCAGGACTGAACCAGGTCTAAACCAGGACTGAACCAGGACTAAACCAGGACTGAACCAGGACTGAACCAGGACTGAACCAGGACTAAACCAGGACTGAACCAGGACTAAACCAGGACTAAACCAGGACTTTGTGGTCTCAGTGCTGAAGGGGATTCTGTCTGAGTTTGGTCTTCAGGGCGTCAGTCACAGGTTCGGTCTTATTTTCATGTATTTTATTTTTCTTATATTTGTGTTTTTACACATTTATGTTTCAGTATTTCAGTGTTTCTGTTTCACTTTGGTCTTGTTCAGTTTCACTCCCACCAAAACCCCAAACGTGCGTTATGACATCACCGACTCGCTCTCGGCCAATCACAGGACAGCAATGGCCCCCAGTCCTCAGGTAGGCCCAGACTGAGATTCTGATTTAGTCCTGGTTTAGTCCTGGTTTAGTCCTGGTTTAGTCCTGGTTTAGTGCTGGTCCTGACCCTGGTTTAGTCCTAGTCCTAGTCCTAGTCCTAGTCCTGATCCTGATCCTGGTCTTGGTCTGGTCTCTAGGTCGGACTCCTCAGACACTTTGGTTCCGTTCGGGACGAGGCCATGAGGATGATCCAGACCGCCTTCCACCTGCTGGACCAAGAACTCACCAAACTGGACCGGTACTGTAGTCCTGGTTTAGACCTGGTTTAGATCTGGTTTAGTCCTGTTTTAGATCTGTTTTAGTCCTGGTTTAGTCCTGGTTTAGACCTGGTTTAGACTTAGACTTAGACTTAGACAAACTTTATTGATCCACAAGGGAAATTATTTGGACACAGCAGCTCAAACATCACAATATAAAATAATAACAGAGTAACAAAAGAGACACGTGTCAAATGAGACATAATTATAAAAATGTATATGTACAAGTCAAAATAAAATAGAAATATAAGTAATAAAGTAATAAACTATATAGTCACAGCTATATACAAGAGACAAGAACGACAGTGCAAATACTATGCTGATTGACAGGGCATGAGGTAATCCGTTACTTGGGATTAACTTGTACAGTTGTAGGGAGTATTATCTGTTACATAAGGGTGAGTTGTTGTACAGCTGTATGGCGTATGGTATGAATGTAGTCCTGAATCTCTCACTGTTTGAGCGGAGCTGAAGGAGCCTGAGAATGAGCTCCTCTGTCCCTCTATAGTCTGGTGTTGTAGGGAGTATTATCTGTCCCTCTATAGTCTGGTGCAGTGGTTGAGTTGTTGTACAGTTGTAGGGAGTATTATCTCCTCTGTCCCTCTATAGTCTGGTGCAGTGGGTGAGTTGTTGTACAGTTGTAGGGAGTATTATCTCCTCTGTCCCTCTATAGTCTGGTGCAGTGGGTGAGTTGTTGTACAGTTGTAGGGAGTATTATCTCCTCTGTCCCTCTATAGTCTGGTGCAGTGGGTGAGTTGTTGTACAGTTGTAGGGAGTATTATCTTCTCTGTCCCTCTATAGTCTGGTGCAGTGGGTGAGCAGGAGTGTCCATGATGGAGAGCGGTTTGTCCAGTGACCTCCTGTCCCTCACTGTGACAAATGTCTCCAGCTCACAGCCGATCACGTAACCCGCTTTACGGATCAGTTTGTCAATCCGACCAATGTCTCTTTTACTGGTGCCGCTCCCCCAGCAGAACCACAGTGAAGTACAGGGCGCTGGCCTCCACAGACTGGTAGAAGATCTCCAGTAACTTGCTGCACACATTGAAGGACCTGAGCTTTCTCAGGAAGTAGAGTCTGCTCATGCTCTTCTTGTACACAGCATTACAGTTGTCCCTCCAGTCAAGTCTGTTATTCACCTGTACGCCAAGGTACTTGTAGCAGTCCACTATTTCCACGTCCTGGCCCTGGATGGTAATGGGCTCCACCGGTGTCCTCTTTCTCCTAAAGTCAATCACCAGTTCCTTGGTCTTGTCAACGTTCAGGAGCAGATGGTTTGCCTGGGACCACTCCACAAAGTTTGTAATCAGTGTCCTGTACTCCAGCTCCTGTCCATCCCTGATACACCCAACCACTGCAGAGTCATCAGAGAACTTCTGCAGATGGCAGGACCCGGAATTGTACTTGAAATCAGAGGTGTACAGAGTGAACAGGAACGGAGACAGGACTGTACTCCTACATTACTGACCACCGTGTCAGACAGGGTGGTCCCCAGTCGCACGTACTGAGGCCTGCCTGACAGGTAGTCATTAATCCAGGAGACAATGGAGGAGCTGACACCCATCCTGAGCAGCTTCTCACTCATCAGAAAGGGCTGGATAGTGTTAAAAGCACTGGAGAAATCAAAGAACAATATCCTCACAGAGCCCTTAACACTATCCAGGTGAGAGTGAGCCGCTGCAGAAGATCGATTAAAACATGAACATTATCCAGGTGAGAGTGAGCCGCTGCAGAAGATAGATCACAGCATCATCCACACTAATGTGGGACTGATAGGCAAACTGTAGAGGATCCAGGGATGGTGCCACCAGGGGTCTGAGTTGAGCCAGAACAAGTCTCTGAAACACTTTCATGACATGAGATGTCAAAGCCACTGGTCTGAAGTCATTAAGTCTAGATGGAATAGGCTTCTTGGGCACAGGCACAATGCAGGAGGTCTTCCATAGCACCGGTATCCTCTCAAGCTTCAGGCTCAGTGTGTAGAGAAAGTGCAGGATCCCAGTGAGCTGAGCAGCACATGTCCTCAGCACACGGGGGTTGACTTGGTCTGGTCCAGGAGACTTGTTATGGTGAATTTTCTCCAACTGCCTTTTCACCTGCGCAGGTGACAAACACAAAGAGCTGGGTTCCTCCGTGGGGGTGGGAGCAGGTGTGGGAGCAGAGGTGATGGGCTGATGAATGGTCGTCTGGGTCGTCTGTGGTGAGGTGTGGATTGGGCGTCTGGGAGGTGTAGAGGTGGGGGTGCCAGGGGATGAGAAGCAATTAAAGTGCAGATTGAGCAGGTTTGCTCTGTCTGGGCTATTGTCCTGCAGCTTAGATCGAGGGCTGAAGCCAGTAATGGCCTTCATGCCTTGCCACACTTCCCTGGTGTTATTTTGCTGGAGTTTTGCCTCAAGCCTTTTCCCGTACGCTTCTTGCCCTAGTCTGAGTTGGATCTTCAGCTGCTGTTGCACCCTCTTCACCTTGTCCTTATCACCAGAGTTGAAGGCCCGCTTCTTCTTATTAAGTAGATCCTTCAGCTGGCTGGTGATCCAGGGCTTGTTATTGGGGTAACAGCAGACAGTGCGTGTGGGGATGGCTGTATCCTCACAGAAGTTGATGTAATCCGTTATACAGTCTGTCATGCTGTCAATGTTGTCCCCATGCGGCAGGCAGAGCACATTCCAGTCCGTGGTCTCAAAGCAGTCCTGAAGGGCATCGCTGGCTTCCTGACTCCACTTCCTTACAGTCCTAGTGGTGACAGACTTCCTCTTTACTGCAGGGATGTAGTGAGGTGTTAACAGGACCAGATTGTGGTCAGATCGTCCCAGTGGGGGTAGGGCAGTGGCACTGTATGCCTCCTTAGAATTGGCATACAGTAAGTCCAGAGTTCTATTGTCCCGAGTTTTACAATCCACATACTGATGAAGTGTGGGTAAAACACTGTCCAATGAAACATGGTTGAAGTCTCCAGAAATCAGTAACAAAGCCTCCGGGTGTTTAGACTGCAGCCCAGCGACCACAGTGTGTATCCTGTCACACGCTGCATCTTCGTCAGCTGAGGGAGGGATGTAAACTCCGATGAACAGGACAGAAGTAAATTCCCTCGGTAAATAATATGGACGTATTCCCAAGACCATAAGTTCAATGTCCGGCGTACAGATCCGTTCCTTCACAGTAATATGGCCAGGATTACACCACCTTTCCTTCACAAAAACTGCAATCCCGCCGCCCTTCTTCTTACCGCTAAGGAAAGTGTCTCTGTCCGCACACACTGTCTTAAAGCCTGGTACAGATGCACTGTTGTCCGGGAAGTTTGTATGAAGCAGGTCTCTGTGAAGCACATGATACTGCTGACAGCGAACTCCCTCTGGGTCCGAACAAGCGCACACAGTTCGTCCATCTTATTTCCCAGTGACCTTACGTTCCCCATCAGAACTGACGGAACCGCAGGCCTAAATTTCCTTCTCCGCTGTTTTGCTCTAACTCCAGCGCGGCATCCTCTGCGCTTCCTCCTCTGTAGTTCCACATGAATGTCAGGCTTAACTCCAAACAGCACTGGGGACTTGGAGAGTGAAAGAAGGTGCTCTCTGGAATACACAAAGGGCAGTCTGGACTGCTGAGCCACACAGCAAGAGACAAAGAGGCCAGCAAAAATCAAGAAAAAACAACAAAAATGCCCAAAAAACATGATGAGTGTTTTATTGAACAAATAGAGTAAATAAAAATAAAGTACAAAACTTAAAGTCCACACAAGAGTACCTTAAAAGGTAGATGTTAACAAGAAAAAACGCAGGAGCTACTGTACCCAGCTGCCACTCTCTCAGGCGCTCGGGTGTGAATGTGGTGTTTAGACCTGGTTTAGCTCTGGTTTAGTCCTGGTTTAGACCTGGTTTAGTCCTGTTTTAGATCTGGTTTAGTCCTGGTTTAGATCTGGTTTAGTTCTAGTTTAGATCTGGTTTAGTCCTGGTTTAGTCCTGGTTTAGTCCTGGTTTAGACCTGGTTTAGTCCTGGTTTAGACCTGGTTCAGCCACAGACCGCTGCTGTGAGTCTCAGTTTGCTCTGAGATGTTCTTCTGAAACCGCGGCAGGATCCTGGGGTTTTTATTTCAACATTTTGTCTTTTAAAATAAAACGTTTGAGCCTGCTGGCCTCAGTGAGCTTCATTTGCCTGGAGCCGGGTGCTGTGGTGACTCACACTCCCTCAGAATTCTTCACTTTTCTGTTCACTGCTCAGGGAGAGGAGTGAGGTGAGCCAAGCGGCGCTGGAGCTGCAGAGAGACCGAGAAAACCTGGAGGCTCTGAGACAACAGCAACAACAGGTACAGGCCGCCTGAACCCTGACCTCTGACCCTAAGGCTCTGAGACAACAGCAACAACAGGTACAGGCCACCTGACCCCTGACCTCTGACCCTCGACCCTGACATGGACTCTGGCTCCAGTTCAGTTTGTGTGTATAAAGCGTGGCCCCTCTCTCTGTACCTGCTGCTGTCAGGCTCCTCACTCTGACCTTTGACCTTTGACCCTCTACATGACCCTGGGGTTTGGACTTCAACATTTTGTCTCAAATCCAGATCTGAAGATTAAGAACCGACCAATCAGACGCCTTCTTTCCCCCCCGCCCACTAGCAACAGGTTTGATTGACAGCGTTGCTAAGGGCGTCTGTGGTTTGTTTTTCAGGAGGTGCAGGAGATGGTGGAGAAACATCGAGTTCAGAACGAGGCGTGGCTCCGAGCGCGCGCCGAAGAAAACAACCGCGAGAGGAGAGAGATCAGCAGGATCAGGGTAAATACTGTGAGAAGTACTGCAGAAAGTACTGCAAAAAGTACTACTACTGCATAATTATACAAGAGAGGAGAGGGAGCAGCAGAACCAGGGTAAATACTCCGAAAAGTACTGCCAAAAAGTACTACTGTTTTCAAGTTTGACCCGTTCAGGGCGCTCAGAGAATGGGACAGTGCCAAAAATGTTGGTACCGAATATTGATATTGTCCAATACCGATACTGGGGCCGATATATCGGCCTTCCTGAGCTCCAGTAATTTGGAGGAATTCAGGGAGCAGCACTCGTTAGCAACAGGTTTGACTGACGGCGTTGCTAAGTGGGAGGGGGCGTTACCTTTAACAGCCTCGCTCCTGATTGGCTCTTTGGTTGCTGTGATACTCACGGTGGGACGTGGTTCCATATTCGCCCCTATAACTGCTGGTTTAGACCTGGTTTAGTTCTGGTTTAGTCCTGGTTTAGTCCTGGTTTAGTCCTGGTATAACTGCTGGCCTCGATGAGCTTCACACTTCTGTCACAGTCTGTGGGTCAGGACTGAAGACTGTGACCTGGGGGAGCGTGAGAAGCCTCAGGAGATGTTTGAGATGATCTGATCTTCTGTGTGGTTCAGGAGGAGATGCTGGAGGAGCAGCAGAGACTGAAGGAGGAGCAGGAGTCCGTCCAGAAACGCAACGCAACAGTTCAAAGGGATGTGACCGCAGGCGGGTCACGTGACCGCAGGCGGGTCACGTGACCGCAGGCGGGTCACGTGACCCCAGACGCGTCACGTGACCCCAGGCGGGTCACGTGACCCCAGACGCGTCACGTGACCGCAGACGCGTCACGTGACCGCAGGCGCGTCACGTGACCCCAGACGCGTCACGTGACCACAGACGGGTCATGTGACCACAGACGCGTCACGTGACCATGGTCTGAGTTTAGGTCACATGGTCTGTGAGTTTGGGTCACATGGTCTGTCAGTTTGGGTCACATGGTCTGTCAGTTTGGGTCACATGGTCTGTGAGTTTGGGTCACATGGTCTGTGAGTTTGGGTCACATGGTCTGTCAGTTTGGGTCACATGGTCTGTGAGTTTGGGTCACATGGTCTGTGAGTTTGGGTCACATGGTCTGTGAGTTTGGGTCACATGGTCTGTGAGTTTGGGTCACATGGTCTGTCAGGTGACAGTCTGAAAAAGGATCTGCTCCAAAATGTCTCATGTTTTTGTTGAAAATAAAAGATTAAAAAACAAAAAAACCTGCTGATTTAGTCTTTAATCAGTCATGATTTAATGGTCCTACATTAGTCCTGGTTTAGTCTTGGTTTAGACCTGGTTTGGACCTGGTTTAGTTCTGGTTTAGACCTGGTTTAGACCTGGTTTAGTCCTGGTTTGGGGCGGCACCCTGGAAATAATCATTATAAAAAGATGCCCCTAATAACAGTTTTCATTTTGTAATGTTCTGATTATATTTTGATTCATTTCTGTGTGGCACTTTCTTCAGTTCCAGCTGCAATACCAAATGCCTCCAGTAGGTGTCGTAATTGCGCAGTTAAGGCAGACAATTAAGTGTAAACTGTTAACGGTCAGTCCGATTCATCAGCAGAGCCGTTTTTCTGTTCATACAGAATTAAAGAGACACTGTTACACAAAAGCCCTGGGTTCTGTCATGTGTGTTACACTGGTCCTGGTTTAGTCCTGGTTTAGGCCTGGTTTAGTCCTGGTTTAGTCCTGGTTTAGGCCTGGTTTAGTCCTGGTTTAGTCCTGGTTCAGTCCTGGTTTAGTTTTCCTTTGGTTTCATCCTGTTGCTATAGAAACGTGTAACAGGAAGTGTACAACTGCTGCTGTTGTCATAGTAACATGTAAACAAATGAAACAGTGAAAAGAGAGAGTGAAGAGGACAAAAGGAAAAGGACAAAAGGAGACACGAGGAGACGAGGAGACATGAGTGAGGGACCAGAGGAGCGAGGACAGACCCAGGACCAGGACCGGACCAGGTCTGAATAAAAACGAACATTTATTTGACATATTATTATTATTATTATTATTATTATTATTATTATTATTATTAGTCTAACAGTTTGTTTTGTTTCATTCACATGTTTAACACAAACCTGCAGATTTAACACGAGTTCTTCTCTCAAACTGAAAACACTCTGTTCCACCTTGTGATGTCATCATGTGGTGATACAGGAAGTGCTCCACTGTGTTTTTAAACTCCACCTTCACTAGAATCATTTGGATCATTTCAATCTCGACTGAACTAAAGGTAAAAGGAGCTGTTCACTTGAAAACGACCACTTGATGACATCACAAGGTGGAACAGAGTGTTTGGAGCTTTGGAGATGTAGACAGACTAATAATAAAGAGTTCCTCAAACATGTGAATGAAACAAACACAACTCCAGGTGTTTTTGAGGAGGAACATTAGAAAGGAGGAAAGTACATTGTCTGTGTGTGTGTGTGTGTGTGTGTGTGTGTGTGTGTGTGTGTGTGTGTTTGTGTTTGTGTGCGTTTGTGTTTGTGTTTGTGTGTTTCAGGGGGCAGTTCTGGGTTGTGAGTTCGATTTCTGAGTCAGTGGACGAGTTTCTGAGGAACTTCCTTCTGAGACTCGGTTTAGTCCGAACTCTGGACTGTTTCCAACGAGAATGGTACCAGAACCAAAACCAGGACCAGAACCAAAACTGGGACCAGAACCAAAACTGGGACCAGAACCGGGACCAGAACCAGAACCTGGACCAGAACCTGGACCGGGATCCAATAAGGTGAGTTCTGGTCATACAGGACATATTCTGGTAAAGTGGACGGGTAGACCAATACTTGATCCTTTGCAGCTGACATCATCAACATTCCCTGGGAGTGTGATGCTAACTGAAGGCACTGCTCTGTCTGAAGCACTGTTAGACTTTAATCTGAAAAACTGTTGTTTAAGTTCTTGGGTTGTTTTTAAAGACCGGACAGTCGGACGCGTTTTTACCTTGTGACGTGTTTGTGCTGCTGCTGTCGTCTTCACTGTCCCCGGGGTTGGTGGTGTTTGTTGTTACTTCCTGTGGGCGTGGTCAGCCTGATGGACCTATAGGAAGTAACAACTACAAAATAAAACTCAGGTTAAACTCTAACAGAGCTTCAGACAGAGCAGTGCCTACAGTTAGCATCACACCCCAGAGAACGTGCGTGACCTCAGCTGTAATAGTTGTGCATAAACCTCGTGTTCCTCTTCAGGTTGGTCCCTGACGCTCTGACGCAGCAGACTCTCCTCCAATCAGAGCTGACGCAGCGGCGTGAGGAGGCGGGGCTTCTGAGGGGGCGGGTCTTGGATCTGAACCAGACTTTGCTGCGTCTGAAGCGCGAGCGCGGCTTCCACCGCGAGCAGAGCGAGTGCGCGCAGATCCAGAAGGGGGCGCTGTGTTCGGACCGGGCACAGCTGAACGAGCACCACCAGCGCCTGGCACCCGCCCTCACCTGCCTCACCCGCGCCCACCGCCACGCCCTGCGGGTCCGGACGCTCATCACCATGGAGACACAGCAGAGGCAGAGGCAGGAGGGGCCAGAGCGGAGAGGGGCGGAGTCAGAGCAGAGAGGGGCGGGGCCAGAGCGGAGAGGGGCGGAGTCAGAACAGAGAGGGGCGGAGTCAGAGCAGAGAGGGGCGGAGTCAGAGCAGAGAGGGGCGGGGCCAGAGCGGAAACAGTCGTCTCCTTTTTCAGGGCAAAATAAAACTAAAAACATCAGCTCAGACAGAGACGTCAAACCTGGAGACACTTCAGAATTTAAAATGAGTAAAAATGAAATGAAGAGGAGGAGCAGGAGCGCCGCGGAAGAGAGGAGGAGTCACGTGGAGGAGGGGAGGAGTCATGTGGAGGAGGGGAGGAGTCACGTGGAGGAGGGGAGGAGTCACGTGGAGGAGGGGAGGAGTCACGTGGAGGAGAGGAGGAGTCACGTGGAGGAGGGGAGGAGTCATGTGGAGGAGAGGAGGAGTCACGTGGAGGAGGGGAGGAGTCACGTGGAGGAGGGGAGGAGTCATGTGGAGGAGGGGAGGAGTCACGTGGAGGAGGGGAGGAGTCACGTGGAGGAGGCGGTGAAGAAATGCCACAGATTTATGAATGACACAGGCCCCACCCACTTCGCTCTGACCTGTTCCATCAGAGCGCACCATCGGCCAATCAGCAACATCGAAATCCACCCAATCAGACGCCTCCTGGCCTCGAGCAGCGACGACCGCATGTGGAGGCTGTGGGAGCTGCCGACCAATCAGGAGAAGGTAAGAGATTTGAACTGACCAATCAGGAGGGGGTTAGGGTTTCCTCCACAAACAAAATCTTCCACAACAACAACAACAAAACACAACAACAATAACAACTAGAAAAGCACTCAGAGAGCGCAGACCTCCGCCAAGCCCCATTTAACACAATGCTAACGAAATTTTCAAAGTGATCCAGAATCCAGGATTTCTTCTGGATCATCACCAAAATTTAATCATCTGTTGGATTTACCATTCGGAACATTTCCTGAAAATTTCATCAAGATCCGTCCATAACTTTTTGAGTTATCTTGCTAACTAACAAACAAACAAACAAACAAACAAACAAACAAACAAACAGACAGACTCAGGCGAAAACATTACCTCCTTGGCGGAGGTAATAACAACAACAAAACAACAACAATAACAACAACACAACAACAACAACTAAACAATAACAAAACAACAATAACAACAACAAAACAACAATAACAATAACAACAACAACAACACAACAACAATAACAACAACAATAACAACAACAAAACAACAACAACAACAACAACAACCAAACACAACAACAACAACAACAACAACAACAACAACAACAACAACAACAACAACAACAACAACAGTCTAAGCAGAGACTCCCAGACTTCCAAAATCTTATTCTGCATAAAAGTCTGACCCTGTAGTTTAGACCTCTACAAACACGCTCTGAAATGTCCCTGTGAGTCAGATGCCCTCCCTGTGAGTCAGATGCCCTCCCTGTGAGTCGTAGTTTAGATCTGTACAAAAATGTGATTCTTTTATTCGTCAGTTCAGATTTTTGTGGATTTTTTTCTTTTTAAGTTTGAACTTTGAACAGAATCTTGTTTTTAAAATCAAATCGTAATCACTTGTCAGAAAAATAGGCAACTAGACAAATGATGCGCCCAAATATGAACCGACCAATCAGGAGCAGGTACGAGAGCCAAACTAGCCAATGAGGAGGCTGAGGCCACTGCTGACCAATCAGGAGAGGGTAAGAAACGGGAATGGTCCAATCAGAGCGCAGTAACCCCACAGCAGACAGGTGTGTGTGTCCAGGTGGGGACGCTGCTGCTCTCCGGAGAGGGACACACTGATTGGCTGACGAGCTGCAGCTTCAGTCCAGAAGGGGGCAGACTGGCCACAACGAGCGGAGACGCCACGGTGAGGAAATGTCCCGCAGTGGGACTTTAACCCTGTCCTAATGTCGTTTCCTCGTCACAAACACCTGGAGTTGTGTTTTGTTTCATTCACATGTAACACACAAACCTGCAGATTTAACACGAGTTCTTCTCTCAGACTGAAAACACTCTGTTCCACCTTGTGATGTCATCATGTGGTGATACAGGAAGTGCTCCACTGTGTTTTTAAACTCCACACACCTTCACTAGAATCATTTGGATCATTTCAGTCCTGGAATTGCCGATCTCTACTGAACTAAAGGTAAAAGGAGCTGTTCACTTGAAAACAATCACTTGATGACATCACAAGGTGGAACAGAGCGTTTGGAGCTTTGGAGATGTAGACAGACTAATAATAAAGAGTTCCTCAAACATGTGAATGAAACAAACACAACTTTAGGTCTGTTTTCAGGAGGAACATCAGAACATGACTTGAAGCTCAGAGTTTGTGAGATTCAGGAGTTTTAAATCACCTTCACGTCGCTCTCAGGAGGATCACTGTAAAACTCAGAATAATAAAAAGAAAATAGAAAATAAAATAATTAGATCCGCTTTAATGTCTTCCTCCGTCAGGTGCGTGTATGGGACTTGGACAGGGGGCGCTGTCTCCTCTCTCTGCCCGGACACCTCAGCTCCACATGGGGGTGCTGTTTCCACCGCTCTGGCCTCTCTCTGGCCTCCGGCTCGTCCGATTGGACCGTACGCCTCTGGGACCTGCCCGCCGGCCGCGCCCTCGCCACGCTGCGTCACCACGGAAACGCCGTCAGCTCCGTGCACTTCCTGCCGTTCTCCGACCACTTCTTGCTGAGCTCCGGACGCGACGGGGCGCTGCTCCTGTGGGACACGAGGGCGAAGGGCAGTCAGCGGGCGCCACACGGGCACGCCGTCAACCACTGCACCACCGACGAGACAGGTGAGACAGGACCGGGGAGGCAGGGTGTGGACAGACAGGTGAAGAGGGTCAGGACGGCAGCAGAACGTGAGTGGAGCTGAAGATTTGGTATTTTTTGGTGTTTCTCTGTAAAAAGTGTGTACCTCACAGTGGGCGTGTCACAGTGGGCGTGTCAGTGGGTGTGTCAGTGGGCGTGTCAGTGGGCGAGTCAGTGAGAGTGTCACAGTGGGCGTGTCAGTGGGAGTGTCACAGTGGGCGTGTCAGTGGGTGTGTCAGTGGGAGTGTCACAGTGGGCTTGTAAGTGGGAGTGTCACAGTGGGCGTGTCAGTGGGAGTGTCACAGTGGGCGTGTCAGTGGGAGTGTCACAGTGGGCGTGTCAGTGGGAGTGTCACAGTGGGAGTGTCACAGTGGGCGTGTCAGTGGGCGTGTCAGTGGGAGTGTCAGTGGGCGTGTCAGTGGCAGTGTCACAGTGGGTGTGTCAGTGGGCGTGTCAGTAGGAGTGTCAGTGGGAGTGTCACAGTGGGCGTGTCAGTGGGAGTGTCACAGTGGGCGTGTCAGTGGGCGTGTCAGTGGGAGTGTCAGTGGGAGTGTCACAGTGGGTGTGTCAGTGGGAGTGTCACAGTGGGCGTGTCAGTGGGAGTGTCAGTGGGCGTGTCAGTGGGAGTGTCACAGTGGGAGTGTCACAGTGGGCGTGTCAGTGGGCGTGTCAGTGGGAGTGTCAGTGGGCGTGTCAGTGGGCGTGTCAGTGGGCGTGTCAGTGGGAGTGTCACAGTGGGCGTGTCAGTGGGAGTGTCACAGTGGGCGTGTCAGTGGGTGTGTCAGTGGGAGTGTCACAGTGGGCGTGTCAGTGGGAGTGTCACAGTGGGCGTGTCAGTGGGAGTGTCACAGTGGGCGTGTCAGTGGGAGTGTCACAGTGGGCGTGTCAGTGGGAGTGTCACAGTGGGCGTGTCAGTGGGAGTGTCACAGTGGGTGTGTCAGTAGGAGTGTCAGTGGGAGTGTCACAGTGGGCGTGTCAGTGGGAGTGTCACAGTGGGCGTGTCAGTGGGAGTGTCAGTGGGCGTGTCAGTGGGAGTGTCAGTGGGAGTGTCACAGTGGGTGTGTCAGTGGGAGTGTCACAGTGGGCGTGTCAGTGGGAGTGTCACAGTGGGCGTGTCAGTGGGAGTGTCACAGTGGGAGTGTCACAGTGGGCGTGTCAGTGGGCGTGTCAGTGGGCGTGTCAGTGGGAGTGTCACAGTGGGCGTGTCAGTGGGAGTGTCACAGTGGGCGTGTCAGTGGGTGTGTCAGTGGGAGTGTCACAGTGGGCGTGTAAGTGGGAGTGTCACAGTGGGCGTGTCAGTGGGAGTGTAAGTGGGCGTGTCAGTGGGAGTGTCACAGTGGGCGTGTCAGTGGGAGTGTCAGTGGGAGTGTCACAGTGGGCGTGTCAGTGGGAGTGTCACAGTGGGAGTGTCACAGTGGGCGTGTCAGTGGGCGTGTCAGTTGGAGTGTCACACTGGGCGTGTCAGTTGGAGTGTCACACTGGGTGTGTCAGTGGGCGTGTCAGTAGGAGTGTCAGTGGGAGTGTCACAGTGGGCGTGTCAGTGGGAGTGTCACAGTGGGCGTGTCAGTGGGAGTGTCACAGTGGGAGTGTCACAGTGGGCGTGTCAGTGGGAGTGTCACAGTGGGCGTGTCAGTGGGAGTGTCACAGTGGGTGTGTCAGTGGGCGTGTCAGTGGGCGTGTCAGTGGGTGTGTCACAGTGGGCGTGTCAGTGGGAGTGTCACAGTGGGCGTGTCAGTGGGAGTGTCACAGTGGGTGTGTCAGTGGGAGTGTCACAGTGGGCGTGTCAGTGGGAGTGTCACAGTGGGTGTGTCAGTGGGAGTGTCACAGTGGGCGTGTCAGTGGGCGTGTCAGTGGGAGTGTCAGAGTGGGCGTGTCAGTGGGAGTGTCACAGTGGGCGTGTCAGTGGGAGTGTCACAGTGGGCGTGTCAGTGGGCGTGTAAGTGGGCGTGTCAGTGGGCGTGTCAGTGGGAGTGTCACAGTGGGCGTGTCAGTGGGCGTGTCAGTGGGCGTGTAAGTGGGCGTGTAAGTGGGCGTGTCAGTGGGAGTGTCACAGTGGGCGTGTAAGTGGGCGTGTCAGTGGGAGTGTCACAGTGGGCGTGTCACAGTGGGCGTGTCAGTGGGAGTGTCACAGTGGGCGTGTCACAGTGGGCGTGTCAGTGGGCGTGTAAGTGGGCGTGTCAGTGGGAGTGTCACAGTGGGCGTGTCAGTGGGCGTGTAAGTGGGCGTGTCAGTGGGAGTGTCACAGTGGGCGTGCACTGGGGGCGTGTCAGTGGGCGTGTAAGTGGGCGTGTCAGTGGGAGTGTCACAGTGGGCGTGTCACAGTGGGCGTGTCAGTGGGCGTGTAAGTGGGCGTGTCAGTGGGAGTGTCACAGTGGGCGTGTCAGTGGGCGTGTCAGTGGGCGTGTCACAGTGGGCGTGTCAGTGGGCGTGTCAGTGGGCGTGTCAGTGGGAGTGTCACAGTGGGCGTGTCACAGTGGGCGTGTCAGTGGGAGTGTCACAGTGGGCGTGTCAGTGGGCGTGTCAGTGGGAGTGTCACAGTGGGCGTGCACTGGGGGCGTGTCACAGTGGGCGTGTCAGTGGGAGTGTCACAGTGGGCGTGCACTGGGGGGCAGATCGACAAAATGGCGTCTTGAAAATAAAAGATTCTCAAACATGAATCAGTCCAGATCAAACTTTAGAGGGTCAGAGAAGAAACGATACGGAAGAGAATTTACTCCATCAGATTTTGAATTTTAAACACCGCTGCATTTCACACTTTTAACACTGAAAAAAGATGTTTGAATTATTTTTATTCTGAATTTTATTGAAATTTTAAGTATACTTTTTCAATATTCTTCAAATTCAAAATAAAAATTTCAGATCGCGTCACCGCACCATTTCCTGTTTGTGACTGAAGTTCAAGCGGATCATTTTGGATCGATTGCTTCTGCCTTGGATCTTGGATCTTTCCTGCAAAATTTTTCACTGCAAATTTTACACTCTGAATTTTGATTGTTGGCTCAAAAATATTTGTGCTGAATATTTAAAAGGAGATTTTTTATATTGAATTTTAAACACTTTGAAAATGTACACTTAAAATTTCAGCAACTCAAATTCAGAATAAAAATAATTCAAACATGTTTTTTCAGAATTAAAAAATTCAAAGTAAGAAATTCAAGAGGATTTAAAATTCAAAATCTAATGTAACAAATTCTCTTCCGTAGTGTTCAGTAAAGGTTCTGCTCTGTTCTGTCAACGGGACTTTTTTAGTCGATGCCTGTGGAAAATGAGGATCTAGTTTTAGTTTTAGTATCGATGATTTTCGATATTTATTTCGATACTCTCTGTTGTGTCTCAGGGCGGGTGGTGGCCTCGTGTGACGCTGGTGGAGTCGTTAGCCTCTGGGACGTCCGCACGTTCCGCTCGCCGCTTTGCTCCGCCCTCACCACGGCCGCGGGAGCCAACCAGGTGAGCTTCTGCCCCGGCGGGAGCGAGGAGGTGGCGGTTGCCGGTGGCGATGGGCAGGTGCGCGTGTGGCGGGTGAGCTCCGGTCACGTGACCGGGCTGAGCGGCCATGTTGGACAGGTGTGCAGCGTGCGCTACGACCACCAGGGGGAGACTCTGCTGTCAGCGGGGACGGATGGACTCGTGCGAGTCTGGAGCAGAGTGAGCGACGCGGAAGGGCATCTGAACGAAAAAGGGTTCAACTGACAAATAAAGGGTTAAAAGAGCTGTGTAAGAATGTTTTTATTTCCTTCTAAAGACGTGTGTAGAATCCCTCAGTCGTCCAGGTAGAATCAAAGGCAAAAGGAGAAATTTAATTCGTCAACTGGACAAAGTTTATTTGGTCGAATACGTTTCTCATCCAAGCTGCTTCCTCAGTTCTTCCAGAACTAGTTGTGCTCCTTTTCTCTCTTTCTTTTCTTTCTGCTCTCTTTTCTCTTTCAGTCTCTTCTCTCTAGTGTAACTGTGCGCCTTTTCTCACTCTTTCGGCTTGAGTAATGGCGGCTGCAGTAGAAATTTTGGTTAGGAGTTTTGAAGCTTTTTAGGGGCAAATTATAATACGGCTCCATAACAGGACATGGAAACCATTCTGCAAAAACGAGAAGAGGCCTGAGAAGAGAGACAGTTCTCGCAGGATGTCGGCCTGGAGGACGTGTAGCAGCGTGTGGTAAGGAACATTTTAAATAATATAACAGCTCATAATTCGCTAGGCTATAACCTCCACAGACATTTGCAATATTGACAGCTCTCTGAAGTCATTGTTACACATGACACATTTCTTAATAAGTTGGACACAGTTTATTCTTATGCCAACCGTTTAGTTTTTCTTTAACCTACTTTATTAATTTACTTACTTCAGTAAGATGTCAACACTGCAAACAGTCCACTGCCAACACGCTTATACTTTATTGACTCTTAGCAGACGCCTTTGTACCACCTGCCCTTCCTCTTTTTATAGCTGATGTATGGAACCCTGGAAAAACACCAGGGGAGAGAGGCCAGAAATGGAGGTGCTCGAGAACTTTCTGGAGAAAGACTGGTACCTTAATGTCAGAATGCCCAAAGAGGCCTTCAACAAACTGTGTGACGAGCTACGCCCACGTGTCAACCCTCAAACCACCAACCAGTACCGTTAGAAAAGAGGGTTGCACTCACATCTACAGGCTCGCCAGAAATGTCCAGTTCCATGATGTTGTCAATCTGTTTGGTACTGGGACCAGCACAGCCTGCAACATCTTCTGTCAAGTATGTGAGGCTTGAACTCTGGAGGATTTATGTGAAGAGGCCAAAATGTGTCCCTGAAGTCAAAGCAATCATGACGGGTTTTGAGGAGAAGACGGGATTCCCCATGTGTGTTGGTGCTTTGGACCCACTACTACAACAGGAAACGGTGGTACACAGTTTCTCCTTCAAGGACTTGTAGACCAAACGTGCAGGTTCATTGACTTTGATGTTGGCTGGCCTGGAAAGTGCCATGACACGTATGTTTTTGAGCGTTCCCGTCTGTGCCGCAAGCTGGAGGACTGAAGTTTGTCCCTCCAGTCACCAGGAACATCCACGGGGTCAACATACCTGCCCTAGTCATAGCCGATTCTGCCTATAGCTTGACCAGCGACATAATGAAGCCATTTCCAGATGGTGCAGTAAGGGGACCTACTGTACCTGCCTGAGCTGTGCACCATGTGGAGCATGTATTTGGCCGCCTTAAGGGGCACTGGCGACGCATCATGAAGACAAATGATTCTCAAACAAAAAAAATGAAACATGTTGTAACGGCTTGCACAGTGTTGCACAACTTCTGTGAGATGCAGAATGTTGCTGCAGGAGCCCCAGGAAGACCTGCTGGAGCCAGGGGCAAGACCAGAGCAGCAGGATGCACCTGGTGATCCTGGTCTCCCCAGCAGACGACATCCATGAAGCTTTGGCAGCTCTGATCCACACAGTGCAATGAAGACCCACATGACAAACTCAACTGTTGTAGTGTTTAAGAAGAATCTAAAATGAAATATCTTGTTAAAAAAATAATGTTTTCCTATTCCTACTTTTTCTCTGTGAACATAGAATGTGGTGAGATCAAAGCTTGTTCAAAGTTTAACATTTATAAGTTCAAATAAAAAATGTACAAAAGGCTTTCTTGTTCTAGTGTATAAAATAAATTACTTTTAAATAATTTCCCAACTTGCATTTAACCTGAACCAGAATGTCGACAGAACATATAAAACATTTACAGAACATATAAAACCTTCATGCACCTTCAGTGAACAGCCTCAATAAAGGAAACCAGGGCGAGTCATTGTAGTAGTTCACCTGACGTGCTGCTGGGGCGGGGTCCAGGCGCTGTGGGGTGGCCCATGTTTTCAGCTGATGGGCCTTGGTGAGGTGTTGGAGGTGCCACATGAGGTGCTCACCTTGAGGCTTTGCTTCAGCAGGTGTAGGTGTAGTTGTAGGTGGAGCCCCAGAACCTTCACTGGTCCATCCACATCAACATCCTCTGCACCTTCTTCTCTTGAGTGTTTGTGTCTCGGTGATCCACCTGCTGAGCACAAAACTGGGCAAAGTCAATCAGTAATAATCTGCTGTCCGACTTTTCTAATGATTTTTCTATGATCGAAGGTAAAAACATTTAAATGAATCAACACAATATGGTATCACAACAGATTGTCTACCTGCCTACTGTACGATAATATTGTACTTACAAAACTCAGATTCCTCCTCATCTGAACAGCCCCTGTCCACCCGGTTTTCCAGGATTGTTCATGGGTCTAAACCTGAAAACAGAATTAAAAACCGCAGTAAAGCTCACGTACTTTACAACAGATATGGTGTTTTTTCAAACGAAACTGCCATTCTGCTCGTCAGGTTTTAAATGACTAAACATGTTCAGAGCATCACATGGTTCCGTTATCTTTAGCGTCAAGTAAAATTAACATTAGTATAACGCTAACAACTAGCTGCTAGCAGCTAATTTGCTAAAGTCGCAGCTGAATCACAACGTTATAACTGACCCAAAACTGCGGACTTGGTCTTCCTTATTTTTAAGGCTGTCCCTGTATTTTCTCTTGAGGTCGCCCAGGCGGTTCTTCATTTTGGTCCAGTCTCCAAAATCCTCTATGATGAGGCACTGGCGCAGGAGGCCTTGATAAACACTTTCTCAAACCATCGACTCTTCCTCTGGTACCGGGGCTCACCCCACACAGAATCAAACAGAGCGTTTCGTCACACGTCCAATGTCTCTTTTTTGTATTTTTTCACTTTTTTGCTCTGGTCACAGGAGTCACTCACTGAAAAACTGTTGGCTAATGCTAATGCTATGCTAATGCTAATGCTAACGCTAATGCTAACACTAATGCTAGCTTGTGACTGTAATGTAATAATAATGTTGAGAAGCACTTGTTTAACAGCACAGATCAGTCAGTCCTTTATGATCAAATTAGGTTAAAATAAAACTCAGATTAAAGTCTAACAGAGCCTCAGACAGAGCAGTGCATACAGTTAGCATCACACCCCAGAGAATGTGGGTGTTTTGGATCTGAAGCTGTAACGGGCCACAGAGACTTTAAACAGGTGGAGCTGTTTTTATGTTTACTCCAGATTTGATTTTCTCAAAGTCAAAGGGAGAGAAGAGCAGAAGTGCTCTGTTCAGTTGACAATAAACACAAACATGTTGAAGTTTTAGACACAGGTTTATTTTGTCCTGCTCCTTCTGGAACGTTTCACTTTTATAAATCTAAACTCTCTTCAGGGTCAGAGGTCATTGCACAGGTTAAAGGTGAAATATTTTAGTGTCTGATCGTAGAAAAGCTCGGAGAAAAAAAAAGGTCCTTCTGTCGTTTAGTCCTGGTTTAGACGTGGTTTAGACCTGGTTTAGTCCTGGTTTAGACGTGGTTTAGACCTGGTTTAGACCTGGTTTAGACCTGGTTTAGTCCTGGTTTAGTCCTGGTTTAGGAGCAGCAGATACAGACAGAGGGGCCACGCTTTTTACACACAAACTGAACTGGAGCCAGAGTCTGTGGAGCCCAATCAGGGCCATGCTCACTTCCTGTTTAAACACGGAGGTTAGTGGGTTAGACATGTCAATTTAAATATAGTCTATGGTTGTCCTTCCAGCGCCCTCTGCTGGTCGTGGATGGAGCAGGAGGAGCAGAGCCCCTCGTCTCTCTCCTCCTGCTCCTCTTCTCTCATGTCTTTATGTTTCTGAAGGTCCTGAAGGTCCTGAAGGTCCTGAAGGTCATGGGGTTCTTCAGGTTTCTCCACGAGCAGCTTCAGGCGGCTCAGGTGATGCAGAGCTCTGGAATCATAAACACAGTAAGAATTAGAAAAGATGAAATGATGCAAACATGAGATATCCAGGTTTAAAAAAAAATCAAGTAACATTTAAAGAGGACGTATGTGACTTCTGATTCATTTAAGATTTTATTGGCCACGTTTACATGATGTTTTTTTAATTCCAAATTAATTGTTCTGGATTAAATAGTTTGGAATTAAATTATTCTCCTTCGAGTTTACATGGAAATAATTATTCTGAATTGAGGTTTACATGGAAAACACGTTAAATCTTTATTTAATTCCGCTCATCGTCTGGGGGTGGGGAAGGGTTCTGATTGGACAGGGACACGAACGTATTTACGTCGACCGGAAGAAAACTCACACTTCAGCTGCTACCGGCTTTTTGTCATCTCGGTTTGTCGATACGCCGCGGACACAAACATGATCCAAACTTTTTCCGCAGTCGTTCCGATGATAATGAAGCAGCAGCTGGAGAATTCTATCCTCACACTTTACGTCTGTCGCTGAGGAGGAGGAGGGAAGAGCGTCGGAGAAGGAGGAAGAAGACAAACTGAGTCCACGGCTGCTCCACCTCAGCCCACTCCCACATCCCGCTCACAAATCCAAAGAGCAGTGGATGAAAGTCCGAAGAGACGACTGGTGGAGCCGGATCAGAAGGACGACCCAACGAGCATGTGCCCAACGACCGGAATTATTTTAAGAAGAAAAAATGTTTACAGGATCGAGGAATAAATTAAATCAGCTTTAAAATCGGAATAAACCACCCACTTAATTCAGAATTAAGTTTAATTCTGAACACTCATTTTCATCAGGAATTAAGTGTTTACATGGTCTTTTTTAAAGTGGAATAAATTTGTGTTCAGAATTAAATTATTTTTATTTGAAATTAAAGCTCATGTAAACGTGGCAGTTGTATGTTTTTAAATCTTTGAATGTTCTGGCCTCACGTTACGTCTCGGACCTCCTCCAGATTTACTCCCCCGCGGGCTCTGAGCTCCAGCTCCAGCTCCTAGGGCCTAAGACCAGACGGGACCTTCTCTGTGAGGGCCCCAAACTCTGGAACGCCCTGCCCCTCCACGTCCCAACAGCGCCCCCTAGTGGAGAGGTTTAAGTCTTAAGACCCACTTTTATTCTCTGGGTTTTAACACCATAGTGGTGTGGCCCTCCGTCTTATTTTTTTTTTACTTTTTATTATTTATTTGTTTTCTTGCTCTTATTTGATTTGACTGGTTCTATTGTCTGAACGAGAACCAGTGGAGTTAAATCGAGCTTTATTTTATATTTCTGTTGGATACGTTTTATTTATATCGTGCAACACTTTGGGAAATGTTTTGTTCATGAAATGTGCTACAGAAATAAAGTGGACTGGGGTATTACAGAGGGGTATTTACTTCTCTGGGGTATTACAGAGGGGTATTTACTTCTCTGGGGTATCGGCTCTATTCACGCTTACGTCACAAACCAGGAAGACGTTTGGAAAGAAGTGACAACTTCCAGCCGGCTCTTTTTATGCACTTTTTCAGTTTTATTATAGTTGTTATTATATGATATGATGTGTTTATTATTGTTGTTATTATATGATATGATGTGTTTATTATTGTTGTTATTATATGATATGATGTGTTTATTATTGTTGTTATTATATGATATGATGTGTTTATTATTGTTGTTATTATATGATATGTGTTTATTATTGTTGTTATTATATGATATGATGTGTTTATTATTGTTGTTATTATATAATATGATGTGTTTATTATTGTTGTTATTATATGATATGATGTGTTTATTATTGTTATTATATGATATGATGTGTTTATTGCCTCATCCAGACATGTAACTGCTGACGACACACATGTTTGTATCTCGTTTGCTCACCCAGTTGTGTGTAAAAAAGGCCCAGTTTTCTTCATCTAAATGTCACTGTAGCGTTCCGTTATGTTCGGCTAATTGACAATTACGACCATACAGACAGGGGCGGTTCTAGGGGATTAGAATCCATCTGATTGGCCCCTGAAGTGCCGCTGTTCTGTCAATCAACTGACGAGAAGAACCACCGGAGAATTCGATGATGCAGTTTCACCCCTGAACTCTTGGCGGCAGTAAACCTATTGTGTCAATACAACTTAATGTGAGAAGAACCAGACCTGAAAACTGAATGAATCCTTTGTGCGCTCGGATGTACCCTGTGCTTGGCCCCTGAATGTGACATGTGGCCCCTTAATGGCCCGTTTTAGAAAAATCCCAGAACGCCACTGCATGCGTATCCGGCTCAACGCCGGGCTCGACCCCGGGCTCGACGCCGACCTGGATACGCATGCAGTGGCGTTCTGGGATTTTTCTAAAACGGGCCATTAAGGGGCCACATGTCACATTCAGAACCCGGCGGCGAGCCCGGTGGCGAGCCCGGCGGCGAGCCCGGCGGCGAGCCCGGCGGCGAGCCCGGCGGCGAGCCCGGCGGCGGTAACGTAAGTGACGTAAGTGTGAACAGAGCCAGGAAGTGTAACACGTCACATATTTACATCCCCGTGTTCCTTTTACTGTTTTCAAAATGTCTGATTCACACAAAACAACATTAACACGTTTTACAAGTTTCACTTTCGTTTTTGTCTCCTCTCCCTCTGTGCTCTGAGCTAAGTCCCTCCCCCTTCAGAGCACTATCCCACACACTTGGTGCACACCGGTCAGGAGCAGGAGGACACATGGTGATGTGTGCAGTTTATGGTCAGGGTTTGTCTGGATTTGTGTGTTTGACATTTGGAATAAGACCAAATGAAAAAGAGCAGTTGTTTTTGTCACTTGATTGTCCGAGTGAGAGTCACGTCCAGAGCTTTGGTCCAGGGCTTTGGTCCAGAGGTCCAGAGCTTTGGTCCAGGGCTTTGGTCCAGAGCTTTGGTCCAGAGCTTTGGTCCAGAGCTTTGGTCCAGAGCTTTGGTCCAGAGGTCCAGGGCTTTGGTCCAGGGCTTTGGTCCAGAGCTTTGGTCCAGAGCTTTGGTCCAGAGCTTTGGTCCAGACATCCAGAGCTTTGGTCCAGAGGTCCAGAGCTTTGGTCCAGAGCTTTGGTCCAGAGCTTTGGTGCAGGTCTTTGGTCCAGAGCTTTGGTCCAGAGCTTTAGTCCAGAAGTCCAGGTCTTTGGTCCAGAGTTCTGGTCCAGGGCTTTGGTGCAGGTCTTTGGTGCAGGTCTTTGGTCCAGGTTCTGACCTCTGCAGTGAAGGCTCCTCCTCCACCACCTCCGGACTCTGACACACAAGCAGAAAATAAAGAGTCAAACATGTGAAAGAAACAAACACACACAGACACACACACACAGATACACACACAGACACACACACACAGGGATGTTTGACTGACCTGTAGCGCCCCCTGCTGTGCGTCCTGTAGCACCCCCTGCCGTGCGTCCTGTAGCGCCCCCTGCCGTGCGTCCTGTAGCGCCCCCTGCCGTGCGTCCTGTAGCGCCCCCTGCCGTGCGTCCTGTAGCGCCCCCTGCCGTGCGTCCTGTAGCGCCCCCTGCCGTGCGTCCTGTAGCGCCCCCTGCCGTGCGTCCTGTAGCGCCCCCTGCCGTGCGTCCTGTAGCGCCCCCTGCCGTGCGTCCTGTAGCGCCCCCTGCTGTGCGTCCTGTCTCCGGTGCAGCTCCGCCTCCACGGCCTGAAGTCTGAACAGGATCTGTTTGACCGCCTCCAGAGTTCCAGGCTGAGGACACGAGGACACAAGGACAGTGAGGAAACAAGGACAGTGAGGAAACAAGGACACAAGGAAGAGTGAGGAAACAAGGAAACAAGGACACAAGGAACAGTGTGGAAACAAAAATACAAGGGAGCAGTGAGGACAAAGGACACAGGGAGGGAGTGAGGACAGAGGGACAGAGGGTGCAGTGAGGACAGAGGGACAGAGGGTGCAGTGAGGACAGAGGGAGCAGTGAGGACAGAAGGACAGAGGGTGCAGTGAGGACAGAGGGAGCAGTGAGGGAGCAGTGAGGAGCAGTGAGGACAGAGGGAGCAGTGAGGGAGCAGTGAGGAGCAGTGAGGACAGAGGGACACAGGGAGCAGTGAGGACACAGGGAGCAGTGAGGACAGAGGGAGCAGTGAGGACAGAAGGACACAGGGAGGGAGTGAGGACAGAGGGACACAGGGAGCAGTGAGGACACAGGGAGCAGTGAGGACAGAGGGAGCAGTGAGGACAGAGGGAGCAGTGAGGACAGAAGGACACAGGGAGGGAGTGAGGACAGAGGGACACAGGGAGCAGTGAGGACACAGGGAGCAGTGAGGACAGAGGGAGCAGTGAGGACAGAGGGAGCAGTGAGGACAGAAGGACACAGGGAGGGAGTGAGGACAGAGGGACACAGGGAGCAGTGAGGACACAGGGAGCAGTGAGGACAGAGGGAGCAGTGAGGGAGCAGTGAGGAGCAGTGAGGACAGAGGAAGCAGTGAGGACAGAGGGAGCAGTGAGGACAGAAGGACACAGGGAGGGAGTGAGGACAGAGGGACACAGGGAGCAGTGAGGACAGAGGGACAGAGGGAGCAGTGAGGACAGAGGGAGCAGTGAGGGAGCAGTGGGGAGCAGTGAGGACAGAGGGAGCAGTGGGGAGCAGTGAGGACAGAGGGAGCAGTGAGGGAGCAGTGAGGACAGAGGGAGCAGTGGGGAGCAGTGAGGACAGAGGGAGCAGTGAGGGAGCAGTGAGGAGCAGTGAGGACAGAGGGAGCAGTGAGGGAGCAGTGAGGAGCAGTGAGGACAGAGGGAGCAGTGGGGAGCAGTGAGGACAGAGGGAGCAGTGGGGAGCAGTGAGGACAGAGGGAGCAGTGAGGACAGAGGGAGCAGTGAGGGAGCAGTGAGGAGCAGTGAGGACAGAGGGAGCAGTGAGGGAGCAGTGAGGAGCAGTGAGGACAGAGGGAGCAGTGGGGAGCAGTGAGGACAGAGGGAGCAGTGAGGACAGAGGGAGCAGTGAGGGAGCAGTGAGGAGCAGTGAGGACAGAGGGAGCAGTGGGGAGCAGTGAGGGAGCAGTGAGGAGCAGTGAGGACAGAGGGAGCAGTGGGGAGCAGTGAGGAGCAGTGAGGACAGAGGGAGCAGTGGGGAGCAGTGAGGACAGAGGGAGCAGTGAGGAGCAGTGAGGAGCAGTGAGGACAGAGGGAGCAGTGGGGAGCAGTGAGGAGCAGTGAGGACAGAGGGAGCAGTGGGGAGCAGTGAGGAGCAGTGAGGACAGAGGGAGCAGTGGGGAGCAGTGAGGAGCAGTGAGGACAGAGGGAGCAGTGGGGAGCAGTGAGGAGCAGTGAGGACAGAGGGAGCAGTGAGGGAGCAGTGAGGGAGCAGTGAGGGAGCAGTGAGGAGCAGTGAGGACAGAGGGAGCAGTGGGGAGCAGTGAGGGAGCAGTGAGGAGCAGTGAGGACAGAGGGAGCAGTGGGGAGCAGTGAGGACAGAGGGAGCAGTGGGGAGCAGTGAGGACAGAGGGAGCAGTGAGGACAGAGGGAGCAGTGAGGAGCAGTGAGGAGCAGTGAGGACAGAGGGAGCAGTGGGGAGCAGTGAGGAGCAGTGAGGACAGAGGGAGCAGTGGGGAGCAGTGAGGAGCAGGTACCTGGGTGGACCGGGTCACAGGTGGTTCCAGGTTCTGGCTCGGTTCTGGACTCACTAAAACACACACACATTCCATTGATTTCCTGGAGACTGATCCTGACCTAAACCTGCTGATCCTGTGTCCATCCACATTCTCTGGGGTGTGATGCTAACTGGAGGCACTGCTCTGTCTGAGGCTCTGTTAGACTTTAACCCAATCTGACCATGAAGAGCGGACTTCTCCTGAACAGGACCATGAACATGTGCTCTTTAAATCACTTTGGGATTTTTTCAAGAGTTTGAGTCTGAAAACTTTACTGACCAGTGCACTGTGTCTCCATGCTAACCGCTGAGCATTAAATCATAGAGATACATGTAGAACACCCCTAGGTCACTGCATGTGTCCTTTAGTGCGCTCACAGATCTGAGCTGTGAGCGCACTAAAGCCTTAAAACCGGACTGTGGTTCTGACCCGGACACTGGACTGTGGTTCTGACCCGGAGGGACCGGACTGTGGTTCTGACCCGGACACTGGACTGTGGTTCTGACCCGGAGGGACCGGACTGTGGTTCTGACCCGGAGGGACCGGACTGTGGTTCTGACCCGGACACTGGACTGTGGTTCTGACCTAGAGGGACTGGACTTCCTGTGGCCGAGTTCTGAAGAGAGTCCAGGACCCGGTCTGCTTTCTGGATCAGGGACTCGATTCTTCGGTCTGAAAGAGAGTCACAGTCACAGTGTGAGACAGGGGCCCCGTGAGTGAGACAGGGGGCCCCGTGTGTGAGAGACAGGGGCCCCGTGAGTGAGACAGGGGGCCCGTGTGTGAGACAGGGGGCCCGTGTGTGAGACAGGGGGCCCCGTGTGTGAGAGACAGGGGCCCGTGAGTGAGACAGGGGGCCCGTGTGTGAGACAGGGGGCCCGTGTGTGAGACAGGGGGCCCGTGAGTGAGACAGGGGGCCCGTGTGTGAGACAGGGGGCCCGTGTGTGAGACAGGGGGCCCCGTGTGTGAGAGACAGGGGCCCCGTGAGTGAGAGACAGGGGCCCCGTGAGTGAGAGACAGGGGCCCCGTGAGTGAGACAGGGGGCCCGTGTGTGAGAGACAGGGGCCCCGTGAGTGAGACAGGGGGCCCGTGTGTGAGACAGGGGCCCCGTGAGTGAGACAGGGGCCCCGTGTGTGAGAGACAGGGGGCCCGTGTGTGAGAGACAGGGGCCCCGTGAGTGAGGCAGGGGGCCCGTGAGTGAGACAGGGGCCCCGTGAGTGAGACAGGGGGCCCGTGAGTGAGACAGGGGGCCCGTGAGTGAGACAGGGGGCCCGTGAGTGAGACAGGGGGCCCGTGTGTGAGACAGGGGGCCCGTGAGTGAGAGACAGGGGGCCCGTGAGTGAGAGACAGTGGCCCGTGAGTGAGACAGGGGCCCCGTGAGTGAGACAGGGGCCCCGTGTGTGAGAGACAGGGGCCCTGTGAGTGAGAGACAGGGGCCCCGTGAGTGAGAGACAGGGGCCCCGTGAGTGAGAGACAGGGGCCCCGTGAGTGAGAGACAGGGGGCCCATGAGTGAGACAAGGGGCCCGTGTGTTTGAGACAGGGGCCCCGTGAGTGAGACAGGTGGCCCGTGTGTGAGAGACAGGGGGCCCGTGAGTGAGACAGGGGGCCCGTGAGTGAGACAGGGGGCCCGTGAGTGAGACAGGGGGCCCGTGAGTGAGACAGGGGGCCCGTGAGTGAGACAGGGGGCCCGTGAGTGAGACAGGGGCCCGTGAGTGAGACAGGGGCCCCGTGTGTGAGACAGGGGCCCCGTGAGTGAGACAGGGGGCCCGTGAGTGAGACAGGGGCCCCGTGTGTGAGACAGGGGGCCCGTGTGTGAGAGACAGGGGCCCCGTGAGTGAGACAGGGGGCCCGTGAGTGAGAGACAGGGGCCCGTGAGTGAGACAGGGGCCCCGTGAGTGAGACAGGGGCCCCGTGAGTGAGACAGGGGGCCCGTGTGTGAGAGACAGGGGCCCCGTGAGTGAGAGACAGGGGCCCCGTGAGTGAGAGACAGGGGCCCGTGAGTGAGACAGGGGGCCCATGAGTGAGACAGGGGGCCCGTGTGTTTGAGACAGGGGCCCCGTGAGTGAGACATGTGACCCGTGTGTGAGAGACAGGGGCCCGTGAGTGAGACAGGGGCCCGTGAGTGAGACAGGGGCCCCGTGTGTGAGACAGGGGGCCCGTGAGTGAGACAGGGGCCCGTGAGTGAGACAGGGGCCCCGTGAGTGAGACAGGGGGCCCGTGTGTGAGAGACAGGGGCCCCGTGAGTGAGACAGGGGGCCCGTGTGTGAGAGACAGGGGCCCCGTGAGTGAGACAGGGGGCCCGTGAGTGAGAGACAGGGGCCCGTGAGTGAGACAGGGGCCCCGTGAGTGAGACAGGGGGCCCGTGTGTGAGAGACAGGGGCCCCGTGAGTGAGAGACAGGGGCCCCGTGAGTGAGAGACAGGGGCCCCGTGAGTGAGAGACAGGGGCCCGTGAGTGAGACAGGGGGCCCATGAGTGAGACAGGGGCCCCGTGAGTGAGACAGGGGCCCCGTGAGTGAGACAGGGGGCCCGTGTGTTTGAGACAGGGGCCCCGTGAGTGAGACAGGTGGCCCGTGTGTGAGAGACAGGGGCCCGTGAGTGAGACAGGGGGCCCGTGAGTGAGACAGGGGGCCCGTGAGTGAGACAGGGGGCTGTGAGTGAGACAGGGGCCCGTGAGTGAGACAGGGGCCCCGTGTGTGAGACAGGGGGCCCGTGAGTGAGACAGGGGGCCCGTGAGTGAGACAGGGGGCCCGTGAGTGAGACAGGGGGCCCGTGAGTGAGACAGGGGGCCCGTGAGTGAGACAGGGGGCCCGTGTATGTGTTACCTTTGTAGAGAGCGTGGGTGGAGTCGCTGGTGGTCTGTGAAATGCGCTGAGTGAAGTGCAGACGCAGACTCTTCAGGGTCTCCTCACTGTCCACCTACAAACACCACACCCTGAGGTTTAAAGCTGCACTGTGTCACTTTTCCAAACCAGACCAAGTTCCAGGTCAGATCTGTGGAGAGGCGACCCCGCTCACAGTCAGAATGTCTGTTTTTCTAGGTATTTTTGAGCTCTAAAACCACCTGTAATTGAATAAATGTAAAGTAGAGCTGTTTAATGTCACACTGTGGAACATTCCAGGCAGAACAATGGCGTATCCATAGAAACAAGCAGGTGACGGACCCTCAAACAAAAAGTTACACAGTGCAGCTTTAATGCTGTGATACAGAAATACTGTTTAGATCTGTAACGAAACAACAAGAGTCTTGAAAATAAGAGATTAAAGATTCTCAAACATGAATCAGTCCAAATCCAACTTCAGAGGGTCAGAGAAGAAACGACTAGAACATGGAGAAACATCTGAGGAGAACAGCTTGGAGAAACATCTGAGGAGAAGAGTTTGGAGAAACATCTGAGGAGAGGAGTTTGGAGAAACATCTGAGGAGAGGAGTTTGGAGAAACATCTGAGGAGAACAGTTTGGAGAACAGCTCTGATTTAAAGTAAATGTGAATCAGACTAATCCTGTTCTTCAGATGGTCAGCGTTTCTCTGGGACAGCAGCAGAAAAGAGAGTGATCTGAAGATTTGGTGTTTTTTGGTATTTCTCAGTAAAACGTCAGATTAAACTGATTGTCTTTATATAACTCCACTGATTCCCAGCCCAATATAAAGGCCAAGTCACACCGGGACGCTCTGGCAAAATGATCGCCTCCCTCATTTTCTATGAATCAACACACACCAGGCGCTCGACCCCACGCCACGATGGGGGTTTGTCTGAAACACGCTGCGTCTGAAACACGTGTCATTGTGTGTGTGCGGTGAGTACACACACGTCTCTGTTGCCACGTTTACATGACACATTATTTCCAAATTAAAATTAATTTCGCTTTAAAAAGATCATGTAAACACTTAATTCCTACTGAAAACTTAATTCACTTAAAGTGATTTATTCCGATTTTAAAGCTGCTTTAATTTATTCCTCGATCATGTAAACATTTATTCCTCTTTAAAATAATTCCGGTCGTTCGGCGCTCGTTGAGTCGTTCTTCTGACGCGATGACGCACGGCGAGATGGAGCCCGGAACAAACTTTAGTCTCGAACTAAAACAATTACTTTAATAAATTCGCTGGGAAAAACTACAAATAATGAAAAGAGTGGATGGAAAACAGAAACACGCAAACCAAACCGAGATGACAAAAAGCCGGTAGCAGCTGAAGTGTGAGTTTTCTTCCGGTCGACGTAAATCCGTTCATGTCCAATCAGAACCTTCCCGACCCCCAGACGTTGAGCGGAATTAAATAAAGACGCTTTAACGTGTTTTCAATTCAAAATTATTATCTCCATGTAAACTCCAAGGAGAATAATTTAATTCTGAACTATTTAATTCGGAACAATTAATTGGGAATTAAAAAACATCATGTAAACATGTCCTGTGACCGACAAAAGGAGCTGTGAACTGTGAGGAGAGGCTCAGAGCTGCAGCAGAGGCTGAGAAGGCCCTGGTGTTCACCTCGGCAGAACACCGGCTCCGGTGTGTGTGTGTGTTACCAGCTGATCCTCGTGCAGCTCTTGGACCCAGGACGGAGCAGAGGAGCCAAAGTCTGCACAAAAACACATTTATGTTAGTACAAAGTCAGAGAAAAACACTACAGCGCTGTTAGAATGTCCCAGAATAGAGCTTTAATGGCAGGTTTCAGTGATGGGGCAGATTTAGACTCTGCAGAGTTCACTACACTGCCCCCCTGTGGCTCACCTCAGCAAGTGTGATCCATAACACTGCTGTGGAGTTTTAATGTACATTTTACATCACAAAAACACTGGACATGTCTCATTTATTTCTGTTCTAATTTGGTGTTTTGGTTCCAGACGATTCTCCAATCAGAAACCCAGATGAGTGTCACATGACTCTCTCATCTGGGTTGCTGGTTCAACGCTGAAATCCAGTTGGTTTAAACCTAAAATGCTTCCCTCTGATCTGAGCTTTAACCAAGGACAAACCGGTACCTTCGATCTCCGCCCCCTGTGACTGGCCCTGGCCGTACACCTGCTCTGATTGGCTGTCCTGAAAGCTGATGCTGCGCTCTGATTGGCCGGCGTCGCAGTGCTGTATCCAGGGGGGGTAGGGCAGATCGGGGAGGCTGTGGACGTCTGAACAGTCCAGCGCCGCTTTGTTTGAGCTCAGCCAATGAGGAAGGTGCATTGTGACCTGGTCTCTGCTGCTCAGCCAATCAGGGCAAGGCACAGAGGCAGGTCCCGCCCCCTGAGACGTGGGTATTTCGGGTCCAGGCTGAAACGGGAGAGACGGGTCAAAAACTGGGTCAAAACAAACTATCCAGGAGTTTGCTGTTGTAGGTATCATTTTGAGGACTAAAACCGAGATTAAACCAGGTCTAAACCAGGTCTAAACCAGGTCTAAACAAGGACTAAACAAGGACTAAACAAGGACTAAACAAGGACTAAACCAGGACTAAACCAGGACTAAACCCAGGTCCTTCCTCTCCACCATATATTCACTGCCCCTCCTCTGCACCTCTGCTCCTCCTCTGCTCCCCTTTTCTGCTCCCCTTTTCTCCTCCTCTGCTCCTCCTCTGCCCCTCCTCTGCCCCTCCTCCTGTCCTCCTCCTCTTCTCCTCTCCTCCTCCTCTTCTCCTCTCCTCCTCTTTCTCACCTTTAAAGTGCTGCTGAGGGGAGGAGTTGTGAGCGCGCTCTGTAGGCCTCCTCCACACCTGAAACACACAGAGACGTTAAAGAGTGACACGACTGTGGAAGTGAACCTGAGAGTGAACCTGAGAGTGAACCTCAGAGTGAACCTGAGACCACCGCATCTCACCTGGGGCAGTGGAGCGATCTGATTGGCTGGCTGCTGCCTCTGTGGGCGTGGCTGTGGCTGCAGGTGTTTTTAACGGGAGAACGGACCTGAGAGAGTCGGGACTTAGACGCAAGACCTGAGAGAAAAGAAAGATTCAAAAAGGACGAACCAGGACTAAACCAAGTCTAAACCAAGACTGAACCAAGACTAAACCAAGTCTAAACCAAGACTGAACCAGGACTAAACCAAGTCTAAACCAGGACTGAACCACATCTAAACCAGGTCTAAACCAGGACTGAACCAGGACGAAACCAGGTCTAAACCAGGACTAAAGCAAGTCTAAACCAGGACTAAACCAGGACTAGACTAAACCAAGTCTAAACCAGGACTAAACCAGGACTAAACCAAGACTGAACCGAGACTAAACCAAGTCTAAACCAGGACTGAACCACATCTAAACCAGGTCTAAACCAGGACTGAACCAGGACTAAACCAGGTCTAAACAAGGACTAAACCAGGATTAGACTAAATCATGTTTAAACCAGGACTGAACCAGGACTGACCCAAGTCTAAATCAGGACTAACCCAGGACTAAACCGGGACTATAACAGGACTAAACCAGGTCTAAACCAGGACTGAACCAGGACTGAACAGGTCTAAACCAGGACTGAACCAGGACTAAAGCAAGTCTAAACCAGGTCTAAACCAGGACTCAATCTGGACTAAACCAGATCTAAACCAGGACTAAACCAGGACTAAACCAGAACTAAACCAGGACTAAACCAGAACTAAACCAGGTCTAAACCAGGTCTAAACCGGGTCGTGTCTGTGATGGGGCATGTGCATATAGGCTGTTGTACCGTGTAGGAAGGCGCTCGTGTGCGTGATGGGCATGGACCCGTCGTTAGGGAGGTTGAGTAGCTCGTCTGTCGTCATGGAGACACGGTCCCTGTTGTCACGGTGACGGAGCGAGCTGACGGGGAGAGTGAGGAAGTCCAGCTCCTGTTCTGAGAGACGCTCTCGCAAGACTGAGGACGAGGAACACAAAACATTCATCTGTTTCACATTTCACTAACGTCATCCACATTCCCTGGGGGTGTGACGCTAACTGTACGCACCGCTCTGTCTGACGCTTTGTTAGACTTTAAAGAGTTTTGTTTTACCACATCTGACCATAAAGATGTGACTGATCTGAACTCCAACAGGTGATCTGATCTGTGCTGTTAAGCAAGTCCCTCTCAAATATCATTACACAAGCTATGTGTAGAATCCCTCAGTCGTCCAGGTAGAATCCGAAAAACTGGCGTTTCCGAAAAACTTCAGAGGATCTTCAGACAACATGAAATCCCAGTCTATTTCAAACCCACAAACACTTTAAGACAAAAACTGGTCCATCCTAAGGACAAAACAATGAGCCACAAACAAAGCAATGTGGTCTACTCCATTCAGTGTAGTGAAGACTGCAGGGGGCGCTACACTGGAGAAACAAAACAGCCACTTCACAAAAGGATGTATCAACACAGACGGGAAAACCAGGGTGGGCCGCAATCTGCCGTACATCTCCACCTAAAAGGACCTCAGTCTGCCGTACATCTCCACCTAAAAGGACCTCAGTCTGCCGTACATCTCCACCTAAAAGCCACGGGCCACTCCTTTGAGGACAGCGAGGTCCAGATCTTGGCCAGAGAAAAGAACTGGTTTGAGAGGGGAGTTAAAGAAGCTATTTTTGTCAAGAAAGAGAATCCTTCCTTGAACAGAAATGGAGGTCTCAGACATCATTTGTCTCCATCTATAACTCTATCCTCAAACCTAAATCAAAACAAACTGGGAAAACAATGGGACTAGCCAGGACATGTCCAGAGGTGTGAAAACACCATCATGGCCCTGAATGGATCTGCTAACTACTCCCCCACTCCCACTGCATATTGAATAGACTCACCTGACTAACAGAAACTGTAAATAAATATGTGTGTCTCAGAGTCATTTTCATTGTAATTAAGCTCCTCCCTTCAGGCAGATAAAAAGCAGTGTCCACCAGCGTCTGACCAGAACTGAAGAAGCAGCTTGGATGAGCTGCGAAACGTATTCGACCAAATAAACTCTGTCCAGTTGACAAATTAAATTTCTCCTTTTGCTATTACACAAGCTAGCATTAGCATTAGCCAACAGTTTTTCAGGGAGTCCCTCTCACCTTTTGTTGAAAATCAAACTCCTAAACAGAACCATGAACGCTCACTCTGATCACAGGAACATGAACATGTGCTCTTTAAATCACTGCAGGAGTTTTTCTGGAGTTTTCAGACAATCTTAAAACTTCTTGACAGTGTTAAGATAAGATAAGATAAGATAAGACTTTATTGATCTCACAGAGGAGAAATTCACTCGTGACAGAAGCTCACAGTCAGGGGACAGTATAGTGCAAAAAGTTGTGAAAAATTGTGCAAAACACTCAGAACAATAAGTAAATAAAAAATAAAATCACAATAAATATTAACATATTTACAACATCAGGTAGCTCTTATGTACAGGGAGTGAAAGAAATGTAAATATATAATAAAACATATAAAACATATCTCTTATATCTTATATAGCTTCTGTCACAAGTGAATTTCTCCTCTGTGAGATCAATAAAGTCTTATCTTATCTTATCTTATCTTATATAATATATATATGTAAAAGAATACAAATATACAAATATATAAATATATAATCTGAGGACAGTGGAGGCGGTTACTGACGAGGTGACATGGTTACAGGTTATTGCACAGGTTATTGCACAGGTTATTGCACAGGTTATTGCACAGGTTATTGCATGTGTTACACAGTGGAGTTGTACAGTCTGACAGCAGTGGGGATGAAGGACCTGCGGTAGCGTTCCTTCTTACACTGAGGGTGCCTCAGTCGGCCGCTGAAGGTGCTGCTCAGTTCCTCTACAGTCCGGTGCAGAGGGTGAGAGGTGTCGGCCATGATGGATGTGAGTTTGGCCAGCACCCTCCTCTCACCCACCTCCTCCACAGACTCCAGAGGACAGCCCAGGACAGAGCTGGCCCTCCTGACTAGTTTGTTCAGTCTTTTCCTGTCCCGCTCTGTGCTGCTCGGGGCCCAGCAGACAACAGCGTAGAGGAGAGCAGAGGCCACCACAGAGTCATAGAAAGTCTTGAGCAGGGGCCTGCACACTCCAAAAGAACTCAGTCTCCTCAGAAGGTGGAGGCGACTTTGGCTCTTCTTGTACAGGGCGTCAGTGTTGTGGGACCAGTTCAGTTTATTGTTGAGGTGAACACCCAGGTACTTAAAACTGTCCACTGTCTCTATGTCCTGTCCCTGGATGTTCACCGGTGAGGGAAGTAGTGTCCTTCTCCCAAAGTCGATCACCGTCTCCTTGGTCTTACTGGTGTTAAGGCACAGGTGGTTGTGCTCACACCAGTCCACAAAGTCCCTGATGACCGATCGGTACTCCAGCTCATTCCCCTCAGACACACAGCCCACAAGGGCCGAGTCATCAGAGAACTTCTGGAGATGGCAGGTGTCCGTGTTGTAGGTGAAGTCCGAGGTGTAGAAAGAGAAGAGGAAGGGTGAAAGGACAGTTCCCTGTGGGGCCCCAGCGCTGCAGACAACCACCTCTGACTCACAGCCGCGCAGCCTCACATACTGCGGCCGGTCAGTGAGGTAGTCGATGGTCCAGGCGGCGAGATGTCCGTTCACTCCGGCGTCCTCCAGCTTCCCCCGCAGCAGTGCCGGCCTGATGGTGTTGAAGGCGCTGGAGAAGTCAAAGAACATGACTCTCACAGCGCTCCCGGCAGTCTCCAGGTGGTTGAGCGCCCGCTGCAGCAGGTAGATGACGGCGTCCTCTAGTCCGATGTTGGGCTTGTAGGCAAACTGCAGCGGGTCCAGAGTGGAGCTCACCACGGAGCGGAGGTAGCTGAGGATCAGCCTCTCCATGGTCTTCATGAGGTGAGAGGTCAAGGCGACTGGTCTGAAGTGGGCCGGTTCCCTGGCATGTGTTGTTTTTGGAACTGGTACCACACAGGAGGTCTTCCACAGGACAGGGACCTTCTCCAGGCTGAGGCTCAGGTTGTAGATGTAGCAGAGAACCTCACAGAGCTGGTCCGCGCAGGTCCTCAGCAGCCTGGGGCAGATGCCATCTGGTCCTGCAGATTTCCTCTGTTTCAGCCGCCTCAGCTCTCTCCTCACCTGATCCGGTGTGATGTAGAGGGAGGAGTAAGGGGGGGACTGGGGTGGACTGCCGGGGGTGGGGGACAGAGGGGGGCTGGTGCTGGGAACAGTCGGTGTGAAGTGAGCTGGAGATGTGGGTGGTGGAGGGTGGGTGCAGTCGGTCCGGGAAGGGGCGGTGTGTCCAGTGGCCTGGGGGTGTGTGGAGAGGGGGGATCCGAGAAAGAGGCAGAGGGGATGGGGGGACAATCAAAACAGTTGAAATAAACGTTTAGTTCATCCGCCCAGCGCTGATCTCCATCAGATGTCCCTCTGGTGTTCTGACCAAATCCTGAGATGTTCTTCAGACCTCTCCACACATCCCGCACGTTGTTCTGGGCCAGCTGCTCCTCCATTTTCTTCCCGTAATCCTTCTTGGCCCGACGAATCCTCCACTGAAGCTCCCGCTGGACCCTCTTCTGCTCCTCTCTGTCCCCTGAGTTGAAAGCCCTCTTCTTCTGGTTCAGGAGGTCTTTGAGCTCAGGGGTGACCCAGGGGTGGTTGTTGGAGAAGCACCGTACCCTCCGGGTTGGCACAGTGCTCTCCACGCAGAAGTTGATGTAGTCCGTGATGCAGTGGGTCAGGCCATTGATGTCATCTCCATAAGAGCTGCTGAACATGTTCCAGTCTGTGGTCTGGAAACAGTCCCTCAAACTCTCATTGGCCTCTTCAGTCCACAGCTTCACAGACAGCTTCCGCGCAGGTCCTCTTCGCACCTTTGGTGTGTATTGCGGGAGCAGTTTGACGAGGTTGTGGTCTGAGCGTCCAAGCGGGGGGAGGGGGACGGAGGTGTAAGCGTCTTTGATGTTCGCATACAGGAGGTCCAGAGTCCTATTGTCTCTCGTGGGGCCCGTGACGTACTGTGTGTAAGTGGGGAGAATGGCGGACAGGGAGACGTGGTTGAAGTCCCCGCTGATTAAAACCAGGGCTCTGGGATGCCGGGTCTGCATCAGCGCTACGCTGTTGTGGAGTTGTTCACAGGCCGCCGTCGCATCGGCGGAAGGGGGAATATACACACAATACGTGATCACGTGTGAGAATTCCCTCGGCAGGTAATACGGCCGCATGCCCACTGCGAGCAACTCAATGTCCGGGGTACACAGCTGTTGTTTGACGTACACGTTAGCCGGGTGGCGCCACCGCTCATTCACAAACACCGCCAGCCCGCCTCCCTTCTTCTTACCGCTCCTAGCGGCAGTTCTGTCCGCCCGCTTCAGTGTAAATCCGTCCTGGTTAATCACAGAGTCCGATATGTGTTCATTCAGCCACGTCTCCGTAAAACACATCACGCTGCAGTCCCGGTACTCCCGCTGATGCCGGGTCAGTGCGGTGAGCTCCTCGGTCTTGTTGGAGATGGAGCGGACGTTTCCCATAACCACCGAAGGCAGATACGGTCTCCGTTTTTTCCGTCCACCTCTGCACCCTCTTCTTTTTCTCTGTATTTCCACTGGGACCTCGGGTTTCCCGGCGTGAAGCAAAGCGGGGCCGCGTAGACCGAGGAGCGCATCACGTTCGTACTTGATGCGCTCCGAGCTGTGGCTGAATGGAGTCCCAGACGCGGATCCAAAAAGTGCGAAAAAGACTACAGCGAGCAATAAAACTGTAGTCAGAGTAGGTTTCCCATGTGCGAAACTGCACGATGTTTCACCCACTCATGTGTCACCATGGTAACTGCTGAACATTCTGCCATACACATACATGTAGAACACCTATAATGTGATGGATCTGTGACATGTGGGAAACTTTATGTTGTAGCTTTGGAGACTCAGTGACTGGTGGAGACCATTGGACTTTTTTTTGAATAATTTATGATAAAAAGTGCCTCGTACCGTCCCTGTTTCTGAGCGTGCCCAGTGTGGTCCTGTGGGCGGAGCAGAGGAGCAGCCCCAGCCCCGCCCTCTTTGCCATGTTTCCGTGACGACTGTATTCAAAGTCTGTGATGTAAGCGTCAAGAGCGGCGGACGCCGACTCGTATTCCTGCAGATAAACACACATGGAAGAGTTTTTGTCACTTTGTACCACACACAGACACACACACAGACACACACACACACAGACGTGCGCACACACACACACACACACACACATAAACACACACAGAGACACACACACAGGAGTCAGTGCCTTGTTCTTGTAGGTGAAGGAGGTGCTGAGGGTGGGCTGGAGGTTGCTGGTTAGATGCCCAGAGCTGGAGAGGAGCGACGTCACTGTGGACTCAGGAGAGAGCGCGTCCACAGAGCGCACACTGGAGCGCACACTGGAGTGCATCTGCACCAGCAAGTCAGACTAATCACAATTGGAGGAAAAATAAAGATAATCACACATTCTGTTCTTCATTTAAGGTTTCCCTTCCTCTTTTATACTCTTGGACGTGTGTGTGTCACAGGTTTAATTATGAACATAAAAAATATCTTCATGAAAAAGTGCAGCTGGAAAATAATCCAAGCTGAATCCACTTTTACAAGGACAGATTATCACGATAAAATCTGGTGTATTAATAGATGATAAAATAATGGAATTTAGTATCAACGATTTATTGATTTTAGGAAAACATTTTATTCACAAATGTCGTTTTTTAAGATTAATCCAAACATAACACACTTGAACAATGACCTGAAACTTTTTGTTAGCTCATTGGGCATAATTGAGAGAAAAGATGCTGGTTTTCTTATGTCCTTTTTGAATGAGTTTAATTTATTCCTTTAAATTAGAGCTTTGAAATTGCCCCTTTTATATGTGAATATGTTTTTATTCACTGTTGTGTTTTTTTATCCATTTATTTTATTTTCATGTGAACTGATTACTTTTATAAGGTGCCGATTTTGTTTGTATCTGAAAATCTGCAATAAAAAAAGAAAAAAAAGGACGGATTCAAACTTTTATAATGGTGGTATTTCGATATTTTAGCTCGTGGAGATGGTGTTTGTGTGAGACTCTTTGGAGCTGCTAAAGCTGAGCTAGCCCCCGCAGCTAACAGACACCAAAACACAGACTAGTCTGTAAAAAGGATTTATAGAGAGGCCGGGAGTGAGGCCGGAGGTGAGGTCGGAGGTGTGCTCGAGTGTGGTGCCCGGTGGTGCCCGTGTGGTGCCCGTTTAGTGACAGATTCATGACGCCAGGGTAAAGTTACGCACAAAACTTCCGCTTTCAAATCAATGTTCGCCGCAAGAGTTTGAAGCTAAAACTATCCAAACGAACTAAAACAGGCTCAACCCCCCCAAACCAAACAGTTCCCGCATTAAACACTTACCTTCAGCCCCGAGGGGGTTTAATATCCTCATTCAAGTCGATAAAACGGAACAAATCGTCTAAAAGTTGGTAAAGTTTTAAACATCGCGGGAAGTGTCTCTCTTAGCTGATCCAGGGTCAGTTAGCATTAGCAGCTAACACATCCGGTGTACACTTCCGCTTCTGACAAAACTCTCACAAAACGCAAATGTAAACGCTTTTATTCACGTCCAAACAAATAAAACACGTTCTAGAGACAGTAGACTATTTGTGAGTAATTTTTATTTTTATTTGCGCTTTGTCCGAGTATGTTTTTTTGTATTTTTGGTCTTTTAGCGTCGGTAGCATTAGTCGCTGTCAGCCGTTGCCCTGGCAACTACAGTCTACGGTCACTTACGGAAAAAGCCGAATCCACCCGAAACAGAAAGAGATATTACCAGTTTTATTTTATTTATGTATTATATTATATTATATTATATTATATTATATTATATTATATTATATTATATTATTATAATAAATAATACATTAAATTAAATGACATTACATTATATTTGTTCATTAACCCACACAGTAGCAGTAGTAGTAGCAGTAGTAGTAGTAGTAGTAGTAGTAGTAGTAGTAGTAGTAGTAGTAGTAGTAGTAGTAGTTGTAGATTTTCTTTGAACTTTTCTCGTTTGTTAGATGCGCGTTCGTGAGTCAGGGCGCGCGCCTCTGTGTACGTGCCGCGCGTAACCGCGGTGACGTAGAGGGTGTGTGTGTACGTGCGCCTGCGTCACCGCGCCGTTGGTTCCAGATCAGATCGGAACGGATCAGCCGTTAGACGCAGCGCGGAAAAACAAGACCAAACTGAAACCAAAACCGGGACAAACTGAGCCAAAGCGGGCCGTACGGGACCATAGAGCCGCGTCTGACCCGCATATAAGCGGAACCGGGTCGGAACCGTGCCAAGTTTGTAAAGTTATACCGGAAATACGCGACGGAACCGGGCGGGTCGCGACGGAGAGACAGCGGGGTCAGGGAGCAGCCAAAGCCGGGGAGAAGAGCACCAGAGCCGGCTTCACACTGGACTAAACGCCGCTGTGGTTCGGGTTTAACTTTAAACCAGTTTAGAACCACTTTTAGCCTGAATCAGATGGATTTAGTCTTGGTTTAGTCCGGGTTTAGACTTGGTTTAGTCCGGGTTTAGTCTGTTTATTCAGCAGCGTCAGATCCGGGTCAGAGCCGCGCTTAGCTGCGAACTGTTACTTCATCTGAGACGATTCATACTGACCCAGACCGAGGCTCGTCCTGGTTTAAACACAGATCTAGGTCTGACCTGGTCTATCCCTGGTCCAGTCCTTGTTTAGTGCTAGTTTAGTCCTAGTTTAGTCCTGGTTCAATACTACTTCCAGTTTAATTCTGGTCTAGTCCTGGTCCAGTCCTAATTCAGCTTTGGTTCAGAACAGGTTCAGATCTGCTTTAGTCCTGGTTTGGTTTAGTCTTTCTTTAGTCCTGGTTTAGTCTTATTTTAGTCCTGGTTTAGTCTTATTTTAGTCCTGGTCCAGTCCTGGTTTAGTCCTGGTCCAGTCCCGGTTCCGAGATGGAGAAGAGGAGGACTGACTGCCCGGCACTGCCCCCTGGGTGGAAAAAGGAGGAAGTGATCCGTAAATCGGGCCTGAGCGCCGGCAAGAGCGACGTCTACTACTACAGGTACTACAGGGCTCCGCCTCGCCGCCCTCTCACCAGGGGCTCTGGGGTTAGACTCCTGATCTGATCTGAGTGTGCACAGTGGAGTGGCGAGGCGTGGCGTGGCGTGGAGTGGGATGGCGAGGCTCATTAAAAATAAAACCAGATCTGTGACCTGTTGTTGAGAAAGTAAAGCTTAAATGAGTTTAGTCACAGTCCAACACTGGTCTAATCCTGGTTCAGTCCTGGTCTAGTCCCGGTCTAGTTCCGGTCTAATCCTGGTTCAGTCCTGGTTTAGTCCCGGTCTAGTCCCGGTCTAGTCCCGATCTAGTCCCGGTCTAATCCCGGTTCAGTCCCGGTCTAGTCCCGGTTTAGTCCCGGTTTAGTCCCGGTTTAGTCCCGGTTTAGTCCCGGTCTAGTCCCTGTTCAGTCCTGGCCTAGTCCTGGCCTAGTCCTGGCCTAGTCCTGGTCTAGTCCTGGTCTAGTCCTGGTCTAGTCCTGGTTCAGTCCTGGTCTAGTCCTGGTTCAGTCCTGGTCTAGTCCTGGTCTAGTCCTGGTCTAGTCCTGGTCTAGTCTTGGTCTAGTCTTGGTCTAGTCTTGGTTTAGTCCTGGTTCAGTCCTGGTCTAGTCCTGGTCTAGTCTTGGTTTAGTCCTGGTTCAGTCCTGGTTCAGTCCTGGTCTAATCCTGGTCTAATCCTGGTCTAATCCTGGTCTAATCCTGGTCTAGTCCTGGTCTAGTCCTGGTCTAGTCCTGGTCTAATCCAGTCTCTCTCAGCCCCTCAGGTAAAAAGTTCCGGTCTAAGCCTCAGCTGGTGCGGTTCTTGGGTTCGTCTGTGGACCTGTCGAGCTTCGACTTCAGGACGGGCAAAATGGCTCCCGGAAAACTCCAGAAGAACAAACAGAGAACGAGACACGAGCCTGGAGTGAGCAAGGTCTGAAGTACAAGTACTACTGCTACTACTGCTTGACTCCCGTGTGTACTTGACTCCCGTGTGTACTTGACTCCCGTGTGTACTTGACTCTCGTGTGTACTTGACTCCGGTGTGTACTTTATAGAGTGGGAAGCCGGACCTGAACACGGCGCTGCCCATCAGACAGACGGCCTCCATCTTTAAACAGCCTGTTACCAAGGTAACGGGTCACCCCGGCAACAAGGTGAAGAGCGACCAGCAGAGGGCGACAGAGCAGCCCAGACAGGTCAGGCATCATGGGTAATGCAGTACAGACACACCTGTCCACTCTGTCCTCTACAGGGGGCAGTATTTAGGGGTCACACATGTTCAGCAGCTGTCTGAACGTCCAGTGAGGGAAAAGGTAGTACACTCCAAATGTCCCACAATGCACCTGCGAAAGTAGTGTCCAACACTGGTCACTAGGGGTCAGTATAGAGCACAGTGCAGTGGTCAGACCTCTTTGAACAGAGACAGGGGTACCTGCCGCTTTAGCTCCTGTTGTACAAAGAGCCTCATTTCCACATCTCAGACCAAAAGGATCCAGAACAAGTCCTGGAATTGCCGATCTCGACTGAACTAAAGGTAAAAGGAGCTGTTCACTTGAAAACTACCACCTGATGACATCACAAGGTGGAACAGAGCATTTGGAGCTTTGGAGATGTAGACAGACTAATAATAAAGAGTTCCTCAAACATGTGAATGAAACAAACACAACTCCTGGTGTGTTTGAGGAGGAACATTAGAACATTTGAATATTTGAACCTGACTTAAAGCTCAGAGGGCGTGATTCAGGAGGTATAAAATGGCATGTGTTCAAAGGGAACGTCCTGATGTTGGCTGGAGGTTTATTGGGGCTGGTTTGTGTCCCAGAAGAAAGTGCAGCCTGTGTGAGTGTAGACAGGAGCTGCAGTGAGGCGTGAGCACCAGCAGGGGGTAGCACAGCACCAGAGTTAAACACTCGGCGCTGATAACACTGACTCCTGAGAGCTTTAATCCATGTTCTAATGTTCCTCCTCAAAAACAGACCTGGAGTTGTTTGTTTCATTCACATGTTTGAGGAACTCTTTATTATTAGTCTGTCTACATCTCCAAAGCTCCAAATGCTCTGTTCCACCTTGTGTCATCAAGTGGTAGTTTTCAATTTCTGCAATTTCCCCATTGTGGGACAAATAAAGGATTATCTTATCTTAAGTGAACAGCTCCTTTTACCTTTAGTTCAGTAGAGATCGGCAATTCCAGGACTGAAATGATCCAGACTGCAGGTCTGTGATGAGGAAACCACATTGGAGCAGATCAGAACATAGAGTCATATGAGAGCAGAGGATTATGGGACGTTTAAATGATGTAAACAGCAGAAGCATGTGGTTCCTCACGGTCCCTCTGACTCACATTTTGTGTCATTTATGTCATTTAAATAATCATAAATGTCCAGAAATAACATTATAATCCCATTTTGGAATGTGCGGTCACTGATGCATGCTGGGTAGATCCAGAAGGACAGACTGTGGCATCCTCCAGCTGAGAAATGTCTCTGAGATGTGTTCACTGCGACTTCCGTGCAGTCTGTTTGCTCTGCTTTATTTTCATACTCTGTTCATTTGTGGTTCATTTGTTTCTTTGTGTATTTGTTGTGATCTGCTGCAGTTGTTTTGGGAGAAGAGGCTCAAAGGTCTGAGGTCTTCAGACGTCACACAAGAGACTCTGAGGAGCATGGAGCTGCCCTCAGGCCTGCAGTGTGAGTACGAACCAAGAACATCACTTTAGTTGCTAACGATAAGAGGGGAGGGCATCTGACACACAGGAGGAGGGGAGGGCATCTGTCACACAGGGATACATGAGTCTGAGAGGGCATCTTGAGTGTGTGTGTGTCTGTCCAGGCATCGGGCCGGACCCCTCGGAGGACTGCCTGCTCTGGGCCATCTCCTCGGCGCTGCACCTGAGCTCAGGACCGATCAGCGGACAGAGCTCCAGCGCTGAGAAAAACCCCGCCGTCTGGATCAATGTCACACAACCACCGTGCCGAGGGTTCACCGTGACCGAGCAGCACATCAGGTCTGGACCAGGACTGGACCTGTGTGTGTGTGTCTGTAACTGTGTGTAACTGTGTGTATGTAACTGTGTGTGTGTGTGTGTGTGTGTGTTTGTCAGGGTGCAGGAGCAGGTGGTGAATCAGGTGCGGCGTAGCCTGGAGGAGGCGCTTACCGCCGACTCTTTGGCTCGAACCGCCGAGAACACGAGGCAGAGAAGAGCCCGCTGACCAATCACAGAGCAGAGAGCAGCCAGGTCCACCAATCACAGGTGAGCTCCCCCCGTGGCCTCTGACCAATCACAGGTGAGCTCCTCCCACGGCCTCTGACCAATCACAGGTGAGCTCCTCCCACGGCCCCTGACCAATCACAGGTGAGCTCCTCCCACGGCCCCTGACCAATCACAGGTGAGCTCCTCCCACAGGTGAGCATTAGCATTAATGCTAATGCTAATGCTAAAGGCTAAAGAAATGTAAACAAACGTCTGTCACATGTTAACTAACAGAATAATGTCACATTTAACCTGTATCAAATGTCGACTGATCCTCTGCAGCTGATGTCAACATTCTCTGGGGGTGTGATGCTAACTGTAGGCACAGCTCTGTCTGGAGCTTTGTTAGACTTTAATCTGAGCATAAAGACCAGACTGATCTGTGTCCCTGTCAAAGAACAGTCACAAGCTAGCATTAGCATTAGCATTAACATTACCCTACAGTTCTTCAGTCTCTTTCCTTTTCACCTTTTAGTGTCAAATCAAACTCGTTCAGGAACATGAACGCTCAATCACAGGAACATGTGTCTTTAAAACACTGCGGGAGTTTTTCTTCCAACTTTTCTGCCACTGTTTGCTCATGTGGGCTTTGTGTTTCCATGGTAACTGCTGAATATTCTGCCATACACATACATGTAGAACACCCCCAGCAGAATGTCACTGTAGAGAATCAGTATCAGGAGCAAAATATCCCAGTCACCATCATCCCCCTCTCCTCCTCCTCTGTCCTCGTCTTTCCCTCTCTTTCACCCTTTACTATCTCCCTTTCTCTCCTTTATCCCTCCTCTCTCCCCCTCTCCCTCTCCTCTTTCCTTCTCCTCTTTCTCTCTCTGTTTTTCCTCTTTCTCTTTATCGTGCCGCTTCAGTCATGTTTATCAGATGGACACTCTGGATCACTGTTAATTAACTCTCAGTCACACGTGCACGCTTACATGCACACTCATGCGCACGCGCGCGCGCACACACACACACGTGTACGCTCACACTCACACACATGCACGCTCGCACAGAAAGCGAGGGAGTGAAACAGGCATTATCTCCAGAGGGAGTTATTAAAGAGGAATTAACACAAGGATTAACAGACCACAGACAGAGAGGAGAGGAAGAGGAGAGAGAGAAGAGAGGAAGAGGAGAGAGAGAAGAGAGGAAGAGGAGAGAGAGAGGAGGAGAGAAAGAGAGGAGGGGAGAGAAAGAGAGGAGGAGAGAGAGGAAGAGGCGAGAGAGAAGAGGCGAGAGAGAGGAGGAGGAGAGACAGGAGGGAAGAAAGAAGAGAAGAGAGGAGGACAGGTGGGAAGGAGGGAGAAAGTGAGAGAAAGGAGAAGTAAAGAGAGAGGAGGGGAGAGAGAAAGAGAAAAGAAAGGAGGGGAGAGAGAGATGTTGAAGAGAGTAACAGAGGGGAAATAAAACGAGAAAGGACTGAACCAGGACTCTTCTCTCTTTTTTCAGGTCTTTCATCTTCGTTGAACCTTACAGCGCCGCCTACAGCCTTAAACCAGACCTGCACCTGCTAATGCCAGAGACTCCACCCCCACTCCAGCCCCACCCACCCAGACTCCACCCAACCAGACCCCACCCCCACCGGAGCTCCGCCCACCCAGACTCCACCGTCGCCCCGCCCACCCAGACTCCACGCCACCGCCGAATCAAACACAAATAAAAAGACAGAGTAGAATCATGTTTTAATGTTTTAATGTTACCATGGAGACGAGGACAGACGGTCCGAGGAGCCAATGAGAGGAAGGTTTTATTTTTAAATTTATCTTTATTTTAAGTCCCACTGAGATTCAGAGAATCCAATACAGAAGAGTCGAATCTCCAAATCATTTACATCAGTCAACACGCTGTCTTAAAGCTCCACTGTGGAACTTTTCTGGTGGAGGGTCCGCCAGCTGCCTGTTTCCACGGAGATGTCTTTGCTTTGCCTGGAATTTTCTACAGCACAGCATTGAATAGGAGTTACAGGTCAGATCTGTGGAGAGGCGACTGCGCTGACGTGAGAACATGTGTTTTTAAGGTATTTTTGAGCAATAAGAATATGTGTAATTTATCTGATAGATGCGTTTGATGGCACACTGTGGAACATTCCAGGTAAAGCTGTAACATCTCCATGGAGACCATCAGGCGTGGGACCCGTCTTAAACTTCAAGTGACTCCAGATCCTTCTGTAAATGATTTAAAACTCTGGACCTGCATGAGAAAAGGAATTTGAGCTTAAGAGAGGGCTTTTATTTTGAATATTAAAAGAGCTTTTACTGTGAAGAGCACGCACAAAGGAAAGGAAACAAGGAAGGATGAGAGTGAAGTTGCCGAGGGCTGAATTCAGTTCCTCCAAAGTTTTAACACAGACTGAAACAGAAGTCTCCCACAGCTTGGCTTCAAATGAAGCTCATCGAGGCCAGCAGTTACAGCGGCTCATCTAGAGCACAGGTCCATATCTGGAATTCTGACCGCGAGTATCATAGCAACCAAAGAGCCAATCAGGAGCGAGGCTGTTGAAGGTAACGCCCCCTCCCGCCCACACCGCTGATTTCACTGTGTCCGTTTACATCTACAGTTCATCTGTTTTTAAATACCCCAGAGCAGTACATACCCCTCTGTAATACCCCAGAGTCACATGCCCCCTCTGTAATACCCCAGAGCATACATACCCCCTCTGTAATACCCCAGAGCATACATACCCCCTCTGTAATACCCCAGAGTCACATACCCCCTCTGTAATACCCCAGAGCATACATACCCCCTCTGTAATACCCCAGAGCAGTACATACCCCTCTGTAATACCCCAGAGTCACATACCCCCTCTGTAATACCCCAGAGCAGTACATACCCCACTGTAATACCCCAGAGTCACATACCCCCTCAGTAATACCCCAGAGCAGTACATACCCCTCTGTAATACCCCAGAGTCACATACCCCCTCTGTAATACCCCAGAGTCACATACCCCCTCTGTAATACCCCAGAGTCACATACCCCCTCTGTAATACCCCAGAGCAGTACATACCCCTCTGTAATACCCCAGAGTCACATACCCCCTCTGTAATACCCCAGAGCAGTACATACCCCTCTGTAATACCCCAGAGTCACATACCCCCTCTGTAATACCCCAGAGCAGTACATACCCCTCTGTAATACCCCAGAGTCACATACCCCCTCTGTAATACCCCAGAGTCACATACCCCCTCTGTAATACCCCAGAGCAGTACATACCCCTCTGTAATACCCCAGAGTCACATACCCCCTCTGTAATACCCCAGAGCAGTACATACCCCCTCTGTAATACCCCAGAGCAGTACATACCCCCTCTGTAATACCCCAGAGCAGTACATACCCCCTCTGTAATACCCCAGAGCAATACATACCCCCTCTGTAATACCCCAGAGCATACATACCCCCTCTGTAATACCCCAGAGCATACATACCCCCTCTGTAATACCCCAGAGCAGTACATACCCCCTCTGTAATACCCCAGAGTCACATACCCCCTCTGTAATACCCCAGAGCATACATACCCCCTCTGTAATACCCCGGAGCAGTACATACCCCTCTGTAATACCCCAGAGTCACATACCCCCTCTGTAATACCCCAGAGCAGTACATACCCCCTCTGTAATACCCCAGAGTCACATACCCCCTCTGTAATACCCCAGAGCAGTACGTACCCCTCTGTAATACCCCAGAGTCACATACCCCCTCTGTAATACCCCAGAGCAGTACATACCCCTCTGTAATACCCCAGAGTCACATACCCCCTCTGTAATACCCCAGAGCAGTACATACCCCCTCTGTAATACCCCAGAGCAGTACATACCCCCTCTGTAATACCCCAGAGCAGTACATACCCCCTCTGTAATACCCCAGAGTCACATACCCCCTCTGTAATACCCCAGAGCAGTACATACCCCTCTGTAATACCCCAGAGTCACATACCCCCTCTGTAATACCCCAGAGCATACATACCCCCTCTGTAATACCCCAGAGCAGTACATACCCCCTCTGTAATACCCCAGAGCAGTACATACCCCTCTGTAATACCCCAGCGCATACATACCCCCTCTGTAATACCCCAGAGCAGTACATACCCCTCTGTAATACCCCAGCGCATACATACCCCTTGAAATGATGGAAATCAGAAAACGCCGTTAACTTTGTGACTTTGACCTCTGACCTTTGTGTTCTTTGCCGTTAAACTATGCATTTATTATAAAACTGAATAATGTTGATGCCAAGCACTTACTAACCAATCAGAGCTCAGGACAGACCGGAGGCGGGGCTTATATCGCTTTATGCAAATGAGTGTTTCACTTGGGCTGCTTTGGACCGTCAGGGTTTGATTCAATAAAATAATTAATTATGAGACATATTTAAAACAGATTTTATACTTTTGTCCAATGAAAATAAAAATGAAATGGATTTCATGTTTTTGTCTTTATTTAAATCTAGAGTTATAAGAGTTATCCTGATCCCAACAGGTCTCACCAGCTTAGTCCTGGTGTAGTCCTGGTTCAGTCCTTGCTCAGTCCTGGTGTAGTCCTGGTGTAGTCCTGGCTCAGTTCTGTTTTTAAGATGACCTTTATTTGTCCTACAATGGGGAAATTCCAGTGTTGCAACACACAGTTTCTCAAAACTGAAGCCAAACATGAGAAAATAAAGGTGAGCACAGCGTGAAGAACAGGCCCAAGTTCAGTCCTGGTCTAGTCCTGGTCTAGTCCTGGTCTAGTCCTGGTTCAGTCCTGGTCTAGTCCTGGTTCAGTCCTGGTTCAGTCCTGGTTCAGTCCTGGTTCAGTCCTGGTTTAGTCCTTTGTGTAACCAGCTTTATGCCTTATTCTCACAGTTCATTTTTGCAGTTTGAAAAGGGGAAGAAGTAAAGTTTGGTGTTTGTTTCCCAAATCTCGGTACAGTGGGTGAAGTTCAGACACATGACTGAACACTACAGTATTTTAGATTCAGAATCTTATATTTCACTTTGATTTCCGCAGTACTTTTGTGTGGATCGCGTGTGGTTTACAGCTGAGCTTTTCGTCGTTACCTATAATCAGAAACCCACTCGATTTTAACACCAAACGTAGCTTTTGTCTTGTTTAAATTTAGGGATAACATTAGAATCCATCCATAATTTGATTTGACTTGACTCCATATTCATGGGTGTAATAAGTTGAATAAATTGTAATTGTCAGTGGAATAAAATACATTTGTGTCATCCATAACCTCCGTCACCTCCACCTCCGTCACCTCCACAACCTCCGTAAACTCCACAACCTCCATCACCTCCGTCACCTCCATCACCATAACCTCCATCACCATAACTTCCGTCACCTCCACCTCCACAACCTCCGTAACCTCCACAGCCTCCATCACCTCCGTCACCTCCATCACCATCACCTCCGTAATCTCCACCACCTCCATAACCTCCACAACCTCCATAACCTCCGTCACCTCCATAACCTCCATCACCTCCATAACCTCCACAACCTCCATAACCTCCGTCACCTCCATAACCTCCGTCACCTCCATAACCTCCGTCACCTCCATCACCTCCATAATCTCCATAATCTCCGTCACCTCCGTAACCTCCATCACCTCCTTCACCTCCGTCACGTCCATAATCTCCATAACCTCCTTCACCTCCGTCACCTCCATCACCTCCGTAACCTCCATCACGTCCATAATCTCCATGACCTCCATAATCTCCGTCACCTCTTTCACCTCCGTCACCTCCATCACCTCCGTAACCTCCATCACCTCCATCACCTCCTTCACCTCCGTCACCTCCATCACCTCCGTAACCTCCATCACGTCCATAATCTCCGTCACCTCCATAACCTCCATCACCTCCATCACCTCCTTCACCTCTATCACCTTCGTCACCTCCATCACCTCCGTAATCTCCGCCACCTCCATAACCTCCACAACCTCCATAACCTCCACAACCTCCATCATCTCCATCACCTCCTTTACCTCCATAACCTCCACAACCTCCATAACCTCCGTCACCTCCATCACCTCCGTAACCTCCATCACCTCCTTCACCTCCGTCACGTCCATAATCTCCATAACCTCCTTCACCTCCGTCACCTCCATCACCTCCGTAACCTCCATCACGTCCATAATCTCCATGACCTCCATAATCTCCGTCACCTCTTTCACCTCCGTCACCTCCGTAACCTCCATCACCTCCATCACCTCCTTCACCTCCGTCACCTCCATCACCTCCGTAACCTCCATCACGTCCATAATCTCCGTCACCTCCATAACCTCCATCACCTCCTTCACCTCTATCACCTTCGTCACCTCCATCACCTCCATCACCTCCATCACCTCCGTAATCTCCGCCACCTCCATAACCTCCACAACCTCCATAACCTCCACAACCTCCATCATCTCCATCACCTCCTTTACCTCCATAACCTCCACAACCTCCATAACCTCCGTCACCTCCATCACCTCCATAACTTCCATCATCTCCATCACCTCCTTCACCTCCGTCACCTCCATCACGTCCATAATCTCCATGACCTCCATAATCTCCGTCACCTCTTTCACCTCCGTCACCTCCATCACCTCCGTAACCTCCATCACCTCCTTCACCTCCGTCACCTCCATCACCTCCGTAACCTCCATCACGTCCATAATCTCCGTCACCTCCATAACCTCCATCACCTCCTTCACCTCCATCACCTCCTTCACCTCTTATCACCTTCGTCACCTCCATCACCTCGTCACCTCCATCACCTCCATAATCTCCACCACCTCCATAACGTCCATAACCTCCGTCACCTCCATAACCTCCACAACCTCCATCATCTCCATCACCTCCTTCACCTCCATAACCTCCACAACCTCCATAACCTCCGTCACCTCCATAACCTCCACAACCTCCATCATCTCCATCACCTCCATCACCTCCATAACCTCCATCATCTCCATCACCTCCTTCACCTCCATCACCTCCTTCACCTCGGTCACCTCCATCACCTCCTTCACCTCCATCACCTCTGTCACCTCCTTCACCTCCATCACCTCCGTAATCTCCACCACCTCCATAACCTCCACAACCTCCGTAACCTCCATCACCTCCTTCACCTTCGTCACCTCCTTCACCTCCGTCACGTCCATAATCTCCATCACCTCCTTCACCTCCATCACCTCCGTAACCTCCATCACGTCCATAATCTCCATAACCTCCATAATCTCCGTCACCTCTTTCACCTCCGTCACCTCCATCACCTCTGTAACCTCCATCACATCCATAATCTTCACCTCCATCACCTCTGTAACCTCCATCACATCCATAATCTTCACCTCCGTAACCTCCATCACCTCCATCACCTCCTTCACCTCCATCACCTCCGTCACCTCCATCACCTCCGTAACCTCCATCACGTCCATAATCTCCTTCACCTCCATCACCTCCTTCACCTCTATCACTTTCGTCACCTCCATCACCTCCTTCACCTCCATCACCTCCTTCACCTCCATCACCTTCGTCACCTCCATCACCTCCTTCACCTCCATCACCTCCGTAACCTCCATAATCTCCATAACCTCCATCACCTCCATCACCTCCATAACCTCCATCACCTCCATAATCTCCATCACCTCCGTCACCTCCGTCACCTCCGTAACCTCCATCACCTCCATCACCTCCGTAACCTCCATCACGTCTATAATCTCCATCATCTCCGTCACCTCCGTAAGTGCCATTGTTGTTGAACTTCTGCCTCTGAACCAAACTGACTTTCATTATTTCATATTTATCTAAAAATAATTCAAATCCATTATTATTTGTATCGTTTTTCAAGAATTTTAACCCTTGATGGAGTAAAGACGCTGGTCTGTGGTGAACAGGTTAGTCTCCAGTTTTGTAGAGTGGAATTACTTTGGCGATTTTCATCTTGTCCGGGAATGATTCCTTTAGAAATGATGGATTAAAAATATATGTCAAGGGTTTAATAATGCCATTAATTATGTTTTTAACTATACTCATATCAATGTAATAAAATATTTATTTTTTAAAATATTATTATTATTTATAATTTACAGTTATTATAATTTCAAGTTCGCTTGCAGGAGGAAGAAAAATTGTATTTGGATATTTTTCGATAGTGTTTCATCTTGTATTGTGGAGTTTGTTTCTGGATTTATTTCTGCCAGTTCAGGACCTATTTATAAACCAGGACTGAACCAGGACTAAACCAGGACTAAGTTTAGTCCTGGTTTAATCCTCAGATGTAATAATAAATTGTTTTTTTAAAACCTCACTTCCTTCTGAAAAGTCCCATTTGAGAAATCTACTTCCTGTTTTATGAACTGTACTTCCTGTTTGGGGTCAGTCTTTCAAAAAGTGAGTCTGTTTAGAGGAACTTTGATTTGCTGCTCCTGTCTGCTCCTGTCTGCTCCTGTCTGCTCCTGTCTGCTCCTGCCTGCTTCTGCCTGCCTTTGTGCCGTTGAACAGGGCGGAACACTCCTCACAGTCTGAGTTTCAGGTTTGAGCGGTTTAAAAGTGAAACTGGGGAAATTCCCCCGACTGTGTTTAAAACTCACGAGTCACAGTCAGACCTGGTTTAGTCCTGGTCTAGTCCTGGTTCAGTCCCGGTCTTCGTGGAGATGCTGAGGCTGCAGTTGCTGGTTCTACTCCCCGTGCTCTGTGCTGTGGCTCAGGGCAGACTGTTTGAGAGGTGCCAATGGGCAAGACTCCTGAAGAGCAGAGGAATGGACCAATACCAGAAGATCAGCCTGGCAAACTGTGAGTACCAGACTGGGACCGGACCGGGACCGCACCGAGACCAGACCGGGACCAGACCGGGACCGGACCGGGATCCCTGGTTACAAACTGTATTTGCTAAATTGTGCTTAATGTTTTTTTTTTGGATTTAGTCATTTTGTAATAAACTAGACCAGGACTAGACCAGGACTAGACCAGGACTAGACCAGACTGAATCAGGTTTACACCAGACTAGTGTTATTATTGCAAATCAGTGCAAACAGAAAGAAACACAGACAGACGTTTCTTGCATTTATATATGATCAAGACCCAAACCTGAACCTTTACTCTCTCCTCCTCCTCCTCTCTGATTGGTCGTCTCTCTCTCTCTCTCCTCTCTGATTGGTCGTCTCTCTCTCTCTCCTCCTCTCTGACTGGTCGTCTCTCTCTCTCTCTCCTCTCTGACTGGTCGTCTCTCTCTCTCTCTCCTCTCTGATTGGTCGTCTCTCTCGCTCTCTCCTCTCTGATTGGTCGTCTCTCTCGCTCTCTCCTCTCTGATTGGTCGTCTCTCTCTCTCTCTCTCCTCTCTGATTGGTCGTCTCTCTCGCTCTCTCCTCTCTGACTGGTCGTCTCTCTCTCTCTCTCCTCTCTGATTGGTCGTCTCTCTCGCTCTCTCCTCTCTGATTGGTCGTCTCTCTCTCTCTCTCCTCCTCTCTGATTGGTCGTCTCTCTCTCTCTCTCCTCTCTGACTGGTCGTCTCTCTCTCTCTCTCCTCTCTGACTGGTCGTCTCTCTCTCTCTCTCTCCTCTCTGATTGGTCGTCTCTCTCGCTCTCTCCTCTCTGATTGGTCGTCTCTCTCTCTCTCTCCTCCTCTCTGATTGGTCGTCTCTCTCTCTCTCTCCTCTCTGATTGGTCGTCTCTCTCTCTCTCTCCTCCTCTCTGACTGGTCGTCTCTCTCTCTCTCTCCTCTCTGATTGGTCGTCTCTCTCGCTCTCTCCTCTCTGACTGGTCGTCTCTCTCTCTCCTCTCTGATTGGTCGTCTCTCTCGCTCTCTCCTCTCTGATTGGTCGTCTCTCTCGCTCTCTCCTCTCTGATTGGTCGTCTCTCTCTCTCTCTCTCCTCTCTGATTGGTCGTCTCTCTCGCTCTCTCCTCTCTGACTGGTCGTCTCTCTCTCTCTCTCCTCTCTGATTGGTCGTCTCTCTCGCTCTCTCCTCTCTGATTGGTCGTCTCTCTCGCTCTCTCCTCTCTGATTGGTCGTCTCTCTCTCTCTCTCCTCTCTGACTGGTCGTCTCTCTCTCTCTCTCCTCTCTGACTGGTCGTCTCTCTCTCTCTCTCTCCTCTCTGATTGGTCGTCTTTCTCGCTCTCTCCTCTCTGATTGGTCGTCTCTCTCTCTCTCTCCTCCTCTCTGATTGGTCGTCTCTCTCTCTCTCTCCTCTCTGATTGGTCGTCTCTCTCGCTCTCTCCTCTCTGATTGGTCGTCTCTCTCGCTCTCTCCTCTCTGATTGGTCGTCTCTCTCGCTCTCTCCTCTCTGACTGGTCGTCTCTCTCTCTCTCTCCTCTCTGATTGGTCGTCTCTCTCGCTCTCTCCTCTCTGATTGGTCGTCTCTCTCTCTCTCTCTCCTCTCTGATTGGTCGTCTCTCTCTCTCTCTCCTCCTCTCTGATTGGTCGTCTCGCTCTCTCTCTCCTCTCTGATTGGTCGTCTCTCTCTCTCTCTCTCCTCTCTGATTGGTCATCTCTCTCGCTCTCTCCTCTCTGATTGGTCGTCTCTCTCTCTCTCTCCTCCTCTCTGATTGGTCGTCTCTCTCTCTCTCTCCTCTCTGATTGGTCGTCTCTCTCTCTCTCTCCTCTCTGACTGGTCGTCTCTCTCTCTCTCTCCTCTCTGACTGGTCGTCTCTCTCTCTCTCTCCTCTCTGATTGGTCGTCTCTCTCGCTCTCTCCTCTCTGATTGGTCGTCTCTCTCGCTCTCTCCTCTCTGATTGGTCGTCTCTCTCGCTCTCTCCTCTCTGATTGGTCGTCTCTCTCTCTCTCTCCTCCTCTCTGATTGGTCGTCTCTCTCTCTCTCTCCTCTCTGATTGGTCGTCTCTCTCGCTCTCTCCTCTCTGATTGGTCGTCTCTCTCTCTCTCTCCTCCTCTCTGATTGGTCGTCTCTCTCTCTCTCTCCTCTCTGACTGGTCGTCTCTCTCTCTCTCTCCTCTCTGATTGGTCGTCTCTCTCGCTCTCTCCTCTCTGATTGGTCATCTCTCTCTCTCCTCCTCTCTGACTGGTCGTCTCTCTCTCTCTCTCCTCTCTGATTGGTCGTCTCTCTCGCTCTCTCCTCTCTGATTGGTCGTCTCTCTCTCTCTCTCTCCTCTCTGATTGGTCGTCTCTCTCTCTCTCCTCCTCTCTGATTGGTCGTCTCTCTCTCTCTCTCCTCTCTGATTGGTCGTCTCTCTCGCTCTCTCCTCTCTGATTGGTCGTCTCTCTCGCTCTCTCCTCTCTGACTGGTCGTCTCTCTCTCTCTCTCCTCTCTGATTGGTCGTCTCTCTCGCTCTCTCCTCTCTGATTGGTCGTCTCTCTCTCTCTCTCTCCTCTCTGATTGGTCGTCTCTCTCTCTCTCTCCTCCTCTCTGATTGGTCGTCTCTCTCTCTCTCTCCTCTCTGATTGGTCGTCTCTCTCTCTCTCTCTCCTCTCTGATTGGTCGTCTCTCTCTCTCTCTCCTCCTCTCTGATTGGTCGTCTCTCTCTCTCTCTCCTCTCTGATTGGTCGTCTCTCTCTCTCTCTCCTCTCTGATTGGTCGTCTCTCTCTCTCTCTCCTCCTCTCTGATTGGTCGTCTCTCTCTCTCTCTCCTCTCTGATTGGTCGTCTCTCTCTCTCTCTCCTCTCTGACTGGTCGTCTCTCTCTCTCTCTCCTCTCTGACTGGTCGTCTCTCTCGCTCTCTCCTCTCTGATTGGTCGTCTCTCTCTCTCTCTCTCACTCCTCTCTGATTGGTCGTCTCTCTCTCTCCTCCTCTCTGATTGGTCGTCTCTCTCTCTCTCTCCTCTCTGATTGGTCGTCTCTCTCTCTCTCTCTCCTCTCTGATTGGTCGTCTCTCTCTCTCTCTCCTCCTCTCTGATTGGTCGTCTCTCTCTCTCTCTCCTCTCTGATTGGTCGTCTCTCTCTCTCTCTCCTCTCTGATTGGTCGTCTCTCTCTCTCTCCTCCTCTCTGATTGGTCGTCTCTCTCTCTCTCTCCTCTCTGATTGGTCGTCTCTCTCTCTCTCTCTCCTCTCTGATTGGTCGTCTCTCTCAGGGGTGTGTCTGACTCAGTGGGAATCGAGCTTCAGCACAAACGCCGTGAACCGTAACCGCGACAACTCCACCGACTACGGAATCTTCCAGATCAACAGTAAATGGTGGTGCAAAGACTCCGGTCCGAGCAGAGCCAACGGCTGTGGCATCATGTGCTCAGGTAACGGCCAATCAGAGGCCAGCGCCGTCAGGTAATGGCCAATCAGAGGCCAGTGCGCTCAGGTAACGGCCAATCAGAGGCCAGCGCGCTCAGGTAATGGCCAATCAGAGGCCAGCGCACTCAGGTAACGGCCAATCAGAGGCCAGCACCGTCAGGTAACGGCCAATCAGAGGCCAGCGCTCAAACATTTAGTTGGAGATTTTTGATTCCAGTTTCATCCACAAATGTATTTAGTAAAGAAGTAAATAAAGCTCCAGTCTGTACTTTTACATTCTGTTGTTTAAAGAGGAGGTGTTCGGACAAATGTACATTTTCTCTCATGTTCTGATGTTTTTCCTCATCACAAACCTGCGTGAAGAGGTTTTAGTCCTCCATCCATGTTTGAGTCATCTAGTGATCTTTACTGGGCCCTCAAACCTTCCGTATGGTTAGCAGTACAAGCCTGTACGAGGCTCCGCCCACAAGTCTACGTCCCCCATGCTCCCACAGTACGAGTCTGTACGAGGCTCCGCCCACAAGTCTACGTCCCCCAGGCTCCCACAGTACGAGTCTGTACGAGGCTCCGCCCACAAGTCTACGTCCCCCAGGCTCCCACAGTACGAGTCTGTACGAGGCTCCGCCCACAAGTCTACGTCCCCCAGGCTCCCACAGTACGAGTCTGTACGAGGCTCCGCCCACAAGTCTACGTCCCCCAGGCTCCCACAGTACGAGTCTGTACGAGGCTCCGCCCACAAGTCTACGTCCCCCAGGCTCTCACAGTACGAGTCTGTACGAGGCTCCGCCCACAAGTCTACGTCCCCCAGGCTCCACACGACAATTCTCCATAAATACACAAAAACATGAGACAAAACTGAACACAACAACTGGACAAACCTGATGTGATGCAGGAGTTTCATTAGTGCGACGCACACTGAGTGTGTTGGGATAGAGCTCTGAAGGGGGAGGGACTTAGCACAGAGAGGCTGAGTGTGTTGGGATAGAGCTCTGAAGGGGGAGGGACTTAGCACAGGGAGCAAAGGGAGGAGAGACTCAGAGTGTTAAAAACAAAAGTGAAACTAAATAAAAAGTGAATCTGTTTTGGTGAATTTAACATTTTCAAAACAACAAAAGTAACATGAAGATCTGAAAATGTGGCGAGTTACAGATAAAACCCCAGAGAAGGAAATACCCCCTCTGTAATACCCCACAGAGGTATAATACTCCCTCTGTAATACCCCACAGGTATAATACTCCCTCTGTAATACCCCACAGAGGTAAATACCCCTCTGTAATACCCCACAGAGGTAAATACCCCTCTGTAATACCCCACAGATGTATAATACCCCCTCTGTAATACCCCACAGAGGTAAATACCCCTCTGTAATACCCCACAGAGGTATAATACTCCCTCTGTAATACCCCACAGAGGTAAATACCCCTCTGTAATACCCCACAGAGGTATAATACTCCCTCTGTAATACCCCACAGAGGTAAATACCCCCTCTGTAATACCCCACAGAGGTAAATACCCCCGCTGTAATACCCCACAGAGGTAAATACCCCTCTGTAATACCTCACAGAGGTATAATACTCCCTCTGTAATACCCCACAGAGGTATAATACTCCCTCTGTAATACCCCACAGAGGTAAATACCCCTCTGTAATACCCCACAGAGGTATAATACCCCTCTGTAATACCCCACAGAGGTAAATACCCCTCTGTAATACCCCACAGAGGTAAATACCCCTCCTCTTCTTCTCGTCCTGGCTCAGATCTAAACTGTTTCTTAAAACCTTTTTGGTCTAAAGTGTGACTCTGCCCCCTGCTGGTGTGTCTCTGCAGCGCTCCTCAGCGATGACCCGACTGTCGCCATAAACTGCGCCAAAACCGTCGCCAGGCAACAAGGTGCCAAGGCCTGGTGAGTCACATGACCCCCACGGGCCAATCAGAGGCCAGGAAATGTCCTATAGGAATTCAGTGCATGAATTAGTCTGTGTCTTAATCCTGCTTTAGACTTAGTTTAAGTCCTGGTCCAGTCCTGGTCCAGCCCTGGTTCAGTCCTGGTTCAGTCCTGGTTCAGTCCTGCTCTGTCTCTGTTCTCAGGGTGGCCTGGAAGGTTCACTGTCAGGGTAAAGACGTGAGTCCGTACATCGCGGGCTGTGGGCTGGACCTCTCCGACTCCACCTCCAACGTCCTGTAGAGGAGGCCCCGCCCCTCACTTCCTGTAGAGGAGGCCCCGCCCCTCACTTCCTGTAGAGGAGGCCTGGAGGCCCCGCCCCTCTGGTCTCTGATAAATCCTCTTTATTCTCCTGTGTCTCTGTTTAAATCTGCAAAAACAATAAAGTCCTGCATTTATCTGTGTTTAATGTGTCCTCTGCATTTGACCCGTCCTCAGTGTCTCTGGGTTAAACCACAGTCTGTAACAGAAGTGTCCCGAGTGAGACGTCACCACAGCCTCAGCTCCAAATGAAGCTCAACGACCGGAATAAACGTTTACATGATCGAGGAATAAATGAATCCGAATAATAATTTTCAGTAGGATTAAAGTGTTTACATGGTCTTTTTAAAGCAGAATTAAATTTTATTCTGAATTAAATTACTTTTAATCAGAATTAAAGCTCTCATGTAAACATGGCAACTATAATATAATAAAGAGTAAAAAATAAATGGTAATAATAAATAAATAAATAATAATAAATAAGTTACAAAAAAAGAGCAAGAGACAAATGTCCAATATGACAGAATTATATAAGTATTTGTACAAGTCAAAGTAAAATAGAAAAATAAGTAATAAAAATATAAAATCACAGCTATAAACAAGAGACAAGAAAGACAAAGTGCAATGATATGACTGACAAGGCATAAGGTTATCCGTTAAATAAGCCCTGGTTATGCTAACTGGAGGCACTGCTCTGTCTGAGGCTTTGTTTTAATCCAGTCTGAGCATAAAAACCCGACTGATCTGAACTACAACAGGTTCAGCTGATCTGAGCTGCTAAACAAGTCCCTCGAAATCACATGACAGCCACAAGCTAGCGTTAGCATTAGCATCAGCGTTAGCATCTGTGTCAGCGTTAGCATCAGCATTAGCGTCAGTATCAGCGTTAGCATTAGTGTCAGCATTAGCATCAGAATTAGCATCAGCATTAGCATTAGCAGGTCTGTTTCGTTTCATTAAATATTTCTTTTTGATCTGAACCCTGAGAGTTCAGACTTCGCTGTGATTGGCTGAATCCGTCAGTCACTCAATCTGAGGCCGACCAATCAGAGGAGTGGGCGTGTCTGTGTCTAAGCTGCTTTAAAGATTCTGTGTTCCCTCTCTCCTCCCTCCTTGCATTCTTGTCTCCTCCCTCCTTGTCTCCTCCCTCCTTGTCTCCTCCCTCCTTGCCTCCCTCCTTCCCTCCTCCCACCTTGCCTCCTCCCTCCTTACCTTGTCCCTCTTTGCCTCCCCCATACTTGCCTCCTTGTCTCCTCCCTCCTCGCCTCCTCCCTCCTTGTCTCCTTGTCTCCTCATTAGGATGCTGCTCAGGTCTGAAGCTGCTCTGGTTCAATAACAACATTCAGCTAAACGTCTGATCAATAAAACAGAGAATCCAGACCAGGACTAAACCAGGACTAAACCAAGACTGAACCAGGACTAAACCAGGACTAAACCAGGGCTAAACCAAGACTGAACCAGGACTAAACCAGGACTAAACCAGGGCTAAACCAGGACTGAACCAGGACTAAACCAGAACTAAACCAGGGCTAAACCAGGACTAAACCAGGACTAAACCAGGGCTAAACCAGGGCTAAACCAGGACTAAACCAGAACTAAACCAGGACTGAACCAGGACTAAACCAGGACTAAACCAGGGCTAAACCAGGGCTAAACCAGGACTAAACCAGGTCTAAACCAGGACTGAACCAGAACTAAACCAGGACTAAACCAGGACTGAACCAGGACTAAACCAGGACTAAACCAGGGCTAAACCAGGAATAAACCAGGACTGAACCAGGACTGAACCAGGACTAAACCAGGACTAAACCAGGACTAAACCAGGTCTAAACCAGGGCTAAACCAGGACTGAACCAGGACTAAACCAGAACTAAATCAGGTCTAAACCAGGACTAAACCAGGACTGAACCGGAACTAAACCAGGACTGAACCAGGACTGAACCAGGACTGAACCAGAACTAAACCAGGTCTAAACCAGGACTGAACGAGGACTGAACCAGGACTAAACCAGGACTAAACCAGGGCTAAACCAGGACTGAACCACAACTGAACTAGGACTGAACCAGGACTTGTTGCAGTTATCATCAGTCTCATAAAGTGATCATTTGTGTCAGATGCCCTCCCCAGTTCAGATTCTCAAGTGTGACGCTCCTGGACCCGTTTAAAATGTGAAAAAAAAAAAACAAGCCAACAACATCCCAAAATTCACCATCTAGACCCAGTTTAGACTTGGTTTAGTCCTGGTTTAGACCTGGCCCTGTCTCGGCCCTGTCTCGGCCCTGTCTAGGTCCTGTCTCGGTCCTGTCTCATTAGCGGGGAAAGGTCAGGCGTCTGTGTGCATGAGAATCAGGAGTTAGACCACACCGCTGTCCTCTCCCCTTCAACACTAATGAGCCACCACATCACCACTAGTCTACTCCAGGAGATACACCACACCGCTCCAGGAGATACACCACACCGCTCCAGGAGATACACCACACCGCTCCAGGAAATACACCACACCGCTCCAGGAGATACTCTACACCACTCCAGGAAATACACCATACCATGAGATACACCACACCGCTCCAGGAGATACTCCACAGCGTCAACGAGGTCTCTCTGGTTGGTTCTTTCCTCCTGACCCCATGTTGAAACAAAAAAGTAACACAAAGATCAGAGCTCAGACCTTCAGGTGACCCGGAGCTTCAGGTGATCCGAAGCTTCAAGTGATCCGAAGCTTCAGGTGATCTGGAGCTTCAGGTGATCCGAAGCTTCAGGTGATCTGGAGCTTCAGGTGACCTGGAGCTTCAGGTGACCCAGAACTTCAGGTGATCTGGAGCTTCAGGTAACTCAGAACTTGAGGTGATCTGGAGCTCCAGGTGACCTGGAGCTTCAGGTGACCCAGAACTTCAGGTGATCTGGAGCTTCAGGTGATCCGAAGCTTCAGGTGATCTGGAGCTTCAGGTGACCCAGAGCTTCAGGTGATCTGGAGCTTCAGGTGATCTGGAGCTTCAGGTGACCTGGAGCTTCAGGTGATCTGGAGCTTCAGGTGACCTGGAGCTTCAGGTGACCTGGAGCTTCAGGTGACTCAGAGCTTCAGGTGATCTGGAGCTTGTTGGAGGCAGATCTGTCTCTGTTTTCCTTCAGTTCGAATCTCAGTCTGAGTTGCAGCAGATATCCAGTTCCAGGTATAAGTAACCGAAATATCACAAGTTTCTCTGTCTAAATTCATAGTTCTGATGCAGTAACAGCAAAAAAAGGAGAACACATCCCATGATCCTTTGCTCTGTTTCAGTCAGTGCTACATGAAGTAACTGTTATGAAGCACTTTTACATCTGACTTTTTTTGGATTCTGGCAGAAAAGGAACAAATTCTCACTTGTTTTTAGCCTCCACAAAACATTGAGATAAATATCGTCCCGTTTCTTTTTTCCTTTTGTTTCGATTTCTCTCTAAGCCACAGAGCCGCCATCACAAACGTTCCATCGCAAATGCTCCATCACAAACATTTCATCGCCAAACATTCCATCGCCAAACATTCCATCGCAAACGTTCCATCGCAAACGTTCCATCACAAACGTTTCATCACAAACGTTTTATCATAAACGTTCCATCGCCAAACGTTCCATCGCAAACGCTTCATCGCAAACGTTCCATCGCAAATGTTCCATCTCAAACGCTCCATCACAAACGTTCCATCACCCAAACGTTCCATCAAAAACGTTCCATCGCCAAACGTTCCATCGGAAACGTTTCATCGCAAACGTTCCATCGCAAACTTTCCAATCGTAAACTTTCCATCGCAAACGTTCCATCGCAAACACTCCATCGCAAACGTTCCATTGCCAAACGTTCCATCGCAAACGTTCCATCGCAAACGCTCCATCACAAACGTTTCATCACAAACGTTCCATCGCCAAACGTTCCATCGTTCCAAGATGGCGCCGCGTATGGTCGCCCTGGTGATTTGGTGCTCTTTGTTTAGTCTGTTTTTGTGCGTAAATCGTGTGTCTGCGTGCTCTTTCACTCGTGAAGAGCTCCTAAACATCAGAACAACGACTTCTGCTGATCTACTGCCAGTTTTTTTAGTGCCTGCAGTAGATTTAGTTCATTTTTTGGCCAAAAAAATTAGACGCCGCAGACGAGGAAAACGCGCAGGGGCTCTGGTGCGCCTCCGGAGGCGCGGCACACGGACGCTCTTATCTGGGATTTTCCTCTCCAACGTTCACTCACTCAGCAACAAGATGGACGAACTGGCGCTGCTGATGAGGAGTAACAGAGACTTTTCTTCCTCTTGTGTCTTGTGCTTCACGGAGACATGGCTCAACGATCAGATTCCGGACTGCGCATTACACCTGGACGGATTTCAGCTCCTCCGGGCGGACAGACATCGGGCTCTTTCCGGGGGAAAGACAAAAGGTGGAGGGGTCTGTTTCTACATCAACAACGCCTGGTGCTCAGATGTAACTGTGATCTCCCAACACTGCTCTCCCGCTCTGGAATATGTTTTCATTCACTGTAAACCTTTCTACTCTCCACGTGAGTTCGCTTCATTCCTTCTGGCTGCTGTTTACATCCCGCCATGCGCTGACGTGCACGAGGCTCAACGCGCACTCGCGGAACAGGTACTGGATGTGGAACGAACCTTCCCGGACTCTCTACTTATTATCCTCGGCGACTTTAACAAGGGAAACCTGAGCCAGGAGTTACCAAAATACAAACAGTTTATTAAATGCCCAACGAGAGAGCAGAACACGCTGGATCATTGTTACACAACAGTCAGTGGGGCCTATCGGAGCGTATCACGTGCTGCTTTAGGCTTTTCTGATCATGTCATGGTTCACCTCATCCCCACATACAAACAACAACTGAAGCTCTCCAAACCAACTGTGAGGACTTCTAAAAGGTGGACCAGCGAGGCTGTGGAGGAGCTTCGCACATGCTTGGACACAACGGACTGGGGCATGTTCAAGGCTTCCACAGAGAATCTGGATGAGTACACGGACACAGTGACGTCATACATCCAGTTCTGTGAGGACAGCATTATTCCATCTTGCACCAGGGTGACCTTTAACAACGACAAACCCTGGTTCACACCCAGACTGAGACAGCTGAGGAAGGAGAAAGAAAAGGCGCACAGAAGTAATGACCCTCACTCATACAGACAGAGCAAGTACTCATTTAGCAAGGAAGTGGAGAAGGGATGAGTCTGCCTACAGGAGGGAGGTGGACCGGCTGGTGTCCTGGTGCAGCAGCAACAACCTGGAGCTCAACACCCAGAAGACAGTGGAGATGATCGTGGACTTCAGGAAAGTCACTGCCCCCCTGCCTCTCCTCACCCTGACAGACTCCTCCATCACCACTGTGGACTCTTTCCGCTTCCTGGGCACCTGCATCACCCACGACCTCAAGTGGGAGCCGACCATCAGCTCCCTCATCAAGAAAGCCCAGCAGAGGATGTACTTCCTGCAGCAGCTGAGGAAAGCCAAGCTGCCAGCCCAGATGATGGTGCAGTTTTACACGGCCATCATTGAGTCCATCCTCACCTCCTCCATCACTGTGTGGTACGCTGGGGCCACTGCCAGGGACAGACAGAGACTGCAGCGCATAGTGCGCTCTGCTGAGAAGGTGATCGGCTGTAGCCTTCCATCTCTCCAGGACCTGTACGTCTCCAGGACTCGGGGGCGAGCAGGCCGGATAGCAGCTGACCCCTCTCACCCTGGACATGGACTATTCCAGCCACTTCCCTCTGGCAGAAGGCTACGGTCCATACGGACCAGAACCTCTCGCCATAAGAACAGTTTCTTCCCCTCTGCCGTTGGACTCATGAACACTTTATGAACACTTTATAACACCTGTACTAAGGACACTTTATAACACCTGTACTAAGGACACTTTATAACACCTGAACTAAGGACACTTTATAACACCTGTACTAAGGACACTTTATAACTAAGGACACTTTATAACACCTGTACTAAGGACACTTTATAACACCTGTACTAAGGACACTTTATAACACCTGTACTAAGGACACTTTATAACACCAGTCACTTTAAATAAGTCATGTCACATCACTTGATCTTTTGCACTGTCAGTTTGCACTGTTGTTCTGATGCTTCTGTATTTACTTGACTATTTTATTTTTTATTATATATCTTAATCTTTTGCATGCTCTTACTTTATTTTTAATAGTGATACTTTATTATTATTATTATCTTGTTTTTTAATAGTGATATCTCTACTTTATATTATTATTATTATTACTATTCAGTGTTCTATGTTGCACCTCATCACCAAAGCAAGTTCCTAGTCTGTGAATTGTGTTCACTGACAATGGCAATAAAAGCTTTTCTGATTCTGATTCTGATTCTGATCGCAAACGTTCCATCACAAACATTTCATCACAAACGTTCCATCGCCAAACGCTCCATCACAAACGTTCCATCACAAACTTTCCATCGCCAAACATTCTATCGCAAACACTCCATCACAAACGTTCCATCACAAATGTTACATCACCAAACGTTCCATTGCAAACGCTCCATCACAAATGTTCCATCACAAATGTTACATCACCAAACGTTCCACCGCAAACGCTCCATCACAAATGTTCCATCGCAAACGTTCCATCGCAAATGCTCCATCGCAAACGTTCCATCACCAAACGTTCCATCACAAACGCTCCATCGCCAAACGTTTCATCACAAACGCTCCATCGCAAACGTTCCATCACAAACGCTCCATCGCAAACGTTCCATCGCCAAACGTTTCATCACAAACGCTCCATCGCAAACGTTCCATCACCAAACGTTCCATCACAAACGCTCCATCGCCAAACGTTCCATCGCAAATGCTCCATCGCAAACGTTTCATCACAAACGCTCCATCGCAAACGTTCCATCACAAACGTTCCATCGCAAACGCTCCATCACAAACGTTCCATCACAAACGTTCCATCGCAAACGTTCCATCGCAAACATTCCATCGCAAACGCTCCATCACAAACGCTCCATCACAAACGTTCCATCACCAAACGTTCCATCGCAAACGCTCCATCGCAAACGCTCCATCACAAACGTTCCATCACCAAACGTTCCATCACCAAACATTCCATCGCCAAACATTCCATCATAAATGTTCCATCGCCAAACGTTCCGTCGCAAACGTTCCATCGCAAACGCTCCATCGCCAAACGTTCCATCACAAATGTTTCATCGCAAACGTTCCATCACAAATGTTCCATCACAAACGTTCCATCACAAACGTTCCATCACAAGCATTCCATCACAAACGTTCCATCGCCAAACGTTCCATCACAAACGCTCCATCGCCAAACGTTCCATCACAAACGTTCCATCGCCAAACGTTCCATCACAAACGTTCCATCACAAACGTTCCATCGCCAAATGTTCCATCACAAACGTTCCATCGCCAAACGTTCCATCACGGACACACAAAATGTCGGAGAGGACACGCCCCCTGCAGACCCAGAGCAGAGGAGTGTTTGTTTACCCGTCGTATCCATGGGTTTCAGGAAGGACTTGTTGCCATAGCGATTAACAATGTAAAAGTAAATATATATGATGTCTTTGGACCTGGGAAAAGTCCTCAAAAACTGAAACCAGTGAACAGAGTCTGAGCTGAGCGAATCTCCTGTCACTGCTACAGGCAGGGCATCTGGCATAAACACTCCCCAGACTCGACCCCTGACCCCTGAGGGAGGGAAGCACAGACATTAGCATTAGCATTAGCAGGTGCAGCGTTCAAGTCCAAATCCACTTTATATCTACAGCACATTTTACAAACAAAGCAGTTTCCAAAGTGCTGCGCAAAGATCAGAAAACGAAGAAGACAAAAAGGTAAATTACTAAAGTTTGATCCAGTCCTGGAACAATAGAACCAGTCGAATCAAATAAAAGCACAACCGTAAAATCATAACGTAGCAGTAAAAATAAATAAAATAAGTCAAATAAATAAAAGACACAAAGGAGCACACAACTCCCACTGTGTTAAAAGACGAGACTTAAAACTCTCCAGTAGAGGGAGCTGTTGGGACGTGGACCAGAACATCAGAACATTCAAAACTTTAAAACCAAACATCTTAAAATCATCTCTAAAACGAACTGGAAGCCAATGCAAAGACGTTAAAATCGGGTAATGTGCTCACGTTTTTTGGTTCCAGTTAAAGTCGCGCAGCAGAATTTTGGACCAACAGTAAGCGATGCTAACGCTATTGTCCACTTAGCAACACGGCTCGTCCAAGAAGATTCCAGAACAGCAGAACCAGAACCCGGTGTGTTTGGACCTCAGAACTCTGACCAAACCTGAATCACAATCCCCACAACCACGGATGTGGGGATATCACTTCCGGCGCTGGCGCTAGCTAGCTGCCCATCACAGCGCTCCCGCACTTTTCGTAACTTTTCTAACTTTTTGCCCTTAAACTGCCTCACTTTTGTAAATATTTTTCTCAACATTGATTGTTAAGCTTGGGCTGCACTCGACGCTGCATTTTTCCGCACTTTTGGTGGATTATTTACCTGTCTCGTTTTAAGATGTGTACGGGACCCCGTCCTCTGCTCGTCTACACAAAGGATCAGCTGATGGCGCTGCGCAGCGCTGTTGTGTTCCCCCGGGACAGGCATGTCATCCCCGATGAGATCCTACGAACGACACGCCGTGGACGCCGCGCGGGACATAAACTCCGGGAAAAGAAGAGACGCTGCAGACCGGTTCTCCCCTCCGTCGTCACGGGGAACGTGCGCTCCCTCGCCAACAAGATGGACGAGCTCACGGCGCTCGTTAGATTCCAGCGGGAGTACAGGGACGCTAGCATCATTGTTTTTACGGAGACGTGGCTAACACCGCAAATCCCGGACTCTGCCGTCACCGTGGACAACTTTCACCTGCTGCGCGCGGACAGGACGGAGGAGAGTGGGAAGAAGAAGGGAGGAGGACTAGCGCTGTTTGTGAACGAGAAATGGTGCAAATCTAGTCACTGTACAGTGAAGGAGCAGATGTGTAATAAAGACATTGAACTGTTTGCTGTTAGCATGAGGCCATTCTACCTGCCCCGGGAGTTTTCACACGTCATCACACTGGCTGTGTATATTCCTCCCAGTGCTAACGCGGAGAATGCTTGTGACACTCTGCTCTCCTGCATCAGCTCTCTTCAGACTCAGCATCCACAGGCCCTCTTCCTCACCACCGGGGACTTCAACCATGCATCTCCCTCATCTGTCCTGCCAACATACACCCAGTATGTGACCTGCCCCACAAGAGATAATAAAACTTTGGACTTATTCTTTGCCAATGTCAAGGAGGCCTACATCTCATTACCCCTCCCCCCCCTGGGAAGAGCAGACCACAACATCATCCATTTGAGGCCTGTGTACGAACCACTTGTGTGCAGGCAGCCTGTGGAGCCCCGAGTGGTGAAGAGGTGGACAGCAGAGAGCGAGGAGGCTCTGAGGGACTGCTTTAGCACCACTGTGTGGACAGAGCTCTGCCAGCCTCATGGGGAGGACATCAACGCTATCACGGACTGTATTACGGACTACATCAACTTCTGTTTTGAAAACACTGTACCCTCTCGGACGGTGCGGTGTTTTCCAAACAACAAGCCGTGGATTAACATTAAAGCTCTGCTGAAGGAGAAGAAGAGAGCTTTCAGGTCCAGGAACAAAGAGGAGCTGAAGACTGTACAGAAGAAGCTGAGGAGGAAAATCAGACAGGCTAAGGCCAACTTCAGGAGGAAGATGGAACAGCAGCTGCAACAGTGAAATGTCAGGGAGGTGTGGAGAAGTCTGAAGAGTGTCTCTGGCTTCAATCCTCGTCCAGACAGAGGGTGACCAACAGTGGGTGAACGATCTGAATTCTCACTTCCTGAGGTTTGATCAATCACCCACTCCTCCCCCCGCACCGCTGCATGGGCTCACCTTGTCTCCTGCACAAAGGTCCAGACTGTCACCTCTTCACACCTCTGCCTCAGCCCCCCAGCCCCCGAATCCACATCAAGAACTCAGCCAGACCTCCAGCACACACCCCTGCTCTTTGTCTGTCACTACAGCTCAGGTTAGGAGAGAACTGAGCCGGATAAGGAGTAGGAAAGCTGCTGGACCAGACGGTATCAGCCCCAGGCTCCTTAAGTCCTGTGCAGATGAGCTGTGTGGAGTTATGGAGCATGTCTTCAACCTGAGCCTGAAGCTGAAGGTGGTGCTACAGCTCTGGAAGACCTCCTGTGTGGTACCTGTGCCCAAGACACCACACGCCAAGGACCTCAACAGCTTCAGGCCAGTGGCTCTCACGTCTCATCTGATGAAGACTCTGGAGAGGCTCGTCCTGGGTCACCTCCGCTCCACGGTGAGCTCAGCGATGGACCCGCTGCAGTTCGCGTATCGGCCTGGCATCGGAGTGGAGGACGCCATCATCTCTCTGATGCACCGCTCACTGTCCCACCTGGAGAGGCCCGGCAGCACTGTGAGAATCTTGTTCTTCTACTTCTCCAGTGCTTTCAACACCATCCAGCCGCTGTTCCTGAGGGACAAGCTGGAGTGGGCAGGAGTGGACTGTGACCTGGCTGAGTGGATCCTGGACTACTCCCTCTCTCTCTTTCCCTCCCTCTCTCTCTCTCTCTCTCTCTTTCCCTCTCTCTCTCTCTCTCTCTCTCTCTCTCTCTCTCTCTTTCCCTCTCTCTCTCTCTTTCCCTCTCTCTCTTGCTTTCCCTCCCTCTCTCTCTCTCTCTCTCTCTTTCCCTCTCTCTCTCTCTCTCTTTCCCTCTCTCTCGCTTTCCCTCTCTCTCTCTCTCTCTCTTTCCCTCCCTCTCCCTCTCTCTCTCTCTCTCTCTCTCTCTTTCCCTCTCTCTCTCTCTTTCTCTCTCTCCTCTTTCCCTCTCTCTCTCGCTCCCTCTCTCTCTCTCTCTTTCCTCTCTCTCTCGTTCTCTCTCTTTCTTTAATTAAACGAACCTCGTCATCTCTGTCTGTGTGAATGTTCCAACAGTTAGACACTTCCTCCCTCCCTCTCTCTCTCTATTTCCCCTCTCTCTTCTCTCCCTCTCTTCTCTCCTTCACTCTCTTTATTTCCCCTCTCTCTTCTCTCCCTCTCTTCTCTCCTTCACTCTCTTTATTTCCCCTCTCTCTTCTCTCCCTCTCTTCTCTCCTTCACTCTCTCCCTCACTCTCCCTCTCTCTATTTCCCCTCTCTCTTCTCTCCCTCTCTTCTCTCCTTCACTCTCTCCCTCTATCTCTCTCTCTCTATTTCCTCTCTCTTCTCTCCCTCTCGTCTCTCCTTCACTCTCTCCCTCTCTCCTCTCCTTTTCCTCCCACTCACCCCCCTCCCCCTTCCTCTCTCCTCTTCCTCCCTCTTTCTCTCTGGTTGAGTTCTCTCTTTCT
>CM057085.1:43291008-43328508 GCA_029959045.1 Taenioides sp. WSHXM2023
AGGGATGAGGAGAGAGGGATGAGGAGAGAGAGGGATGAGGAGAGAGAGAGAGGAGAGAGGGGAGAGAAAAGAGAGGGATGAGGAGAGAGGGATGAGGAGAGAGAGGAGAGAGGGATTGATTGATTGATTACTCTTTATTTCGGAGCCATAGTGAAAAAAAACATATTATACATATTGTATACATTGAACCCCACATTGGGTAAAGAAAACAAAAATATGCATATATATATATATATATATATATATATATATATATATATATATATATATATATATATATATATATATATAAACAGTAAATAATAAAATACAGTACAGACAAGAAAATATATTTATGTAAATCTGACCAGTTATATATATTACATACTGTATTTACACGTACAAGACATTAGCTCGAAAAGGAGTGGGAAGAAGACAAACTTATTTACGTTCTTTTAAATATGGGATGAGGAGAGAGAGATGAAGAGAGAGAGAGGAGGAGCGGAGGAGGAGGAGAGGAGGAGTGATGGATGAGAGAAGGAGACAGAGAGGAGGAGCGAGAGACAGCGGAGGAGGAGGGAGGAGAGCAGAGGAGGAGGAGAGGAGGAGTGATGGATGAGAGGAAGACGTGTAAACGGCTCCAAAGGACAAAAACATGAATATTTAATGTTTAACTGACGACACAAAACAGCTGCTGCAGGGACGAGGAAAGGAGACGAGGGAAGCAAGGACAGAGGAGACCAGGAAGCAAGGTGAGAGGAGACCAGGGAGCAAGGACAGAGGAGACAAAAGACAGAGGAGACAAGGGGAGAGGAGACCAGGAGACAAGGAAAGGAAACAAAGACCGAGGAGACAAGGAAGCAAGGGAAAGGAGAAAAGGCCATAAGGAGAGAGGAGGTGAGGAACAAGGAGATGAGGAGAGGGTATAGAAGGAGAGAAAGAAACAAGGAAAACTAGGGAAAGAGAGGATAAGGAGAGAGGAGACAAAGAGAGAGAGTAGAGAAGGATATAAGGAAAACAAGGAGACAAAGAAAGAAGGAGTTTATTCTACACTCCTCGGCCAATCAGGAGGCAGGAAGAGACAGGAGGACATGGACAGCTTCATCCTGATTGGACAATTAAAAGTCCATTTTTGAAAATCATTTTTAGACGTTTGAAAACAAAACAAAAAATGAAGCTCCTCCCACTTTCCAAACTCTACAGGCGCAATGTGTAAACTTTTCTGTGGAGAATCTGCCATCTGCTCGTCTCAAGAAGAGAGGGATGAGGAGAGAGAACAGACTGATGCAGGAGAGAGGGATGAGGAGAGAGAACAGACTGATACAGAAGAGAGGGATGAGGAGAGAGAAACAGACTGATACAGGAGAGAGGAGAGAGGGATGAGGAGAGAGAACAGACTGATGCAGAAGAGAGGGATGAGGAGAGGAGAACAGACTGATGCAGAAGAGAGGGATGAGGAGGAGAGAACAGACTGATACAGGAGAGAGGGATGAGGAGAGAGAACAGACTGATACAGGAGAGAGGGATGAGGAGAGAGAACAGACTGATGCAGGAGAGAGAGGGATGAGGAGAGAGAGAACAGACTGATACAGGAGAGAGGGATGAGGAGAGAGAAACAGACTGATACAGGAGAGAGGGATGAGGAGAGAGAACAGACTGATACAGGAGAGAGGGATGAGGAGAGAGAACAGACTGATACAGGAGAGAGGGATGAGGAGAGAGAACAGACTGATACAGGAGAGAGGGATGAAGGGATGAGGAGGAGAAAAGTATAAAATGCACCAATGTTTAAAAAATGTCAACTCATCATCACCCCCCCCCCCCCACCCCCCCCCCCCCCCCAACCCTGTTTCCATGGATTCATGGATTCATGGATTCATGGATTCATGGATTCATGGATTCGCACTTCCACAAATTAAATGAGGATCTGCCCAGGAGGACGCTAACGAGATGGTACAGGCCGGAGGGACGCAGCCAGGGGACAAACCGCGAGCTAATCCGGTTAGCGGCCGTTAGCGGCCGTTAGCGCCGCGGGGATGAGTCACTCGGGGCTCCTTTAGACGCCATTTAACACACGACATGAAAAAAAACACAACAGTTTGAGTCTGTTTACGTTCAGGTGGTACCAGAGCTGTTCTCCAAACTGTTCTCCTCAGATGTTTCTCCAAATGGAACATTAGAACATGGATTAAAGATTAGAGTTCAATCAGGAGTTTTAATTCAAATAAAGAATCAAAACTCCAAGTTGAATAATAAAGGAAATGTTGATCTTCTCTGTCCCATGTCTCTGTCCTGGTCTGTGTGAGTTTGACTGTGGGCTCGCCTCTCCACAGAGTCGACTCCTGGTCTGTGTTTGTGGACCGTGTGCTCGCCTCTCCACAGAGTCGACTCCTGGTCTGTGTTGAGTTTGACTGTGTGCTCGCCTCTCCACAGAGTCGACTCCTGGTCTGTGTGAGTTTGATTGTGTGCTCGCCTCTCCACAGAGTCGACTCCTGGTCTGTGTTTGTGACCGTGTGCTCGCCTCTCCACAGAGTCGACTCCTGGTCTGTGTTTGTGACCGTGTGCTCGCCTCTCCACAGAGTCGACTGTACCGGACCAGCCCTCCTCGCTCCACGTCAGGCCCCTCCCCAACAGCATCATCATGTCGTGGACGCCGCCGCTGTCGCCCGCCGTGCTCGTGCGCGGTTACATCATCGGGTACGGCGTGGGCAGCCCGTACGCGAGACGGTGCGCGTGGACAGTAAACAGCGCTACTACGCCATCGAGAGGCTGGGTGAGGAACTGCACCTCTGGGGTTTGGGCCAGACTTTAACAGTGTGTCAGATTGCCCTCCCATGTGTCAGATGCCCTCCCCATGTGTCAGATGCCCTCCCCTTGTGTTCAGATGCCCTCCCCATGTGTCAGATGCCCTCCCCGTGTGTGTCAGATGCCCTCCCCATGTGTCAGATGCCCTCCCCGTGTGTGTCAGATGCCCTCCCCATGTGTCAGATGCCCTCCCCCATGTGTCAGATGCCCTCCCCTTGTGGTCAGATGCCCCTCCCCATGTGTCAGATGCCCTCCCCGTGTGTGTCAGATGCCCTCCCCATGCACACATTTACACACACATTTACACACATTTACACACAGAGGAGGAGGAAGAGGAGGAGAGGAGGAGAGGAGGAAGAGGAGGAGAGGAGGAGGAGAGGAGGAAGAGGAGGAGGAGAGGAGGAGAGGAGGAGGAGGAAAGAGGAGGAGAGGAGGAGGAGAGGAGGAAGAGGAGGAGGAGAGGAGGAGAGGAGGAGGAGGAAGAGGAGGAAGAGGAGGAGAGGAGGAGGAGAGGAGGAGAGGAGGAAGAGGAGGAGGAGAGGAGGAGAGGAGGAGGAAGGAAGAGGAGGAGAGGAGGAAGAGGAGGAGAGGAGGAAGAGGAGGAAGGAGAGGAGGAGGAAGAGGAGGAGAGGAGGAGGAGAGGAGGAGGAGGAAGAGGAGGAGAGGAGGAGAGGAGGAAGAGGAGGAAGAGGAGGAGGAGAGGAGGAAGAGGAGGAGAGGAGGTGGAGGAAGAGGAGGAGGAGAGGAGGAGAGGAGGAAGAGGAGGAGAGGAGGAGGAGGAGAGGAGGAGAGGAGAGGAGGAAGAGGAGGAGAGGAGGAAAAGGAGAGGAGGAGAGGAGGAGGAGAGGAGGAGAGGAGGAAGAGGAGGAGAGGAGGAGGAGAGGAGGAGAGGAGGAGAGGAGGAAGAGGAGGAGAGGAGGAGAGGAGAAAGAGGAGGAGAGGAGGAGAGGAGGAAGAGGAGGAGGAGAGGAGAAAGAGGAGGAGAGGAGGAAGAGGAGGAGAGGAGGAGAGGAGGAGAGGAGGAGGAGGAAGAGGAGGAGAGGAGGAGCCAGAGGAGGAGGAGGAGAGGAGGAGAGAAAGAGGAGGAGGAGAGGAGGGGAGGAGGAGAGGAGAAGGAGAGGAGGAAGAGAGGAAGAGAGGAGGAAGAGGAGGAGAGGAGGAGGAGGAGGAGGAGGAGAGGAGGAGGAGAGGAGGGGGAGGAGGAGAGGAGGAGGAGGAGGAGGAGAGGAGGAGGAGAGGAGGGGGGAGGAGGGGAGGAGGAGAGGAGGAGGAGAGGAGGGGAGGAGAGGAGGAGGAGAGGAGGAGGAGAGGAGGAGGAGGAGAGGAGGAAGAGGAGGAGAGGAGGAGGAGGAGGAGGAGGAGGAGAGGAGGGGGGAGGAGGAGGGGAGGAGGAGAGGAGGAGGAGAGGAGGGGAGGAGGAGGGGAGGAGGAGAGGAGAAGGAGGAGAGGAGGAGAGGAGGAGGGGAGGAGGAGGAGGAGAGGAGGAGGAGGAAGAGGAGGAGAGGAGGAGGAGGAAGAGGAGGAGAGGAGGAGAGGAGGAGGAGAGGGAGGAAGAGGAGGAGAGGAGGAGGAGGAGGAGGAGAGGAGGAGGAGGAGGGGAGGAGGAGAGGAGGGGAGGAGGAGGGGAGGAGGAGAGGAGAAGGAGGAGAGGAGGAGAGGAGGAGAGAGGAGGAGGAGAGGAGGAAGAGGAGGAGAGGAGGAGGGGAGGAGGAGGGGAGGAGGAGAGGAGAAGGAGAGGAGGAAGAGAGGAGGAGAGGAGGAGAGGAGGAAAGGAGAGGAGGAGAGGAGAGAGGAGGAGAGGAGAGGAGAGGAGGGGAGGAGGAGAGGAGGAGGGGAGGAGGAGAGAGAGGAGGAGAGGAGGAAAGGAGAGGAGGAGAGGAAAGGAGACAAGGAGACATTTGTGTGAGAGATGTACAAGGAAACATCTACAGATAAGGAGGGAAGGAGACAAAGAGACATGTATGTTTAAGTGTTGAATGTCCTCATAGACAAGGAAAGAAGGAGATAAGGGCAGAAGGACACATGAAGAGAAGGTGGGAGGGAGACAAGGAAACGAGGAGACTGAGAAATAAGGACACATGTTTGTGTTAGCGCCGAGCACAAACCAACCACAGAGGAGGAGACAAGGAGAGAAGGAGACAAGGAGACAAGGAAACGAGACAAGGAGAAAAGGAGAGAAGGAGACAAAGACACAAGGACACAAGGAGACAAGGAGAGAAGGAGACAAGGACACAAGGAGACAAGGAGAGAAGGAGAAAAAGAGAGAAGGAGACAAGGAGAGAAGGAGACAAGGACCAAAGGAGGGAGGAAACATAAAGAGGAGACAGAGGAGGCACAGGCATTAGATTTATTTAATCTTGACTCGATCGTTTCACTAAAATGGACAATGACGGGGGAGGAGCCACACGGGGGAGGAGCCACACGGGGGAGGAGCCACACGGGGAGGAGCCACATGAGGGGAGGAGCCACACGGGGGAGGAGCCACACGCGGGAGGAGCCACACGGGGGAGGAGCCACATGGGGGAGGAGCCACATGAGGGGAGGAGCCACACGAGGGGAGGAGCCACACGGGGGGAGGAGCCACACGGGGGAGGAGCCACGTGAGGGGAGGAGCCACACGGGGGAGGAGCCACACGGGGGAGGAGCCACATGGGGGAGGAGCCACATGAGGGGAGGAGCCACACGAGGGGAGGAGCCACACGGGGGGAGGAGCCACACGGGGGAGGAGCCACGTGAGGGGAGGAGCCACACGGGGGAGGAGCCACATGAGGGGAGGAGCCACACGAGGGGAGGAGCCACACGGGGGAGGAGCCACATGAGGGGAGGAGCCACACGAGGGGAGGAGCCACATGGGGGAGGAGCCACACGAGGAAAGGAGCTACACGAGGGGAGGAGCCACACGGGGGAGGAGCCACACGGGGGAGGAGCCACACAGGGGAGGAGCCACATGAGGGGAGGAGCCACACGAGGGGAGGAGCCACACAGGGGAGGAGCCACATGAGGGGAGGAGCCACACGAGGGGAGGAGCCACACGGGGAGGAGCCACATGAGGGGAGGAGCCACACGGGGGAGGAGCCACATGAGGGGAGGAGCCACACAGGGGAGGAGCCACATGAGGGGAGGAGCCACACGAGGGGAGGAGCCACACGGGGAGGAGCCACATTCGACTGTCTGTTGGAGTGTGTTGCTGTGGCCGAGTGGTTGTTCTCCCTGTTTTTAGGAGGTTGTGGGTTTGACCCCTGACCCCTGCCCCCTGACCTCTGACCTCTGGTGTTTCTGCAGAGCCCAGTTCACATTACGTCATCTCTCTGAAGGCCTTTAATAATGCCGGAGAGGGAGTGCCGCTGTATGAGAGCGCCGTCACCAGGTCCCTCTCAGGTACTGCACCCGCTCATGGCACTCACACACGTCTATACTGGTCCTGTGCAGCGGATCGACAACATTCTCTGGGGGTGTGATGCTAAACGGAGGCACTGCTCTGTCTGAGGCCTAGACCTTAGACTTTAATCTGAGTTTTATTTTACCACAATCTGACCGTAAAAACCTGACTGACCTGAAGTCCAGCAGGCGATTTGATCTGAGCCGCTCAACACGTCCCTCTAAAGAACATGACAGTCACAAGCTAGCATTAGCATTAGCATTAGCATTAGCATTAGTATTAGCGTTAGCTTTAGCGTTAGCGTTAGCGTTAGCGTTAGCGTTAGCATTAGCCCACAGTTCTTCAGTTCGTCCTTCTCGCCTTTTAGTGTCAAATCAAACCCCTGAACCCACGGACGCTCTGATCACAGGAACAAAACCTGCTCTTTAAAACACTCCGGGATTTTTTCTGGACTTTTCAGACGAGCTAAAACCTTTTTGGTAGTTATTCCTAATCTGTGCAGTCTCCATGGTAACTGCTGAACATTTCGCCATACACATACATGCAGAACACCTCCAGAGTGATGTCACTGCAAAGTATCAGTTAGTGCTGTCACGATACTACAGTTTCAATCTCGATACTCGATACTCGATACTCAATACTCGATGCTCGATACTGATCCCACGATGATGAACCCTCCTGTGATTTTCCACATTAAAATAGAAGAACTTTATTATCTGTGGAATCCCTCAGTGGACCAGGTCTGAACCAGGACTAAACCAGGACTAAACCAGGTCTAAACCAGGTCTAAACCAGGACTAAACCAGGCCTAAACCAGGTCTAAACCAGGTCTAAACCAGGACTAAACCAGGTCTAAACCAGGTATAAAAACCAGGCCTAAACCAGGACTAAACCAGGTCTAAACCAGGTCCATGGGTGTATTCTAGTCTCTGTGCTCTTACACTTGTTCTGGTCCAGTTCCAGTTGGTTCTAAACACATTCAGGTTCTGCTCGGTCCTGTCAGTGGGACTTTTTTAGGATCCAGACCTGAGGAATATGAGGAGCGAGTTTCAATATTAGTTTTAGGATCAATTAGAATCAGATTTTTGATACTTTTGACAACCTGTAGTCTGTACATCAGCACTCCTGTGCGCCCCCTGTGGACCAGTCTGTGTCTCATGTTTATCCACTTTCAACTTCTGAGCCTCAGCGTCCTTCTGGATCCTTCTGGATCCCTCTGGTGGTCCTCTGTGTCCTCTTCAGCTCAGATCTTTGTTCTGGAGGTTTCTTGATCCTCCGCAGACTCTAGCCTCTGTAGACCTGATGTTCTTCAGGGCTTGGTGATTTGGTGTTGAAGTGTTGAGCTGCTGCCTCTTGGCCAGGACTCCCTGGGAACAAATCTCTTCATCTTAGTAGGATTTTTCTGCTTAAATAAAGGTTCAATTTAAAAGAATCTACAGAAAATCAGTGAATCACAATGTGTTTGAGTAGTAACTCCACATCACCCAGCCCTACTCCAGATCTGCTCCTCTGTAGACCTAACCTTCAGACCTGACCTTCAGACCTGCTCCTCTGTAGACCTGACCCTCAGACCTGACCTTCAGACCTGACCTTCAGACCTGACCCTCAGAGCTGCTCCTCTGTAGACCTGACCTTCAGACCTGACCCTCAGACCTGACTTTCAGACCTGATCTTCAGACCTGACCTTCAGACCTGACTCTCAGACCTGACCTTCAGACCTGACCCTCAGAGCTGATCTTCAGACCTGATCTTCAGACCTGACCTTCAGAGCTGATCTTCAGACCTGATCTTCAGACCTGACCCTCAGAACTGATCTTCAGACCTGCTCCTCTTTAGACCTGACCTTCAGACCTGACCTTCAGACCTGACCCTCAGACCTGACCTTCAGACCTGACCCTCAGACCTGACCTTCAGACCTGACCTTCAGACCTGACCCTCAGAGCTGCTCCTCTGTAGACCTGACCCTCAGACCTGACCTTCAGACCTGACCTTCAGACCTGACCCTCAGAGCTGCTCCTCTGTAGACCTGACCTTCAGACCTGACCTTCAGACCTGATCTTCAGACCTGACCTTCAGACCTGATCTTCATACCTGATCTTCAGACCGGACCCTCAGACCTGACCTTCAGCCCTGATCTTCAGACCTGACCTTCAGACCTGACCTTCAGGCCTGACCCTCAGAGCTGCTCCTCTGTAGACCTGACCTTCAGACGTAACCTTCAGACCTGACCCTCAGACCTGACCTTCAGCCCTGATCTTCAGACCTGACCTTCAGACCTGACCTTCAGACCTGACCTTCAGACCTGATCTTCAGACCTGACCCTCAGACCTGACTTTCAGACCGGACCTTTAAAGCTGCTTAGACCTCACTGTGTTTAGATGTTTCTGGTTGATTCTGTTTCTGACTTTCTCTTCGTCTTTCTCTTCCTCCTTTGTCCTCTGTCTCTTCTGACCTCTCCTGACCGCACCTCTCCCCCCTGACCCCTGACCCCTGACCCCAGACCCCCCTGACCCCTCGGAGGATGACCTGTTCCTCTTTGATAAGTACCCCACTGCCGTCCCAGACAGCACTACGTTTCCCATGATTCCTCCGGTGGGGGTCCAGGCCGTGGCTCTGGGGCCGGACTCGGTGCGCGTGTCCTGGGCCGATAACGCCGTCAAGACCCAGAAGTCCAACGAGGTCCGGTTCTACTCGGTCAAGTGGAAGAGCAGCCACTCATCCAGCGGCAAGTACAAGGTGAGGGTTAGACCTGGTTTAGACCGGGTTTAGTCCTGGTTTAGACTTGTTTTAGACCTGTTTTAGTTCTGTTTTAGTCCTGTTTTAGACCTGGTTTAGTCCTGGTTCAGTCCTGGTTTAGACCTGGTTTAGTCATGTTGTAGTCCCGGTTCTGACCCAGTTCTGACCCGGTTCTGTCAGTCCGCAGACACCACGGCTCTGTCTCACACGGTCACGGGGCTGAAGCCAAACTCTGTGTATGAGTTTTCTGTGATGGTCACAAAAGGCAGGAAGTCCAGCACCTGGAGCATGACGGCGCACGCCACCACCTACGAAGCAGGTAACCACGGTAACACCTGTAAGCCCCGCCCACACCCTGTAAGCCCCGCCCATTCACAGCAAACCCCTCCCACACGCTCACAGCCCCGCCCCCAGCGCACTGAGCTCTTCCCCCCAGCGCCGCGTGTATGTAATTACACTGTAATTACAGCGCTCTTTAGACTAAAGCGTTACCATGGCAACGTGTTCTCTGTTTGAAAGACTGAATGTCCCACACTGTTTTATTTAACTAGCCCCCCTCAGACTGTTTGATCGTTTGACACGTCAACTAATCCTAAAAACAATGAGCGTCACCAGTCGCCCTGGGACTGTCTGTTGTTCTCACGCTCCGTCCTGTGGTGTTTTTAAACTGAAACTGAAACAGAAACAGAAACACTTCCTGTTTCATCTGAGGACATTAGAGCTGTCAATCATCTCCACAGGAATATTAATAACACGCCCACCAGGGGGCGGCTCTGAGCGTGAGAAACACAGATACGGCGAGGGACAGGGGGACGAACAAGAGACCGCGGTTAGACCTGGTTTAGACCTGGTTTAGACCTGGTTTAGACCTGGTTTAGTCCTGGTTTAGTCCTGGTTTAGACCTGGTTTAGACCGGGGTTAGACCTGGTTTAGTCCTGGTTTAGACCTGGTTTAGACCGCGGTTAGACCTGGTTTAGACCTGGTTTAGACCTGGTTTAGTCCCTGTGTTTAATGTCAGCTCAGGGGTCAGGGGACATGACCTGTTGTCTCCATGGAGATGGTCAGATGAATGCAGAACTGTGGAGCAGCAGGTGGTGGACCCTCCTCGTGGACGCTTCAGTTTCTTCTGCTTCATTTTCGTCTGAACTTTGGGACATTTTGGTTTTCCATTTTTCAGAATCTGTTTTTGAACCTGTGTGTTTGTCTGTGATTGACAGCTCCGAGCTCCGCCCCCAAAGACCTGACTGTGATTGGACGAGAGGGTCGACCGCGGGCCATCCTCATCAGCTGGCAGCCGCCCATAGAGGCCAACGGACGAATCACAGGTCAGCGATCTTGACAGGCGCCACAATCGGCCAATCAGAGCCGCAGAACTCCAGCTTTGCAGATTTAATAGGAAATTAAAGATCCTGTTTCTATTATGAAACCTCCTGAAGCACCAGTGACCCCTGTGACCCCTGTGACCCCTGTGACCTCCACACTGACCCCTGTGACCCCTGTGTCTCCTGTGACCTCCGCACTGACCCCAGTGACCCCTGTGACCTCCTGAAGCACCAGTGACCCCTGGTCCTGGTTTATCTATCCATCCATCCATCCATTTTCTTCCCCTTATCCGGGGCCGGGTCACGGGGGCAACAGTCTAACCAGGGACTCCCAGACTTCCTTCACCCTGGACACTTCCTCCAGCTCCTCCGGGGGGACCCCAAGGTGTTCCCAGACCAGCCGAGAGACATAGTCCCTCCAGTGTGTCCTGGGTCCTCCCCGGGGCCTCCTCCCGGTGGGACATGCCCGGAACACCTCCTGAGGGAGGGTCCAGGAGGCATCTGGAACAGATGCCCTCCCCTTAGCTGCTCCTCTCGACGTGGAGGAGCAGCGGCTCTACTCCGAGCTCCTCCCGTGTGTCTGAGCTCCTCACACTATCTCTAAGGGAGCGCCCAGCCACTCTGCGGAGGAAACTCATTTCAGCCGCTTGTATCCGCGATCTTGTCCTTTCGGTCATTACCCAAAGCTCATGACCATAGGTGAGGGGAGGAACGTAGACTGACGGTAAATCCAGAGCTTTGCCTTTCGGCTCAGCTCCTCTTCACCACAACGGTCCGATACAGCGACCACATCACTGCACCACAACGGTCCGATACAGCGACCACATCACTGCTGACGCTGCACCGATCCACTTGTCAATCTCACGCTCCATCCTCCCCTCACTCGTGAACAAGACCCCGAGATACTTGAGGCAGGGACTCTCCACCTGCAGAGGGCGCCACGTTTAACCGGGCGAGAACCATGGCCTCGGATTTGGAGGAGCTGATCCTCATCCCAGCCGCTTCACACTCGGCTGCAAACCGCCCCAGTGCAGGTTGGAGGTCCTGGTCTGATGAAACCATCAGGAGAACATCATCTGCAAACAGCAGAGATGAGATCCTGTGGTCCCCAAACCGGACCCCCTCCGGACCCCCTCCGGCCCCTGACTGCACCTAGAAATTCTGTCCATAAAAACAATGAACAGAACCGGTGACAGGGGCAGCCCTGGCGGAGTCCAACATGCACCGGAAACGGGTCCGACTTACTGCGTGTGAACACAGCTCCTGCTCTGGTCACACAGGGACCGGACAGCCCTTAACAAAGAGCCCCGGACCCCATACTCCCAGAGCACTGCCCACAGGACCCCACGAGGGACACAGTTGAATGCCTTCTCCAGATCCACAAAGCACATGTGGACTGGTTGGACAAACTCCCATGAATTTTCACACCCTGAGTGCCTGAGAGAGTGGCAGCTGGGTACAGTAGCTCCTGCATTTTTTCTTGTTAACATCTACCTTTTAAGGTACTCTTGTGTGGACTTTAAGTTTTGTACTTTATTTTTATTTACTCTATTTGTTCAATAAAACACTCATCATGTTTTTTGGGCATTTTTGTTGTTTTTTCTTGATTTTTGCTGGCCTCTTTGTCTCTTGCTGTGTGGCTCAGCAGTCCAGACTGCCCTTTGTGTATTCCAGAGAGCACCTTCTTTCACTCTCCAAGTCCCCAGTGCTGTTTGGAGTTAAGCCTGACATTCCTGTGGAACTACAGAGGAGGAAGCACAGAGGATGCCGCGCTGGAGTTAGAGCAAAACAGCGGAGAAGGAAATTTAGGCCTGCGGTTCCGTCAGTTCTAATGGGGAACGTAAGGTCACTGGGAAATAAGATGGACGAACTGTGTGCGCTTGTTCGGACCCAGAGGGAGTTCGCTGTCAGCAGTATCATGTGCTTCACAGAGACCTGGCTTCATACAAACTTCCCGGACAACAGTGCATCTGTACCAGGCTTTAAGACAGTGTGTGCGGACAGAGACACTTTCCTTAGCGGTAAGAAGAAGGGCGGCGGGATTGCAGTTTTTGTGAAGGAAAGGTGGTGTAATCCTGGCCATATTACTGTGAAGGAACGGATCTGTACGCCAGACATTGAACTTATGGTCTTGGGAATACGTCCATATTATTTACCGAGGGAATTTACTTCTGTCCTGTTCATCGGAGTTTACATCCCTCCCTCAGCTGACGAAGATGCAGCGTGTGACAGGATACACACTGTGGTCGCTGGGCTGCAGTCTAAACACCCGGAGGCTTTACTACTGATTTCTGGAGACTTCAACCATGTTTCATTGGACAGTGTTTTACCCACACTTCACCAGTATGTGGATTGTAAAACTCGGGACAATAGAACTCTGGACTTACTGTATGCCAATTCTAAGGAGGCATACAGTGCCACTGCCCTACCCCCACTGGGACGATCTGACCACAATCTGGTCCTGTTAACACCTCAGTACATCCCTGCAGTAAAGAGGAAGTCTGTCACCACTAGGACTGTAAGGAAGTGGAGTCAGGAAGCCAGCGATGCCCTTCAGGACTGCTTTGAGACCACGGACTGGAATGTGCTCTGCCTGCCGCATGGGGACAACATTGACAGCATGACGGACTGTATAACGGATTACATCAACTTCTGTGAGGATACAGCCGTCCCCACACGCACTGTCTGCTGTTACCCTAATAACAAGCCCTGGATCACCAGCCAGCTGAAGGATCTACTTAATAAGAAGAAGCGGGCCTTCAACTCTGGTGATAAGGACGAGGTGAAGAGGGTGCAACAGCAGCTGAAGATCCAGCTCAGACTAGGGCAAGAAGCGTATGGAAAAAGGCTTGAGGCAAAACTCCAGCAGAATAACATCAGGGAAGTGTGGCAAGGCATGAAGGCCATTACTGGCTTCAGCCCTCGATCAAAGCTGCAGGACAATAGCCCAGACAGAGCAAACCTGCTCAATCTGCATTTCAATCGCTTCTCATCCCCTGGCACCCCCATCTCTACACCTCCCAGACGCCCAATCCACACCTCACCACAGACGACCCAGACGACCATTCATCAGCCCATCACCTCTGCTCCCACACCTGCTCCCACCCCCACGGAGGAACCCAGCTCTTTGTGTTTGTCACCTGCGCAGGTGAAAAGGCAGTTGGAGAAAATTCACCATAACAAGTCTCCTGGACCAGACCAAGTCAACCCCCGTGTGCTGAGGACATGTGCTGCTCAGCTCACTGGGATCCTGCACTTTCTCTACACACTGAGCCTGAAGCTTGAGAGGATACCGGTGCTATGGAAGACCTCCTGCATTGTGCCTGTGCCCAAGAAGACTATTCCATCTAGACTTAATGACTTCAGACCAGTGGCTTTGACATCTCATGTCATGAAAGTGTTTGAGAGACTTGCTCTGGCTCAGCTCAGACCCCTGGTGGCACCATCCCTGGATCCTCTACAGTTTGCCTATTAGTCCCACATTAGTGTGGATGATGCTGTGATCTATCTTCTGCAGCGGCTCACTCTCACCTGGATAATGTTCATGTTTTAATCGATCTTCTGCAGCGGCTCACTCTCACCTGGATAGCGTTAAGGGCTCTGTGAGGATATTGTTCTTTGATTTCTCCAGTGCTTTTAACACTATCCAGCCCTTTCTGATGAGTGAGAAGCTGCTCAGGATGGGTGTCAGCTCCTCCATTGTCTCCTGGATTAATGACTACCTGTCAGGCAGGCCTCAGTACGTGCGACTGGGGACCACCCTGTCTGACACGGTGGTCAGTAATGTAGGAGTACAGTCCTGTCTCCGTTCCTGTTCACTCTGTACACCTCTGATTTCAAGTACAATTCCGGGTCCTGCCATCTGCAGAAGTTCTCTGATGACTCTGCAGTGGTTGGGTGTATCAGGGATGGACAGGAGCTGGAGTACAGGACACTGATTACAAACTTTGTGGAGTGGTCCCTGGCAAATCATCTGCTCCTGAACGTTGACAAGACCAAGGAACTGGTGATTGACTTTAGGAGAAAGAGGACACCGGTGGAGCCCATTACCATCCAGGGCCAGGACGTGGAAATAGTGGACTGCTACAAGTACCTTGGCGTACAGGTGAATAACAGACTTGACTGGAGGGACAACTGTAATGCTGTGTACAAGAAGAGCATGAGCAGACTCTACTTCCTGAGAAAGCTCAGGTCCTTCAATGTGTGCAGCAAGTTACTGGAGATCTTCTACCAGTCTGTGGAGGCCAGCGCCCTGTACTTCGCTGTGGTCTGCTGGGGGAGCGGCACCAGTAAAAGAGACATTGGGCGGATTGACAAACTGATCCGTAAAGCGGGTTACGTGATCGGCTGTGAGCTGGAGACATTTGTCACAGTGAGGGACAGGAGGTCACTGGACAAACCGCTCTCCATCATGGACACTCCTGCTCACCCACTGCACCAGACTATAGAGGGACAGAGAAGATAATACTCCCTACAACTGTACAACAACTCACCCACTGCACCAGACTATAGAGGGACAGAGGAGATAATACTCCCTACAACTGTACAACAACTCACCCACTGCACCAGACTATAGAGGGACAGAGGAGCTCATTCTCCAACAGGCTCCTACAGCTCCGCTCAAACAGTGAGAGATTCAGGACTACATTCATACCATACGCCATACAGCTGTAAGATAAGATAAGATAAGATAAGATAAGATAATCCTTTATTTGTCCCACAATGGGGAAATTTCAGTGTCACAACGCAAGTTACAGAAACAGTAGGAAAATAAGAGCATCAAATCAAGATAAATAATAATAAGTATTTACAATCAACTAAAAAACACAACAGTGTAAAGCTCAAAGGCACAGGAACATTGCACAATAAGTGTCTTTGATTCTGAAGTGAACAAACAGCAGTTAAAGTGACTCCAGTATAGTAATATATAATATTACTACAATAAAGTGACTCAGATGATTGTGTACAGTGCAGTGATGGACAGTGGTGGGGAAATAAATAAGTAGCAGGTAAAGTGACTTTAAATAATATTGCACATTGTTATTATTACTATGGAGATGACACATGGTTGCTATGGGGATGACACATGGTTGCTATGGCGATGACACATGACTAGCATTGTTCATTATACAGTCTGACAGCAGCAGGAAGGAAAGACCTGTGAAATCTCTCCTTAACACAGCGAGGGTGAATCAGTCTGTCACTGATGCTGCTCTCCAGAGCAGACAGGGCGTCCTGCAGGGGGCGACACTCATGGTCCAGCATAGACATGAGTTTAACCAGGACCCTCTTGTCCCCCACCTGCTGCACCGAGTCCAGAGGACAGCCCAGGACTGAGCTGGACTTCTTGATGATCTTGTCCAGTTTCTTCTTCTCCCTCTCTGTGACACTGCTGCTCCAGCAGACCACACCGTAATGGCTGATGCCACCACAGAGTCATAGAAGGTCCTCAGGAGTGGCCCTCTCACTCCAAAGGACCGCAGTCTCCTCAGGAGATAGAGCCGACTCTGGCCCTTCCTGTACAGTGCATCTGTATTATGAGTCCAGTCCAGTTTATTGTTCAGATGCACACCCAGGTACTTGTAAGAGTCCACTCTCTCAATGTCCCTTCCCTGGATGTTCACTGGTGGGGGGGCAGTAGAGTGGCGTCTGCGGAAGTCCACCACCATCTCCTTGGTCTTCCCCGCGTTGATGAGAAGGTGGTTCCGGTGACACCAGTCCACAAAGTCCTGCGTTACTCCTCTGTACTCCCCGTCGTCATCGTCCGTGATGAGACCGATGATGGTGGAGTCATCGGAGAACTTCTGCAGGACGCAGCTGTCCGTGTTGTGTCTGAAGTCTGCAGTATAGAGGGTGAAGAGGAAGGGCGCGAGGACAGTACCCTGGGGCGCCCCCACACTGCAGGTCATGAGGTCAGACACACAGTCCTGGGCTCTCACAAACTGGGGCCGGTTTGAGAGGTAGTCCAGGATCCACTCAGCCAGGTCACAGTCCACTCCTGCCCACTCCAGCTTGTCCCTCAGGAGCAGCGGCTGGATGGTGTTGAAAGCACTGGAGAAGTCAAAGAACAAGATTCTCACAGTGCTGCCGGGCCTCTCCAGGTGGGACAGTGAGCGGTGCATCAGAGAGATGATGGCGTCCTCCACTCCGATGCCGGGCCGATACGCGAACTGCAGCGGGTCCATCGCTGAGCTCACCGTAGAGCGGAGGTGACCCAGGACGAGCCTCTCCAGAGTCTTCATCAGATGAGACGTGAGAGCCACTGGCCTGAAGCTGTTGAGGTCCTTGGCGTGCGGTGTCTTGGGCACAGGTACCACACAGGAGGTCTTCCAGAGCTGTGGCACCACCTTCAGCTTCAGGCTCAGGTTGAAGACATGCTCCATAACTCCACACAGCTCATCTGCACAGGACTTAAGGAGCCTGGGGCTGATACCGTCTGGTCCAGCAGCTTTCCTACTCCTTATCCGGCTCAGTTCTCTCCTAACCTGAGCTGTTGTGACAGACAAAGAGCAGGGGTGTGTGCTGGAGGTCTGGCTGAGTTCTTGATGTGGATTCGGGGGCTGGGGGGCTGAGGCAGAGGTGTGAGGAGGTGGCAGTTTGGGCCTTTGTGCAGGAGACAAGGTGAGCCCATGCAGCAGTGCGGGGGGAGGGGTGGGTGATTGATCAAACCTCAGGAAGTATGTAAAATCCCTCAGTCGTCCAGGTAGAATCCATGGCAAAAAAAGGAGAAAATTTAATTTGTCAACTGGACATAGTTTATTTGGTTGAATACGTTTCGCAGCTCATCCAAGCTGCTTCTTCAGTTCTGGTCAGACGCTGGTGGACACTGCTTTATATCTGCCTGAAGGGAGGAGCTTAATTACAATGAAAATTACTCTGAGACAACACATATTTAAATACAGTTTCAGTTGATCAGGTGATACAATATGGAGTTGTTAACAGTTTCTGTTAGTCATGTGAGTCTATTCAATATGGAGTGGGAGTGGGGGAGTAGTTAGCATATCCATTCAGGGCCATGATGGTGTTTTCACACCTCTGGACCTGACCTGGCTAGTCCCATTGTTTTCCCAGTTTGTTTTGATTTAGGTTTGAGGATAGAGTTATAGATGGAGACAAATGATGTCTGAGACCCCCATTTCTGTTCAAGGAAGGATTCTCTTTCTTGACAAAAATAGCTTCTTTAACTCCCCTCTCAAACCAGTTCTTTTCTCTGGCCAAGATCTGGACCTCGCTGTCCTCAAAGGAGGACAGCTGTCCTCAGGCCCCCCTGACCTCGATTCAGTCTGTGCCATGTGGAAATGCAGCGCACCCAAATTACAATCACATTTAACGAGATTTCAACATTTAAGTCTGAAGCAGGACTAAACCAGGACTAAACCAGGACTAAACCAGGACTAAAACAGGATTAAACCAGGACTGAACCAGGACTGAACCAGGTCTTAACTAGGACTGAACCAGGACTAAACCAGGACTGAACTAGGATTAAATCAGTACTAAACCAGGACTAGACAAGGACTAGACCAGGACTGAACCAGGATTGAACCAGAACTAAACCAAGACTAAACCAGGACTAAACCAGGACTAAACCAGGAACTAAAACAGGACTGAGCCAGGACTGTTTCTGTTAGTAACCTCCTGCTTTAGTCCTGTTTTAGTCCTGGTTGGAATCTAGTTTAGTCCTGTTTCAGTCCTGGTTTAGTCCCAGTTTAGTCCTGTTTAAGTCCTGGTTTAGTCCTCAGTCCTGTCAGTTGAATGTTCTTCTCTCTGTGCCAGAACTCTCTAGAATCTTTAAGATTTTTATAAATGAAAACACACAGTTTTTGACTGATTTAAAGACAGAAGATGTTCCTCACCCCCTGGAGGCACTGAGCAGCTCCTCTGGAGTCTTCAGCCTGGGGAAACTCCTGAGAAAACTCTTTTGAGTTCATGTTCCTCGTGCTGTGGCCGACGTTAAAGTCCAAAAACTAGCTCCTTTGGAGTGTTTTCTGTGACTTCAGGCCTCGACCGAATCCTCAAATTTAAGAAAAGATCAGGAGCCTTTTTGAATTCCTCGTGACGGACAAAGTGACTCTGGGCTCCAGGTCCTGCTGAGGAGTGATGATGGTTTAAATCCAGAGTACTGTTGGTGTTTCCTTGGGCAAAACACGTGTGTTCTCCTACCTGTGTGAGTGTGTGTACCGCTCTAATGTCTCTCCTCTGCCCCCTGCAGGTTACATCATGTACTACACTCTGGACAAAAACGCGCCGATAGACGACTGGTCCATGGAGTCCATCTCTGGAGACCGCCTGACCCATCAAGTCCTGGACCTGAGTCTGGACACGGTCTACTACTTCAGGATCCAGGCCAAGAACAACAAAGGACTGGGACCTCTGTCCGAGCCCGTGGCCTTCAGGACCGCCAAAGGTGACAGACCTGAGTTAGACCTGAGTTAGACCTGGGGTAGACCTGAAAATCTCTGACAGAGACATTGTTCCTTTGAGACTAGGGTCCCTGACGCTCGGTCCTCAAAGCAGAAGAGTTCTGGGGGAGAATCTTATAAAACTTTTAAAAGCTGAGTGACGGACCTCACACACACCTGAGGACCTCACACACACCTGAGGACCTCACACACACCTGAGAACCTCACACACCTGTGGACCTCACACACACCTGAGGACCTCACAAACCTGAGGACCTCACACACACCTGAGGACCTCACACACATGAGGACCTCGCACACACACACGAGGACCTCACACACACCTGAGGACCTCACACACATGAGGACCTCACACACCTGAGGACCTCACACACATGAGGACCTCACACACATGAGGACCTCACACACACACCTGTGGACCTCACATACACCTGAGGACTTCACACACACCTGAGGACCTCACACACACCTGTGGACCTCACATACACCTGAGGACTTCACACACACCTGAGGACCTCACACACACCTGTGGACCTCACATACACATGAGGACCTCACACACACCTGAGGACCTCACACACACATGTGGACCTCACATACACCTGAGGACCTCACACACACCTGAGGACCTCATACACACCTGTGGACCTCACATACACCTGAGGACCTCACACACACCTGAGGACCTCACACACACCTGAGGTTCTGACTCTGCTTTTGATCTTTTTCAGTGGAGCATCCAGACAAGATGCCCAACGACCAGGGTGAGTCCAGAGACTAAACATCTCCACCCAGAACACCTCCACCCAGAACATCTACACCCAGAACATCTACACCCAGAACATCTACACCCAGAACATCTACAACCCAGAACATCTACACCCAGAACATCTACACCCAGAACATCTACAACCCAGTGTTATGACTATGACACACACACGCACACACACACACACATGTGCACACACACGCACAGACACACACACACACACACACGTGCACACACACACACACACACACACACACACATATGGTGTTTGTATTACGGTGGTGTGTTGTGTTCAGGGCGCGGAGGGGAGCACCCATACTGGCACTCAGACAGCACCCACATCGACCGCAGCAACATCAACGGTACAGCACCCACCTGTCCTCCACCTCTCCTCCACCTCTCCTCCATCTCTCCTCCACCTCTCCTCCACTCCCTCTCTCCTCTCCTCCCTCTTTCCTTCCCCTCCCCTGTCCTCTCCTCTTCTCTCTCCTTCACTCCCTTCTCCTCCCTCGTTTCCTCCTCTCTTCCCTCGTTTACTCCTCTCCTCCCTGGTTTCCTCCTCTTCTCCTTGTTTCCTCCTCTCCTCCCTGGTTTCCTCCTCTCCTCCCTGGTTTCCTCCTCTTCTCCTTGGTTTCCTCCTCTCCTCCCTGGTTTCCTCCTCTTCTCCTTGTTTCCTCCTCTCCTCCCTGGTTTCCTCCTCTCCTCCCTGGTTTCCTCCTCTTCTCCTTGGTTTCCTCCTCTCCTCCCTGGTTTCCTCCTCTCCTCCCTGGTTTCCTCCTCTTCTCCTTGTTTCCTCCTCTCCTCCCTGGTTTCCTCCTCTCCTCCCTGGTTTCTTCCTCTCCTCCCTGGTTTCCTCCTCTCCTCCATGGTTTCCTCCTCTTCTCGTTGGTTTCCTCCTCTTCTCCTTGGTTTCCTCCTCTTCTCCTTGTTTCCTCCTCTTCTCCTTGTTTCCTCCTCTTCTCCTTGTTTCCTCCTCTCCTCCCTGGTTTCCTCCTCTCCTCCCTGGTTTCCTCCTCTTCTCCTTGTTTCCTCCTCTTCTCCTTGTTTCCTCCTCTCCTCCCTGGTTTCTTCCTCTCCTCCCTGGTTTCCTCCTCTCCTCCATGGTTTCCTCCTCTTCTCGTTGGTTTCCTCCTCTTCTCCTTGGTTTCCTCCTCTTCTCCTGGTTTCCTCCTCTTCTCCTTGTTTCCTCCTCTTCTCCTTGTTTCCTCCTCTCCTCCCTGGTTTCCTCCTCTCCTCCCTGGTTTCCTCCTCTTCTCCTTGTTTCCTCCTCTTCTCCTTGTTTCCTCCTCTCCTCCCTGGTTTCCTCCTCTCCTCCCTGGTTTCCTCCTCTTCTCCATGGTTTCCTCCTCTCCTCCCTGGTTTCCTCCTCTCCTCCTTGTTTCCTCCTCTCCTCCCTGGTTTCCTCCTCTCCTCCCTGGTTTCCTCCTCTTCTCCTTGTTTCCTCCTCTCCTCCCTGGTTTCCTCCTCTCCTCCCTGGTTTCCTCCTCTTCTCCTTGTTTCCTCCTCTCCTCCCTGGTTTCCTCCTCTCCTCCCTGGTTTCCTCCTCTTCTCCTTGGTTTCCTCCTCTCCTCCCTGGTTTCCTCCTCTCCTCCCTGGTTTCCTCCTCTTCTCCTTGTTTCCTCCTCTCCTCCCTGGTTTCCTCCTCTTCTCCTTGTTTCCTCCTCTCCTCCCTGGTTTCCTCCTCTCCTCCCTGGTTTCCTCCTCTCCTCCCTGGTTTCCTCCTCTTCTCCTTGGTTTCCTCCTCTCCTCCCTGGTTTCCTCCTCTCCTCCCTGGTTTCCTCCTCTCCTCCCTGGTTTCCTCTTCTCCTCCCTGGTTTCCTCCTCTCCTCCCTGGTTTCCTCCTCTTCTCCTTGTTTCCTCCTCTCCTCCCTGGTTTCCTCCTCTCCTCCCTGGTTTCCTCCTCTCCTCCCTGGTTTCCTCCTCTTCTCCTTGGTTTCCTCCTCTCCTCCCTGGTTTCCTCCTCTCCTCCCTGGTTTCCTCCTCTCCTCCCTGGTTTCCTCCTCTCCTCCCTGGTTTCCTCCTCTTCTCCTTGTTTCCTCCTCTCCTCCCTGGTTTCCTCCTCTCCTCCCTGGTTTCCTCCTCTTCTCCTTGTTTCCTCCTCTCCTCCCTGGTTTCCTCCTCTTCTCCTTGTTTCCTCCTCTCCTCCCTGGTTTCCTCCTCTCCTCCCTGGTTTCCTCCTCTTCTCCTTGTTTCCTCCTCTCCTCCCTGGTTTCCTCCTCTTCTCCTTGTTTCCTCATCTCCTCCCTGGTTTCCTCCTCTCCTCCCTGGTTTCCTCCTCTTCTCCTTGTTTCCTCCTCTCCTCCCTGGTTTCCTCCTCTCCTCCCTGGTTTCCTCCTCTTCTCCTTGTTTCCTCCTCTCCTCCCTGGTTTCCTCCTCTTCTCCTTGTTTCCTCCTCTCCTCCCTGGTTTCCTCCTCTCCTCCCTGGTTTCCTCCTCTCCTCCCTGGTTTCCTCCTCTTCTCCTGGTTTCCTCCTCTCCTCCCTGGTTTCCTCCTCTCCTCCCTGGTTTCCTCCTCTCCTCCCTGGTTTCCTCCTCTCCTCCCTCGTTAGCGTGTCGTTAGCCTGAGGTTTAATTATCTCTGTGTCTCTATGGGCCTTTGTCGTTCGCTCTTAACTCTTCACATTAGTGCTTCATTAAACGAGAGCCGCTCCACTGACCAATCACAGCGCTCCCTCAGCCGCACTGCATCCTGGGAGTGTGAGTTTAGTTTGGCTGTTGTCCTGACGCCTGCGCCCCCTGCTGCATCACCTGCATCACCTGCGCCCCCTGCTGTTCGTCCTCATTTTGACCCAAAGGACTTTTAGATTTTTCACAGTCAAATCCTGGACCTCGTTTATTTTTAAAAGAGTTCACTCTGTACCTGTCTCACTCTGCACCTGTCTCACTCTGCACCTGTCTCTGCTCCTGTCTCACTCTGCTCCTGTCTCACTCTGCACCTGTCTCTGCTCTTGTATCACTCTGCTCCTGTCTCACTCTGTACCTGTCTCACTCTGCACCTGTCTCACTCTGCACCTGTCTCTGCTCCTGTCTCACTCTGCTCCTGTCTCACTCTGCACCTGTCTCTGCTCTTGTATCACTCTGCTCCTGTCTCACTCTGTACCTGTCTCACTCTGCACCTGTCTCTGCTCCTGTATCACTCTGCTCCTGTCTCACTCTGCTCCTGTATCACTCTGCTCCTGTCTCACTCTGTACCTGTCTCACTCTGCTCCTGTCTCACTCTGTACCTGTCTCACTCTGCTCCTGTATCACTCTGCTCCTGTATCACTCTGTACCTGTCTCTGCTCCTGTATCACTCTGCTCCTGTCTCACTCTGCTCCTGTCTCACTCTGCTCCTGTATCACTCTGCTCCTGTCTCACTCTGCTCCTGTCTCACTCTGTACCTGTCTCACTCTGCTCCTGTCTCACTCTGTACCTGTCTCACTCTGCCCCTGTCTCTGCTCCTGTATCACTCTGCTCCTGTCTCACTCTGCTCCTGTCTCACTCTGTACCTGTCTCACTCTGCACCTGTCTCTGCTCCTGTCTCACTCTGCTCCTGTCTCACTCTGCTCCTGTATCACTCTGCTCCTGTCTCACTCTGTACCTGTCTCACTCTGCACCTGTCTCTGCTCCTGTCTCACTCTGCTCCTGTCTCACTCTGCTCCTGTCTCACTCTGCACCTGTCTCTGCTCCTGTCTCACTCTGCACCTGTCTCACTCTGCTCCTGTCTCACTCTGCTCCTGTCCCCTCAGGTCCCCCTGTCGGGCAGGTGCGCCCCCCTCACTCCCTGGCTCCTCAGAGAGGTTCTCAGATGCTCGTGCTCGTGCTCGTGTCCGTGGGCGCGCTCACCGTCGTCATGATCGTCGTCGTGGCGCTGATCTGCACCCGGAGAAGCTCCGCCCACCAGAGGAAGTAAGAACTACTGTAATACTACTGTACTACTACTACTACTACTACTACTGTAGTACTACTCTAATACTAATACTACTACTGTAATACTACTAGTACTGCTACTGCTACTACACCAGGGGAAGTAAGGAATACTATATACTACTGTAATACTACTACTTCTATATAGACCTGATTTAGACCTGATTTAGACCTGGTCTAGACCTGGTCTAGACCCGGTTTGACCCGGTTTGTCCCACAGGAAACGGGCCAGTGCGAGTAAACGTAAGGGCAGTCAGAAGGAGCTGAGGCCTCCAGACCTTTGGATCCACCACGAGGAGATGGAGATGAAGAACATGGACAAAGCCCCCAGCGTCGCCCCCTCTGTCCGTGATTCGCCCATTCAAACCTGCCAGGACCGCCCCCAGCCCGCCCTCAGCCAATCAGAGAGCCAGCTGGGCAGCAAGAGCAGCCACTCAGGTACCAGCGCCGCAGAACCAGGAAATGTCCTGGTTCATAAGAGCTGAACTCAAGATGGCGTCGTGTTGTTTTCAGAGGGCTGAGCTCATTGGCTCATGGGCACAAAAATAAGTTTTTTTTCCTCATCACTTCCTGACAGGCACAGGCAGACAGCGCCCCCCAGAGGCCCCAGGACAGGCGTCTGTCTGCAGAGGGCGCTCTTCTGTGCTGTCACCTGTCCCCACATGTCACCTGTCCTCACCTGTCACCTGTCCTCACCTGTCACCTCTCCTCACATGTCACCTGTCCCCACCTGTCACCTGTCACCTGTCCTCACATGTCACCTGTCCCCACCTGTCCTCACATGTCACCTGTCCCCACCTGTCCCCACATGTCACCTGTCCTCACCTGTCACCTGTCCTCACCTGTCGCCTGTCCTCTTCTTCAGCAGCAGATGGAGATGAGGCGTCCAGTGCTCTCTCCACACTGGAGCGCTCCCTGGGGGCCAGACGAGGAACTAGAGGCAAAATGATGATCCCCATAGAACAGCCCAGTAACACACGTGAGTACACAAATACACACAACACACACCCACACACACACACACACACACACACACACACACACGGTGGTGCAGTGACCTCTAGTGTTGGGGACAGGGACAGACGTGTCTCATGAGTCAGAGGACACGTCCAACTTCTGTCCAAACTCATTGTTTCCTCCTCCTCTTCCTCTTTCCCCCTCTCCTTCTCTCTCCTCCTCTTCTCTCTCATCCTCTCCTCCTCTCCTCTCCTCTCCTCCTCTCCTCCTCCCCTCTCCTCCTCTCCTCTCCTCTCCTCCTCTCCTCTCCTCTTCTCTCCTCCTCTCCTCCTCCCCTCTCCTCCTCCCCTCTCCTTCTCTCTCCTCCTCTTCTCTCTCCTCCTCTCCTCTCCTCCTCTCCTCCTCCCCTCTCCTCCTCCCCTCTCCTTCTCTCTCCTCCTCTTCTCTCTCCTCCTCTCCTCTCCTCCTCTCCTCCTCCCCTCTCCTTCTCTCTCCTCCTCTTCTCTTTCATCCTCTCCTCCTCTCCTCTCCTCTCCTCCTCTCCTCCTCTCCTCTCTTCTTCTCTCCTCCTCTCTCCTCCTCTCCTCCTTCTCTCTTGTGTTCTGTTGAACATGTCCTGGTTGCCATGGTGACGGGCTCTCCTCTCCGTAGCCGTCGTGAGTGCCGTGGCTCTGGACTCCTCTCAGTACCCCGCCCTGCTCCAGTCACCCTCCTGCGGATTCACCCACAACAAGTTCAGTTTACGCCAGATGCCCTTCCCCAGCCTCACCGTGGATCGCGGCTTTAGCCCAGGTACATGTTTAAACCAGATGCCCGGCCTCACACAACCTGGATCAGGTGGTAGCATTAGCACGTGTAGCATTAGCACGTGTAGCATTAGTACGTGTAGCATTAGCACGTGTAGCATTAGCACATGTAGCATTAGTACGTGTAGCATTAGCACGTGTAGCATTAGCACGTGTAGCATTAGCACGTGTAGCATTAGCACGTGTAGCATTAGCACATGTAAGCCGTGTCTCATTCCAGGGTCTGCTTCCTCAAAGGCCGGTGCCTCGAAGGCTGTGAAGGCTGCAGCCTTCGAACCAGCCTCCGCGGACAGCATTTCCGTTGGCGAAATGGGACAGGTCCAGCCCACGGAGCCGCTCCCGTCGCCCAGCAACCAAGACACGCTGCTAACGCTAATGCTAACGCTAATGCTAACAACACGCACCACGCACATTACGCACAAGGATCAATAACAAAGATTACACCTGGGTCATTGAACTATCGGATTTTGAGACCAAGTTATTCTAATAATTCTCATCCAAATCTTGAGGCTGAAACGAAAACGTATGTTTAACTTTTGCAAAACAAAACTGTTATATTTCTGGGATAGATCTGAAATAGGCTAAATTACCTTAAAGTTTCAAATACAGTGATGAGATATTCATTATTAAATATTATTATCATTATTAAATATTTTTATATTGACCAAGGATTACATTTATACAGGGAATGCATTTAAATCAGTTTATAAAGAAAGACATCTCTCCTTTGAGAAAAGATGGTTTCTTAAACATTCAGAGGAACTTGTGGAAATACTTTATCTTGATGTGAAAAGTCAAACATTGAACCCATTACACACACACAATGCAATAATAGGTGAGTAAAAACAGCTGTATGTCAGTGAACTCTCAAATTCTGTTCCCTTTTTGCTGAAGCAGGTGACAGTCCAAAATGAACAAATTATCTTTGTAAAATATGATCAGGTGGATTACCACTGCTTAACTGCAGTACAATAGTACATTCTTATAGTACATGTAATTAATTACTATCAAAAGAGACATCAAATAAGTGGCACATTTCACCATGATTCAAATGTCAGTATAGACTGAAAAACATTCAAATAAACTTATGAGCAAATGATGTTTTCAGTTTTGTCTCACACACTTGTTAAGGTCATATAAGGCCACATTTATCATGGGACACTTCCTCAGTGATTAAGATGTTTAGGTGCTCCTCTGCTAAGATGCAAAGAAACTACCATTTGACTATTTTACTTGTGCTGAAATTAGAAGTTAAACCTAAACATCACTATTAGGACACATTAGGGACAGCAGCAGCACGTGCAGGAGGGAGGCCTGATGCAACCAGAGACCCCACAGGTCTTCTACAGTCAGCATGGACAGTGGAGACATGACCCAGTGCACTTGGACCACTCAGTGTGATGTATCTCGTCTTCTGGAGGAGGAAGAGCAGAATGGGCCTTATGTCTGACTGATCAAAGTCCTGTCCTGCAGAGTGAAAACCTGTAATGACACACACATTAAGAAAACTACAAAACTATTACAGGAACATTTGGTTCAGTGTAGATACATTCAGATCCAAAGGCCGTTTAGATAAATCGAAACATCTTCATTAATAGAGGAATCCCACACATATTTTCACAATTTAGATTTCAATATGAGCAGGATTCATTTGCAGCCCTTATTATTGCAGGCCTAACTTCTCCAGTATTGTCCTGAGTCAAACAGAACATAAACATTCACATTTAGATAATAATAAATACAGTACATTTATAATTATATATAATATGAAATCTGTTACAGATCTCCTAGTGTTACTGCAAACATTTGTTCAATAACCGTGCAGCACACGCTGTCCTTTCATTTATGTAGTTAATTATGTCTTTTTTATTACAGTTTTCAAGATGCTTTTGTAAGGGAGATATAATGGATAATAACACTTAATAAGTCCAGCTTATTTGTGAACAACTGTCTACTGACAAATATGTAGGTTTAGTTCTCCATTGTGATATTACTACATTACTACACATGATAGTACTACATTGTGTAGTATACTTTTCAGATCACCAGCTTCCCGGCCGTCATTTAGTAATCACAGAAGTACAGGCTGTGGAGAACATAGGAAATAAATGGGGAAACCACAGGTTAATTCACAACTACTCACATATGTACAAATGAAAAAGGTTTTCAAATGGCAGTAATGCCAGCGCTGATATAGTTTTCATGGCTGATGTTATATTATCTAACAGGAGTATATAGCACTGTTTTAATACTCACCTCCAAGCCATGTTCACGGAGAATTTAGCCCCGGTGAACAGGTGGTCGTTCTCCCGCCTCAGCTCAGTTAGTCGGGTGGTCTGCTCCTTGTTCCCTGAAGACAAAAATATTCTTACATACTGGAGAATATCCAACATTACAACAGCTAAGCTAATAAACAAGTGTAAGGGATAACGCTACTAACCGCTAATACAACAATATCCGTAAACTAAGCCATAACATCTACCTTCATACATATGTTTAACTTAACATCTTAAGTTCAACTTAAGTGAACTTGTTTATGAACAGTTTCATGTAGCGAGTCACTTAGAATTAATTGTAGCATTAGCACGTGTAGCATTAGCACGTGTAGCATTAGCACATGTAGCATTAACATGTGTAGCTCGTGGACGTCATTTTGTCTTTAATCTCGACATAAAATATTCAGCAAGACTCGAGCAGCTGAGCGCGTGAGGAGAAACTGGGTCATGTGAAAAGTCCTGGATTAGACCTGGTTTAAACCTGGTTTAGTCCTGGTTTAGACCTGGTTTAGTCCTGGTTTAGACCTGGTTTAGTCCTGGTTTAGACCTGGTTTAGACCTGGTTTAGACCTGGTTTAGTCCTGGTTTAGACCTGGTTTAGTCCTGGTTTAGACCTGGTTTAGACCTGGTTTAGACCTGGTTTAGTCTTGTATATTATTAACTTTTCTTCTTCTACAGCGATGACATCAGAGCCTTCGTCCAATCCGCTGCAGCCTCCCTCTCAGCCGGCCCCGCCCCCTGACCTGACCGCCGCCTCTCTGCCCGCCTCCGCATCCTCATTGGCCGTGGGCGTGTCTGCCGTGTCCCCATTGGCCGGTTCGGTATCGTCGGAGGAGGGCGGGACTAGGAGCATTCCGACGGCGTGCGTGCGGCCGAGTCACCCGCTCCGCAGCTTCACGTCGCCACTCCTCCCCCCGCCACACGGCCCCGCCCACGGCCCCGCAGCCACGCCCCCCTCCAGTGAGTAAAACCTCAGCCTGGGCAGAGCCGACCCGCTCGCCGCCGCAGTCCCAACAGGAAGCGAGCATGGGCACGATTTGGCTCCATCGACCTGTCGATAACACTAGTGGGAGGGGCCTCAGGGAAAGAAGACGTCTGATTGGTCGGTTCTTAATATCCAGATGATCCAGATGACTGACGGTGTTCTTCTGTGTTCTTCTGTTCACAGCGGGCTCTTTGCCGAAGCCTCAGGTGAAGACCGCCTCCTTGGGGTTGGGGGGAAAAGCGCGCTCTCCTCTTCTGCCCGTGTCTGTGCCCACGGCGCCCGAGCTGCAGGAGGAGGCGGGGCTTAAGGCCGACGACACCGGCGCCAACGTGAGTCCTCAGAGCTACCCCCGGGTCCTATGGACGTTTCACACTGTAGGCTGTGATGATGTCATACTCTCACAGAGGTCAGAGGTCAGAGGTCACAGACAGTTCTATTGGTCACATTGAACTTTACCATGAAATCTCCAAAAGGTCAAATCACAAATGTTGAACCTGGACATTTGTGTGAGTGAAAATCACAAGTGGAGCTTCAGGTGAAGGTCACAGGTGTTCAGGTGAAGGTCACAGGTGTTCAGGTGAAGGTCACAGGTGTTCAGGTGAAGGTCACAGGTGTTCAGGTGAAGGTCACAGGTGTTCAGTGACTCCAGTCAACACCAGGAAAAGCCAAACAGTTTCTCCATCTCATGGTGGAGCAGCTCCAACCTGAGGAAGAACACAAACTCACCACACACACACACACACACACACACACACACACACACAGACACGACCTCCACGTGACCTCCCCCTCTGTTTGACGCAGTATAGTATTTGCAGTACTCCTAACCCTCTGTCTCTCTCTCTCAGGTGTAAGTGCAGTAGTAGTACTTGTAGTACTTGTAGTACTTGTAGTACTTGCAGTGTAACAGTTCACCTGTTCTCGCAGCTGAAAAGCTACAACGCAAATTCTCAGGTCACGGGCGGATTCATTTCACATCAGCGGGGGTGAAATAACGAAACCATAAACAGCGATGTTCGGCTAATTGTATCTGGCTTTATTGGCAATGCCGGATACAAACACAAACCCAGCCACAATAACCACCACCACCCCCCCCCGCGCTTGAGCGCCGCCCAATACACCCCAAAACTACAAACGTAAAATAAAGACCCCCTGACAAAAACAAGAAACTTTTTCAAAGTCACCCACCACCTTCACCACAGACGTAAACCCCCTTTAACTAGTCCCGAGAGGTCCCCAAAGTTTTCGTTTATACGCCGCGCAGCGAGCGTAAAATGAATGAGTTCTGCACTACTCACGGTACCGGCGCTCCCGCGGTCTCAGTTCGCACAGTTTTTTTCACAGCCCAGCAGCTCCCGCAGAGAAAATACAATCCAACCTCAGTGACAACGTGATAATCCGGAAAAACGATAATATCCACGGTGTGAGCTCCACGGCCTTGGCAGCTCCTGGCATGTGTCCCCTTGGCGTGTGACGTCACACTACCTGCCTCACCGCACGCGCATCTCCTTTCCGCTTAAATCCCCAGTGGCCCTGGGGAGAGCGCCACCCACAGTCTGCCCCACGCTACATCATAACAGTACAAATATACAAAGGACCATAAACCATACTTAACTGTAACACATAAGTTTCACCCCGGCTGAGCGAAACTGTAAGGACCCAAATGGTCTTTACAGCAGTAGTACTCACTCTGTCTCTCTCGCATGTGTAAGTGCAGTAGTAGTACTTGTAGTACTTGTAGTACTTGCAGTACTTGCAGTAGTACTCACTCTGTCTCTCCTGCAGGTGTATGAACAGGACGACCTCTCGGAGCAGATGGCGAGTTTGGAGGGACTCATGAAGCAGCTCAACGCCATCACAGGCTCCGCCTTCTAGCCCCGACGCCCCGCCCCTTTCCCTTTTAAACCCGCCCCCTTCTCCTCTGGCCCCGCCCCTCTCTGCAAATCCCCACAGGAGCTAAAAGAGTCTCCACCTCTACCCGCCGATCACCTCGATATCGATCTGTGAGAGCCGATCTGTGAGAGCCGATCACCTCGATATCGATTTGTGAGAGCCGATCTGTGAGAGCCGATCACCTCGATATCGATCTGTGAGAGCCGATCTGTGAGAGCCGATCACCTCGATATCGATTTGTGAGAGCCGATCTGTGAGAGCCGATCACCTCGATATCGATCTGTGAGAGCCGATCTGTGAGAGCCGATCACCTCGATATCGATCTGTGAGAGCCGATCTGTGAGAGCCGATCACCTCGATATCGATTTGTGAGAGCCGATCTGTGAGAGCCGATCACCTCGATATTGATCTGTGAGAGCCGATCACCTCGATATCGATTTGTGAGAGCCGATCTGTGAGAGCCGATCACCTCGATATCGATCTGTGAGAGCCGATCTGTGAGAGCCGATCACCTCGATATCGATTTGTGAGAGCCGATCTGTGAGAGCCGATCACCTCGATATCGATCTGTGAGAGCCGATCTGTGAGAGCCGATCACCTCGATATCGATTTGTGAGAGCCGATCTGTGAGAGCCGATCACCTCGATATCGATCTGTGAGAGCCGATCTGTGAGAGCCGATCACCTCGATATTGATCTGTGAGAGCCGATCACCTCGATATCAGTCTGAGCGGTGCTTTTAGCTCCTGTGGTTTTTGTGCTTGTTGAGCTCCTCCTCTCCTCCTCCTCCTCTCTTCCTCTCCTCCCTCTCCTCTCTCCTCCTCTCCTCCACCTCCTCCTCCTCCTCCCCTCCTCCACCTCCTCCTCCTCCTCCCCTCCTCCACCTCCTCCACCTCCTCCCCTCCTCTCCTCCTCCTCCCCTCCACCTCCTCTCCTCCTCTCCTCCTCCTCTCCTCTCCTCCTCCTCCCCTCCACCTCCTCTCCTCCTTCTCCTCTCCTCCTCCCCTCCTACTCCTCCTCTCCTCCTCCTCCTCCTCTCCTCCCCTCCTCCTCTCCTCTCCTCCACCTCCTCTCCTCCTCCTCCCCTCCTCTCCTCCTCCTCTCCTCCTCCTCCTCTCCTCCCCTCCACCTCCTCTCCTCCCCCTCCTCTCCTCCTCCTCTCCTCCTCTCCTCCTCTCCTCCCTCCCCTCCTCTCCTCCTCCTCCTCTCCTCCTCCTCCTCCCCTCCACCTCCTCTCCTCCCTCCCCTCCTCTCCTCCTCCTCCTCTCCTCCTCCTCCCCTCCTCCACCTCCTCTCCTCCTCCTCTCCTCCTCCTCCCCTCCTCCTCCCCTCCTCTCCTCCTCCTCCTCTCCTCCTCCTCCTCCCCTCCACCTCCTCTCCTCCCTCCCCTCCTCTCCTCCTCCTCCTCTCCTCCTCCTCCCCTCCTCCACCTCTCCTCCACCTCCTCTCCTCCTCCTCTCCTCCTCCTCTCCTCCCCTCCACCTCCTCTCCTCCCCTCCACCTCCTCTCCTCCTCCTCTCCTCCTCCTCTCCTCCACCTCCTCTCCTCCTCTCCTCCTCCTCCTCTCCTCCCCTCCACCTCCTCTCCTCCCCTCCACCTCCTCTCCTCCTCCTCTCCTCCTCCTCCCCTCCTCCACCTCCTCTCCTCCTCCTCCCCTCCTCCACCTCCTCCACCTCCTCTCCTCCTCCTCCTCCCCTCCTCCACCTCCTCACCTCCTCCTCTCCTCCTCCTCCTCCTCTCCTCCCCTCCTCCTCCTCTCCTCCCTCCCCTCCTCTCCTCCTCCTCCTCCTCCTCCTCCTCTCCTCCTCCTCTCCTCCCTCCCCTCCTCTCCTCCTCCCCTCCACCTCCTCTCCTCCTCCTCCTCTCCTCCTCCTCTCCTCTCCTCCTCCTCTCCTCCTCCTCTCCTCCTCCTCCTCTCCTCCTCCTCTCCTCCCTCCCCTCCTCTCCTCCTCCTCTCCTCCTCCTCCTCTCCTCCCCTCCACCTCCTCTCCTCCTCCTCCTCCTCTCCTCCTCCTCTCCTCCTCCTCCTCTCCTCCTCCTCTCCTCCTCCTCTCCTCTCCTCCTCCTCTCCTCCTCTCCTCCTCCTCCTCTCCTCCCCTCCACCTCCTCTCCTCCTCCTCCTCCCCTCCACTTCCTCTCCTCCTCTCCTCCTCCTCTCCTCCTCCTCCTCTCCTCCTCCTCTCCTCCCTCCCCTCCTCTCCTCCTCCCCTCCACCTCCTCTCCTCCTCCTCTCCTCCTCTCCTCCTCCTCCTCTCCTCCCCTCCACCTCCTCTCCTCCACCTCCTCTCCTCCTCCTCCTCTCCTCCTCTCCTCCTCCTCCTCTCCTCCTCCTCTCCTCCTCCTCCTCTCCTCCCCTCCACCTCCTCTCCTCCTCTCCTCCTCCTCTCCTCCCTCCACCTCCTCTCCTCCTCCTCTCCTCCTCCTCTCCTCCTCCTCTCCTCCCTCCACCTCCTCTCCTCCTCCTCTCCTCCTCCTCCTCTCCTCCTCTCCTCCTCCTCTCCTCCTCCTCCTCTCCTCCTCCCCTCCTCTCCTCCTCCTCTCCTCCCTCCACCTCCTCTCCTCCTCTCCTCTCCTCCTCCTCTCCTCCTCCTCTCCTCCTCTCCTCCTCCTCCTCTCCTCCCCTCCACCTCCTCTCCTCCTCTTCTCCTCTCCTCCTCCTCTCCTCCTCTCCTCTCCTCCTCCTCTCCTCCTCTCCTCCTCCTCCTCTCCTCTTTCGTCATTGGACCTGTTTCTTCTTCTGCCTGTGACTTCACCACAGCGGCCACTTTTTCCACGGATTTGTAAAAACGTTCTGAACGACTCCGGCTCCTCTGAGACACTGCCCCTGTGCACCTGGCAGAGTGGCAGGAGCATGGGACTACAGACAGGTGCACGGGACTACAGACAGGTGCACTGAACTACAGACAGGTGCACTGGGAGAGCGACAGGTGCACTGGGCCCGGCTCCTTTCGTGGTATTTATTCGTAGCTTCCGTATCTCTCCGCTGAGGGCGCCTCAGTTTACTGTGACCTCACGCCGTCGGCCATTTTGTGTTTCCACCGCCAAAGTCTCTCCACCATTTTGTTTCATCCTCTTCGGTTTAAGCTCCGCCCAAACGGGACCCGAGTCCGTGCGACGTCGGAGACGAGAAATCTGAACCGTGTCTGTCTTTAGAACAGGTTTGTGCAGGTCTGAGCTACTCAGGGATATCGGTATCCGCCGATATCGATACAGAATCTTCTATATCGGTATTGGCAAATATCGATACCGATATTCTTTAGAACACACTCATGAGGCCAGATAGAAACAGGTAAAATACAGAAAGTTAAAGCAACGATCACAGATGAGCTGAAGACTGTTGTGGGCGTCAAATATCGGTATTGGCCACAGCAGCGGGACAGATATCGGATATCGGTATCGGCTCAAAAAATAAAATAAAATCCGTAGGGGCCCATCCCAGCCTCAAACATGCGCACAGACTGGGCTCAGACACATTCTGAAGTCCGATTTATCGCTCCAGAGAAATACTGCGATAAACAATTAAAACCCAAACTTCTTTAAGACACCGACACAAAACTATAAAATCCAGTAACGCCGATTAAAATCCACCGAATCCTTAAAGACCTGAACTGCCACGAGAAACGTCAGAAAGAAAAATCTGACATGAAACTGAAAAAATCTGTCCACTTTTGCAAAGAAACTGAACACGACAAATACGGAGCCCCAGAATCTGTCGTTTCAGACAGGCCCACACACGCACATGCCTCCAGCTAGCGCCTCCTGCTTTGGACCGGTGCAGTCCTCCGGTCCCTGGGGTCACGGTTCTGGTTCTGTTTGGGCAGAGTTCTGGTGATGGACTTTCGAGTCGGTGCCAAATGGTGTTTTGGAGAAAAATACTGTGAGTTTTTCTAATATTTGTAAATGTTTTGGAGCTTTTCAGTTTCAGAGTTTGACTTCAGAAGCTCCTCATTCACACGCTTCACTTTTTCACCTCTCGTTTATTCTATTTATTTATTTAAACCGATATATACGCAAACTAAAGGGTTATTAAAGGGTTATTAAAGGGTTAAAGGGTTAAAGGGTTAATCTGTTACAGTTGGTGTTAAAGACGGGGTATTTTAGTGATCTCTCCTGGGCCTTTTTAAACCCTCTTTACAGTTTGCAGTACGAGTCTGTACGAGGCTCCGCCCACAAGTCTACATCCCCCAGGCTCCCACAGTACGAGTCTGTTCGAGGCTCCGCCCACAAGTCTACGTCCCCCAGGCTCCCACAGTACGAGTCTGTACGAGGCTCCGCCCACAAGTCTACGTCCCCCAGGCTCCACACGACAATTCTCCATAAATACACAAAAACATGAGACAAAACTGAACACAACAACTGGACAAACCTGATGTGATGCAGGAGTTTCATTAGTGCGACGCTCTGAAGGGGGAGGGACTTAGCGCCTCACAGAGGTATAATACTCCCTCTTTATTACTCCACATTCCTCTTTAAGGCTTTAGGACACTTTAGTTTTGAAATGTCGTTAAAAATAGAATAATATATTTCTGTTTTATTTATTCTCGTCGTGGATTTTCTGTTTTCCGTTTGTGAATGAGGCGTTTGTGAAGGGGGCGTGGCTTGTACATGATCACGTGACGTCACTGTATCGTCTTTTTTATGCCATATTTATTTTACAAACGTATATTTACCTCGTACAAAACAAAGGGAAACGTCACGTTCAGGGGGATTTTATACGAAAACTTGGACAAAACTTTAGAAAAAAAACAAACCTGCGGCCGTGAGTTTCATTCTCCTCAGAAATCTATTTTTTCATTGTGTCGAGTGTTCGTGACGTTTTCTATGGAGCTGAGCGCGTGACGTGGACGAGCATCAAACGTAGCATCAAAATCACAGAATTTAGAGGATTTGAAACGCGGACAGAAGTCTGAGCACCGGGAGTTTGTAAAGAGCTCAAAACATCGTCGTTTCCAGACTAATAAAGTTTTTTTGAAAGAAACTGCGCCTGGATCTGTTTCTGACACAGGGAGGGCATCTGACACAATCTGACACATGGGGAGAGCATCTGACACATGGGGAGGGCATCTGACACATGGGGAGAGCATCTGACACATGGGGAGAGCATCTGACACATGGGGAGAGCATCTGACACACAAGGGGAGGGCATCTGACACATGGGGAGGGCATCTGACACAATCTGACACATGGGGAGGGCATCTGACACATGGGGAGAGCATCTGACACACAAGGGGAGGGCATCTGACACATGGGGAGGGCATCTGACACAATCTGACACACGGGGAGGGCATCTGACACAAGGGGAGGGCATCTGACACACAAGGGGAGGGCATCTGACACATGGGGAGGGCATCTGACACACAAGGGGAGGGCATCTGACACACAAGGGGAGGGCATCTGACACATGGGGAGGGCATCTGACACAATCTGACACACGGGGAGGGCATCTGACACATGGGGAGAGCATCTGACACACATGGGGAGGGCATCTGACACACGGGGAGGGCATCTGACACATGGGGAGAGCATCTGACACACAAGGGGAGGGCATCTGACACACGGGGAGGGCATCTGACACACGGGGAGGGCATCTGACACATGGGGAGAGCATCTGACACACAAGGGGAGGGCATCTGACACACGGGGAGGGCATCTGACACACGGGGAGGGCATCTGACACATGGGGAGGGCATCTGACACAATCTGACACACGGGGAGGGCATCTGACACACGGGGAGGGCATCTGACACAATCTGACACATGGGGAGGGCATCTGACACAATCTGACACATGGGGAGGGCATCTGACACACAGGGACAGACACTGGACTCTGACCCTGTGCTGCCCTCTTGTGGTCACATCTGTAGCTGCTGCTCTGTTGTTTTCATGTGGCTCCCTCTGGTGGTCACTAATGTAAAAACACTCACACTCCAGAGAGACTCTCCTCCCTCTTTTAGTCCTGGTTTAGTCCTGGTTCAGTCCTGGTTCAGTTTTGGTTTAGTCCTGGTTCAGTCCTGGTTCAGTTCTGGTTTAGTCCTGGTTCAGTCCTGGCTTAGTCCTGGTCTAGTCCTGGCTTCTGATTGGACAAGCTGAGGTCATGTGATTTCAGAGAAATGGAAACTGGCCCTGAGTGTGCTCTGGAACTTTCACTGTCCTCAGACCTGAACCAGGACCAAACCAGGACTAAACCAGGACTGAACCAGGACTAAACCAGGATTAAACCCGGACTAAACCAGGACTAAACCAGGACTGAACCAGGACTGAACCAGGACTAAACCAGGACTAAACCAGGACTGAACCAGGACCCAACCAGGACTAAATCAGGACCAAACCAGGACTAAACCAGGATTAAACCCGGACTAAACCAGGACTAAACCAGGACTGAACCAGGACTGAACCAGGACTAAACCAGGACTAAACCAGGACCAAACCAGGACTAAACCAGGATTAAACCCGGACTAAACCAGGACTAAACCAGGACTGAACCAGGACTGAACCAGGACTAAACCAGGACTAAACCAGGACTGAACCAGGACCCAACCAGGACTAAATCAGGACCAAACCAGGACTAAACCAGGACTGAACCAGGACTGAACCAGGACTAAACCAGGACTAAACCAGGACTGAACCAGGACCAAACCAGGACTAAATCAGGACCAAACCAGGACTAAACCAGGATTAAACCCGGACTAAACCAGGACTAAACCAGGACTGAACCAGGACTCATATTTCTCTTTCTCAGCCCTCTCTCCTCCCTCTTTCCCTCTCTCCTCCCTCTCTCCCTCTCTCCTCCCTCTTTCCCTCTCTCCTCCCTCCTCCCTCTCTCCTCCCTCTCTCCTCCCTCTTTCCTCCTCTCCTCCCTCTCTCCTCTCTCTCTCCTCCCTCTTTCCTCCTCTCCTCCCTCTTTCCCTCTCTCCTCCCTCTTTCCTCCCTCTTTCCCTCTCTCCTCCCTCTCTCCTCCCTCTCTCCTCCTCCTCTCCTCCCTCTTTCTCTCTCTCCTCCCTCTTCCCTCTCTCCTCCCTCTTTCCCTCTCTCCTCGTCCACAGCTGCAGACGTGGTGTTTTCTGTGACAGGAGCGCACCTGCCTGCACCATGGCTCACATCGCTCAGAGAAGGAGCAGTATGGACTTTTGGGCCGACTTTGACGTTTTCATCTCGGTCTTTGAGGAGAGCAGGCACAGGAGGGAGGGCATCCTGAGTAATCTGTGCCACATCCGAGACAGAACAGATCCAGAGGAAGTGGGTGTGGTGAAGTGTTCTGTGTCTGTAATCC
>CM057085.1:43331008-43406008 GCA_029959045.1 Taenioides sp. WSHXM2023
CTGCTCCTTGGCCGTGTCTCTCTTGACAAAGAGATTCTGAATCGTAGTGGGACCTCCTGGTTAAATAAAGATAAAATAAAATAAGGTGTTTCCTCACGCAGACAAAATGACCCGTTTCTTTGTGTCAGAATCTCTGGAAGTCGATTATTGACCTACTGAGCGCCTTAACTTGTTTGTAAAGATGATGTGCTGATGACATCAGAGTCTGAAACTGAAGAGACGCCACATCTTTTTTCTAGAAAATGTGTTCAGTCCAGGCAGAATTAATTTAAAAGGCAGATGATTTCTTTGTGAATTTAAGGTTTGTTTTTTATTTGTGGATTTAGAGTCCAAACTTCTTCCCAAAATGGTTGATTTGACTGAAAGTGTCTTACAGCTGTCGACAAACACAAACGAGGCGCATAAACCAGTAAAATAAAGAGTTTAATAAACTTCAACACAATATGAAAGCGTCAGAATACAGGAAGTACTCGAAAATGGAACACACAAGGCAAATTATTGTCCATATATGTCCACAATAGAACTGGGAGTGTTTTCTGTAAATAAAATACTAAAGAAAATTTCAGTGAAAAAGAAAAAGTGGTTCTGAATCCAAGAATGCTTTTGTGGGTGTTGGTTCCACATCTTCTCTCCGTTTCAGTTTTATACTGTTTTCTTAATTGGTTTAAAAGATGTTTAAGGATTACATGGACTGAAATTGTTAGAGCTTTGTAGAATTTGCTAAAATATATAATGTGTGTAGAAATTTAATTTGTCAACTGGACAGAGTTTATTTGGTCCAATACGTTTCTCATCCAAGCTGCTTCTTCAGTTCTGGTCTTCAGTTCTTCACTTTGTTCAGTTGACAAATTGAATTTCTCCTTTTGCCATAAAATATATATTAATAAAAACAGAAAATAAGTTGGAAATGCATCACACAAAAGAAAAGAAAACTGTCTCTATGATGCACAAAGCTCTTTCAGAACGAACTCTGACACTGACCAAAGTCAGTTTCAGGTAGAGTCCCAGTTTCTCAGAGACTAACAGTGTCCAGTGTGATGTTCTGAAGGACACTCTGTGGACACAGCATCAGGGTGTGAGGAACCTGCTCAGGTCCACCACAGATACCAAGGAACCTTCAGACAACAGTGTAAACCCTGGGAACAGAGGCTCAGAGAAGGAGTCGGAGAAGGTGTGGATGTGGGACAGTTCTTCATCAGAGGAGATCTTATAAAAGGACAGAGCTCCAGCCTCAGAGTCCAGGAACACGCCCACACGACCTGAGGACACGCCCCCTGAGGAGCTGAGCCAATCATAGACTAGTGTTCTCTCTTCGCTGTGGCGGGCAAGGCATAGTCCTTTGAAGATCTTCAGACCCCAGGACAGATCATTCTCTCCAAACTCACACTTGTCTCTTCCTCTCCGTCTGATCCCTCTGTAACTCACGGCTATATAAACCCTCTCCCCGCTCCAGTCCACCTCCCAGTAACAGCGCCCCCTCAGGCCAGTGCAGCTCAGGACCTGAGGCCAGTCTGTGAACCTGTCCTCATGATCTGGATACTCCTGCTCCTCCTCCACACGTGTCACAGTCCGATGGTCCTCAGACAGAAGGAGACTTCTGTGAGCCGTGTTTGGGTCCAGAGAAACCTCACAGAAGTCTGAAACACACAAACATCTGAATGTGTGAATGAAATCAGGAGGTGTTTACAGGAGCAAAAAAGTGTTTTGTCTCTGGTGTAATGGGTATCGTTGTACAGAAGGTGGCTCTGCTAAATGAGCCAAGGTTAAACAGGTTCAGGGCAGGTGTGGACCCTGGCAGGGCAGTAGGTTTTTGACCGCTTTGGCGGCGTTTGTGCTGCACTGTGCTCATGTTTCTGGACCTTATTGGATGTGAAGCCTGTGGATCGACCCCTGACCCGCCTCTTCCCTCGCTCAGGATTACACCGGCTTCGTTAGCAAGAGGGCAGGGGTAGAACCTCCGTCTTATTAAGATAAGATAACATGTCACTAAGACAACAGGAAGTGAGTATGGGTGCAGTTGGGCTCCATGAACTCTGGTTCCAGTTCACTTTGTATTGAAAAAGTGTGGCCTCTCTGTCTGTAACTGCTGCTGTCAGGATCCTCATTTTATTTCACTATTTTATTCATTATTAATAGACCAATCAGGTGCCTTGGTTCCCTGAGGTCGGTCCTGCCGGTGTTAGCGACCGTGTTGCTAAGGGAAAGCACCTTCAGCCTCGCTCCCGGCTCTCCGGTCCACTTCTGCATACGAGTTCAGTCGATGGGAGTTTGACGAGGCTCAAGTGAAGCTGGTTTTGTTTCTTTTTCTGTGTTTGACTTTTTTAGAATTTAGCACCTGAGGAGACGGGGGCGGGGCTCTGGGGGGCAGGGGCACAGGGGCGGGGCTCTGGGGTCATGGGGGCGGGGCTCTGGGGGCGGGGCTTTGTAGAGAGGATCAAAAGAAAGGACATATGTGGACTCGCCGTGAGAGGAACTCGGCATCAGCAGAACGCCACATCATCTGACAGGAGCAGTAGTAACACCTGCCTGCACCTGTACTGAATACAGGTGCAGCCCTTGGCAACAGCCCCGGAGCCCTTGGCTTGACCCTTGGGTCGGTCATTTTTATTGTTAACATATCATGTTCTCATGCCAAAAGTCACACCAAACCTTGGACACTTTACGGTTGTGCAGTTGGACGATGGACATTAATAATGGACAGAGTTGGTGTTTTGGGGGTCACACGTTCAGAACTGCTTGGCCTGCCTCACGTCACACTATAGTTTGATATTTGCACATCTGAGTGTCTGAAGGCCTTGGTCTGGAGGACACAGTCCACTGCAGTTTACAGGAGTAAAGGTGTGAGGAAAAACACGACCTCAAACCCAAACACCGGCAGGTCTGTCTGCACCAGAGACAAATACTGAGCTAATACTTCTGCACAAGATGTGCAGAAGTATTAGCCTACAGACAGCTTTCTCTGTCTGTAGGCTCTCCCACAGGACCTGGAGTTACATCAGTCTGAACGTTCCATCGCAGATGAAAGGCCAGTCCCCGTGTTGTGTAAGAATACAACATGTTTATTTCATGTTTATGTCATTCTGATCCTCTTATTAATAACACAAAACAACACTCACATTTCCTCTGATTTGAGAGAGAACGCCGCTCTTCATCAGGATCCATCCTGAAACACACAAGTCCAATTTAGACCAGAGCAGAGAGCAGCACCTGACAGACAGCGGGGGCAGTCTCACCTGAGTTTCTCCATTCCAGAACAGTCTTGGAGGTGGTTTGGACCAGAGCTGTGAAGGCACAGGCCACAACTGGAGAAAGTGAAAATGCAGAACTGTTTATGAAAATGTTATTTTTGCTTTCTTTCAGTTTAAAATATTGAGTAAAATAATCTCACATTTCTTTGTTTGAGGCTTTCACCACAGGTCCTTCTCTCATGTTCTGTATCTCCTAAACCAGCTCATCCAGACAGTGGAGCAGGTTCAACCTTCTCTCCTCAGACAGACCGTTTTCATTCAGCTTCTCTTTGATGTACTTTACTGCGCGCTGATTGGTCCAATCACTTCCTGTCTGAGTCAGCAGACCCTGCAGCAGGTTCTGATTGGTCGGCAGAGACAGCTCCAGGAGGAAGCGCAGGAACAAGTCCAGGTGTCCGTTTGGACTCTGTAAGGCCTGGTCCACAGCAGAGCGGTAGAAGGCTGCCCCAGGCCCTGGACTCTTAGAGAAGTGTGATGTCTCCATCAGCTTCTCTCCAGAGCTGAAGAAGGTCTGATGGACGTGAAGAGCAGCCAGAAACTCCTGCACACTCAGATGGATGAAGCAGTAGACCTTGTCCTGGTACAGGCCTAGCTCCTCTCTAAACACCTGTGTGAACACTGAGGCCGCTGCAGCGTCCAGCCCACACTCACTCAGGTCACTCTCGTAGAAGATCAGGTTTCTTTTCTGCAGCTGCTCAAAGGCCAGTTTTCCCAGAGATCGCACCATCTCTCTGATCTCTGGAGTCCAGTGAAGGTCCGCCCCTGATCCCCGATGATACTTGATCACCACCAGGAAGTGGACGTACATCTGTGTGAGACTCCGGGGCAGCTCTGGTTCTGTTTGTTCCAGAAGCTTCTGTAGAACTGTGGAGAGGATCCAGCAGAAGATCGGGATGTGACTCATGATGTGGAGGCTGCGGATGCTCTTGATGTGGGAGATGACGGATGTGGCCTTGTCTCTGAACCTCTTCCTGAAGTACTGCTCCTTCTGCAGGTCGGTGAACCCTCTGACCTCTGTCACCATGGAGACGCACTCAGCAGGGATCTGATTGGCTGCGGCGGGGCGTGTGGTTATCCAGATGCAAGCGGAGGGAAGCAGGCTCCCCCTGATGAGGTTCACCAGCAGCACGTGCACTGAGGTGGACTCTGAGGGGTCGGTCAGGACCCGGGTTCGGCTGAAGTCCAGAGGAGGTCTGCACTCGTCCAGACCGCCAAAGATGAAGAGCACCTGGAGCTGTTGGAAGCTGCAGAGATCTTTAAATGGACTGAAGAAGTGGTGCAGCAGCTCCACCAGGCTGAAATGTGTGTCTCTGAGCACGTTCATATCTCTGAAAGTGAACAGGAACAGCAGCTGGAGGTCCTGGTGGGCCCGGCCTTCAGCCCAGTCCAGACTGAACTTCTGAGTCAGCACTGTTTTCCCCACGCCAGCCACGCCCTTCGTCAGCACCACTCTGATTGGCTCTGGTGAATGTGGGTGGGCTTTAAACATGTCCTGACAATGGATAGTCTCATTGGCCGGTTTTCTGGAGTGTGTCTCCATGTGTATGACCTCATGTTCTTGGTTCTGTCCAGAGCCTCCCACAATGATGCAGAGCTCGTTGACGCCTTCATCAAACTCCATCTTCTCTGTGGTTCCAATGATGTTCTCTGTGAGGAACATAAACTTCTGTCTCAGTTTGGACTTCATCTCCTCCAAGTTCCTCCTGATGATCTTTGTGAGGACACAAACAGAACAGCAGACTAATCAGTTTGGCTTTAAGCATGGACATGGCACTGACACGTGTATCTGTGCGCTGAAGGAGATCTTGAATATATCTCCCAGGGTTCCACCGTATTCATGTGTCTCATGGACGGGTCTAAAGCCTTTGCTCAGATTAACTGTGAAAAACTTTTCAACAAATGATCAAACCCAAGTGTTCCCGGGTACCTTACTAGAATACTTGTTTTCTGGTGCTCCTGTCAGTCCATGAATGAAATGGGGCGATTCTACTTATGAACTCAGGGTGTGTAATGGGATTCACCAGGGTGGACTCTTGTCTCCTCTTTTCTTTAATGTCAGTGTTGATGACCTGTCTGTGCAGCTTCATGAAGGTAAACCTGGATGTTTGGTTGGAGATTCTCTGTGTCACCATCTGATGTTTGCAGATGATCTGATCCTGCGGTGTCCTTACAGTGCAGGTCTCCAGCAGCTTCTGATCTGCTCCTAATTTGTTTTAGAACATGACGTTAAGTACAAAGCTCTGAAAAGTCTCCTGATGACTGTAAAAACAAAAGATGACCAGAGGCTCTTTTCCTGCTTTCTCTGTGTGGGAAGGGCCTCAGATGACAGAGACGTCTCAGATGTTACAGAGACGTCTCAGATGTTACAGAGACGTCTCAGATGTTACAGAGACGTCTCAGATGTTACAGAGACGTCTCAGATGTTAGAGACGTCTCAGATGTTAGAGATGTCTCAGATGACAGAGACGTCTCAGATGTTACAGAGACGTCTCAGATGTTACAGAGACGTCTCAGATGTTACAGAGATGTCTCAGATGTTACAGAGACGTCTCAGATGACAGAGACATCTCAGATGTTAGAGATGTCTCAGATGACAGACGTCTCAGATGTTACAGAGACGTCTCAGATGTTAGAGACGTCTCAGATGTTACAGAGACGTCTCAGATGTTAGAGACGTCTCAGATGACAGAGACGTCTCAGATGTTACAGAGACGTCTCAGATGTTAGAGACGTCTCAGATGACAGAGACATGTCCAGTTTGTACATGCAGCAGTGTAAACTCTACGGCCGGGACAATATTCTGCCTGTAAGTTCCACATGTGACTCCAGTGGTGTTAAAATGGCACTTTTCAAATGTTTTCTCGCCCTCGTACACGGAACCTCTGAGCAGCTACAGAGCTGTGTGAGGTCCTCACACAGAGAGACAGAGACATACAGAGAGACAGAGACATACAGAGAGACAGAGACAAACAAAGAGAGACAGAGACACACAGAGAGACAGAGACAGACAGACAGACACACAGAGAGAGACAGAGACACACAGAGAGACAGAGACATACAGAGAGACAGAGACATACAGAGAGACAGAGACAAACAAAGAGAGACAGAGACACACAGAGAGACAGAGACAGACAGACAGACACACAGAGAGAGACAGAGACACACAGAGAGACAGAGACACACAGAGACAGAGACACACAGAGAGCCAGAGACAGAGAGACAGACACACAGAGAGACAGAGACACACAGAGAGACAGAGACACACACAGAGACAGAGACAGAGAGACAGACACACAGAGAGACAGAGACACACAGAGAGAGACAGAGACACACAGAGAGACAGAGACAGAGAGACAGACACACAGAGAGACAGAGACACACAGAGAGAGACAGAGACACACACAGAGACATACAGAGAGACAGAGACACACAGAGACAGACACACACAGAGAGAGACAGAGACACACAGAGAGACAGAGACACACAGAGAGAGACAGAGACACACAGAGAGACAGAGACATACAGAGAGACAGAGACATACAGAGAGACAGAGACACACAAAGAGAGACAGAGACACACAGAGAGACAGAGACAGAGAGACAGACACACAGAGAGACAGAGACACACAGAGAGAGACAGAGACACACACAGAGACAGAGACACACAGAGAGAGACAGAGACACACAGAGAGACAGAGACATACAGAGAGACAGAGACATACAGAGAGACAGAGACACACAAAGAGAGACAGAGACACACAGAGAGACAGAGACAGAGAGACAGACACACAGAGAGACAGAGACACACAGAGAGAGACAGAGACACACAGAGAGACAGAGACATACAGAGAGACAGAGACACACAGAGAGAGACAGAGACACACAGAGAGACAGAGACAGAGAGACAGACACACAGAGAGACAGAGACACACAGAGAGAGACAGAGACACACACAGAGACATACAGAGAGAGACACACACACAGAGACAGACACACAGAGAGAGAGACAGAGACACACAGAGAGACAGAGACACACAGAGAGAGACAGAGACACACAGAGACAGAGACACACAGAGAGAGACAGAGACACACAGAGACAGAGACACACAGAGAGAGACAGAGACACACAGAGACAGAGACACACAGAGAGAGACAGAGACACACAGAGAGACAGAGACACACAGAGAGAGACAGAGACACACAGAGAGACAGAGACACACAGAGAGAGATAGAGACACACAGAGAGACAGAGACATACAGAGAGACAGAGACACACAGAGAGAGACAGAGACACACAGAGAGACAGAGACAGAGAGACAGACACACAGAGAGACAGAGACACACAGAGAGAGACAGAGACACACACAGAGACATACAGAGAGAGACACACACACAGAGACAGACACACAGAGAGAGAGACAGAGACACACAGAGAGACAGAGACACACAGAGAGAGACAGAGACACACAGAGACAGAGACACACAGAGAGAGACAGAGACACACAGAGACAGAGACACACAGAGAGAGACAGAGACACACAGAGACAGAGACACACAGAGAGAGACAGAGACACACAGAGACAGAGACACACAGAGAGAGACAGAGACACACAGAGAGACAGAGACACAGAGAGAGACAGAGACACACAGAGAGACAGAGACACACAGAGAGACAGAGACACACAGAGAGACAGAGACACACAGAGAGAGATAGAGACATACAGAGAGACAGAGGAGGACCTCTTCTACTACTCCTTACCTTCCACACTCAGGTGGACCCAGGTCTTTGCTCCAGAGTTGCTGGTGAAGGTCTGGCAGAGGTATAAGCCCTGGTCAGACACCTTCACGTGGGACAGCTGCAGAGAGACGTTTCCTACAGAGATCTGCTCCTTAAACAGGGAAGTGCGCCCCCTAAAGACCTCAGCCTGCCTCTCCAGCCGATCTGTTCCATCCTGGAAAGCATGAACCAGAAGGTCCTGTTCATTTTTTACCCACTGGGACACTAGGATCTCACCCCCGTCAAAGCTGCAGGGAAGGACACAGGTCTCCATGACAACACAGGACACTGGTCGCGTCTCTGTGGAGACAAAGAGACAAAGTTAGGAGACAAGGAAATGAGTGAGGGAACAAGGACATCATCTCAGAATCAAAAACACTTATTGTGCAATGTTCCTGCGCCTTTTAGCTTAGCTTACAGTGTTGTGTTTTTTAGTTGATTGTAAATACTTATTATTATTTATCTTGATTTGATGCTCTTATTTTCCTACTGTTTCTGTAACTTGCGTTGTGACACTGCAATTTCCCCATTGTGGGACAAATAAAGGATTATCTTATCTTATCTTATCTTATCTTATCTTATCTTATCTTATCTTATCTTATTATCTTAAGGACACACTTCTTGGGCATAGTTTGGCCTAAGGGGCAGCACGGTGGGGTAAAAGGTCCTGTTCTCTCGTGTCAGGTGGACAGACAGAAAACAGGTGGACTTCATCTTCAGGACTTGGTTCTGCCTCTTCAGCAAAAGTCAGAAAACATATTTAACACAACTGTCGTTGTGTCCTTAGGCAAGGCATTATTTAAAAGCTGACTGTACAGGAGGTCACCTGCAGGGAGCAGTAGAGAGTTCACAGGCCTGCCTCCTGTCCTCCTGCAGAGGTCCACAGCCAGACCAGCAGCCCCACCCTCCACAGCTCCACCCTCCACAGCTCCACCCTCCACAGCTCCATCTGAAACAGACAGATTTGGATCAGAATCTGGAGGAGACACTTGCAAAGGTCGGACTCTTCTGGTCAAACAGATATTTACATTTTTGAAAGAATAAATTCTCACTGAAGCACAAACAAAAACCCAACAGCCCACAGTTACAGTCGTCACTGTTTGACCTGAAAAGCTCTTTTATAAAGCCACGTCCTGAGGAGGTCCAGGCAGGACCTCATGTCCCGTAGAAGGTGTTGGAGGTGAGGTGCTGTTAACTTTTTTCTTGCCTTTGTAACTGATTCTGGCTCCATTGACTCTGACTCCAATTCACTTTGTATTGAAAAAGGCTTTTAAAGGCCCTGTCTTGTCAGCTGCACCTGTCAGGGCCTGTCAGCTGCACCTGTCACTCACCTGTGATGGAATGTCTCCAAAAGTCTCCAAACGATTTAAGAAAATATTCCAAAACCAAGACGCTCTTCTCCAGCTGAACACGACGCAGCTGAAACAGAGACAGAGGTAAGAGGAAGAGAAAGACTCCAGCTGAACTTTGACCTTTCTTTGTTTTTTTTATTGGAGTAATTCAAGGTTCAAGGTTCAGCTTCACGACACACGTGAATGAGTGTCACATTAAAAAACAACCTCAGTAAAGAGGAGAACAATGAGACAAAGTAATAAAAGAGAAAAACTTTAATGTAAAAACAGTCCCCCTCTGTGAAGATGAGATTATTATTTTTAGTCGTTATTTTCTTCAGTCATGTTCTTTACTTAATCCTGTACTGAACAGACTGTTACAAACATTTACATTTATCCTTCAGAATCATCCACATTTATCCTTCACACTCACTTGCTTCTGTGGCCTCATGATCTTAGTCTCTGTGTGGTAAAAGGTTTTTAAATCTTTCTAGCGCTCTGTATTTGTCTATAGAATTACATTTATAGATTTTTTTAAAAGCCTATATTGATGTCGATCCTTTTCATCCAGACTGTTCCACAGATCTGCTCCTCTGACTGATGCTCATCTACTTCTGGTGTTAGTCCTGGCTTTATTTTATTTTATTATTTTGTATGTCCTCCAGTTCCTCTCAGATTATAACGAGTCTGTGGGTTTGAGTCTCACCTGAACAGAGTCGGGGAGGATGAACCTGATCCAGAACAGCAGCTGCGTTTAGACCAACTCTGTCCTGAAACTTTAAGGTGTTTGTCTGGATAAACAGTGGGTTTGTTGGGGCATAATAATTGGCACAGTCAACAATTCTTCTGGCTTTTATCGGCAGATGGGTTGAATAGTTGTTTTGTAATTGTCCCCCCAAATTTCTACACAATAATTTAAATATGGCAAAATTAGAGAATTATATAACAGACAGAGTGGGCTTCATGGCCCTGGTCGGGTCACCCAAGGCAAAAGGTCCTGGGGGACGGGTCAGACTAAGAGCGGTTCAGAAGCTCCTATGATGAGAAACACAGGAAGGCCAGTTACGTCGCCCGGATTGGCGTTACCGGGGCCCCACCCTGGAGCCAGGCCTGGGGTGGGTGCTTGATGGCGAGCGTCTGGTGGCCGGGCCTTCCCCCACAGGCCCGGCTGGGCACAGCCCGAAGGAGCGACGTGGGGCCGTCCTCTCGTGGACCCACCACCCGCAGGAGGAACCATAAGGGGCCGCTGCAGGGAGATTATTTAGACTGTGTTGCCGTGTGTTGGAGTTCACCCCGGTGAACGAGAGGGTCGTGTCCCTGCGCTTTCGGGTCGGGGACAGGTCTCTCATTGTGGTGTGTTAAGGGGGTCCGGTTTGGGGACCACAGGATCTCATGGCTTCATCGGACCGGGACCTCCAACGTGCACTGGGGCGGTTTGCAGCTGAGTGTGAAGCGGCTGGGATCAGGATCAGCTCCTCCAAAACCAAGGCCATGGTTCATGACCGGAAAAAGGTGGCGCCCTCTACGGGTGGGTGGAGAGTCCCTGCCTCAAGTGGAGGAGTTCAAGTATCTCGGGGTCTTGTTCACAGTGAGGGGACTATGGAGCGTGAGATTGACAGGTGGATCGGTGCAGCGTCGGCAGTGATGTGGTCGCTGTATCAGACCGTTGTGGTGAAGAGGAGCTGAGCCGAAAGGCAAAGCTCTGGATTTACCGTCAGTCTACGTTCCTCCCCTCATGTCCCACTGGCAGAAAGCTCCAGGGAAGACCCAGGACACGCTGGAGGGACTATGTCTCTCGGCTGGACTGGGAACGCCTTGGGGTCCCCCCGGAGGAGCTGGAGGAAGTGTCCAGGGTGAAGGAAGTCTGGGAGTCCCTGCTTAAACTGCTGCCCCTGCGACCCGACCCCGGATAAGCCGAAGAAAATGGACGGATGGACTTTACAGTGCCTGACAAAAGGCTTGTCGCTTATCCATTTTGTAGAAACAAAAGCTTATAACCTGACTTTAAATTAATCGATTGGTTTTAGAAATGTCTCATATGAAAGCTAAAACCCTCCCAAATTATGCTCAATATACTAAAATAAATTTGCTTCACTGAAGAAAGATTGATCATTTAATGAACACAGAAAGGTCAGATTTTGGCAAGACAAAAGTCTTGTCGCCTTGTCATATGATGCACCCAATCCTAGATTACAGCCTCACCTGTGATCAGTTACTGATCAATCAATTAGTGGGTGTGTATAAAAAGAACCCCAGCACACCAGACCTTCACATCAACTGCAACTTGACCTCTGACAACATGCCTAAGATCCACCCTGAGACCAAAGCGTTAATTATCAAGAGGCTGAAGACCAGATCCACTGCTGAGGTGGCTGACACCTTCAATGTGTCTCAGCGTCAAGTACAAAGAATAAGAAAAAGATCTGAAAAGACTGGAGATGTTTTTGACAAGCCCAGGTCCGGCAGACCCCGCAAGACAACTGCTCGGGAGGACCGTTTGTTGATTCGAAAATCCAAGGCCAGCCCCTTTTCCACTGCAGCAGAGCTCCACCAGGCCTGGTCACCTCAAGTCCCTGTGTCAACCAGAACAGTTTGTAGAATTCTGTCTCGAAATGGCCTCCATGGTCGAATCAGTGCACAGAAACCAGCACTAAACAAAAGGCAATTAAAAAACCGTGTGCATTTGCCAAGGCCCACAGTCTGCTAAAAGGATGGACACTGGAAAAGTGGCAGAAGGTGGATTTCTCAGATGAATCCTCGGTCGAATTACATCACAGCCGCCGCAAATATTGCAGGAGACCTACTGGAGCCCGCATGGATCCAAGATTCACCCAGAAAACAGTTAAGTCTGGTGGCGGAAAAAGCACGGTCTGGGGTTACATCCAGTATGGGGGTGTGCGAGACATTTGCAGGATGGAAGGCAATATCAATAGCCTAAAATATCAAGAAGTATTAGCTACCTCTTACATTCCCAACCATAAAAGGGGTCAAATTTTGCAGCAGGATGGTGCTCCATCGCATACTTCTATCTCTACATCAAAGTTCCTCAAGGCGAAGAAGATCAAGGTGCTCCAGGACTGGCCAGCCCAGTCACCAGACATGAACATCATTGAGCATGTCTGGGGTAGAATGAAAGAGGAAGCATGGAAGGCAAAACCAAAGAATCTTGATGAACTCTGGGAGGCGTTGTATTTGAAGTAAATTATTTGTTCAATTTTCTGTAGGCGACAAGACTTTTGTCTTGCCAAAATCTGACCTTTCTGTGTTCATTAAATGATCAATCTTTCTTCAGTGAAGCAAATTTATTTTAGTATATTGAGCATAATTTGGGAGGGTTTTAGCTTTCATATGAGACATTTCTAAAACCAATCGATTAATTTAAAGTCAGGTTATAAGCTTTTGTTTCTACAAAATGGATAAGTGACAAGACTTTTGTCAGGGACTGTATACCAATAATTTTAGAAATTTTTGTCTTCCAGTAGGTCATATGGATTTTCCAATCTGTCGTTTTTGTTTTAGTTACATTTTCAATTGTCTTATTCCCAAAGATTATTTTATTGAGATTTGTTGTAATCAAACCATTTCCTTAGCATTCTAAGTTCTTTTTCAATTATGTCAAACAGCTGCCGTAAATTCTGTTCAGAGTCGTAGAGACGAGTATCGTCCACAAATAAAATACAGTGCATATTTTTTAGGACCTCACAGGTTTCATTTATGTACATTATAAACAATTTTGGCCCAAAGACAGAGCCCTGTGGGACTCCATGTGTTGTGATTTTTTTTTTTTTTTTTTGGTTGAACAATTTCATTAGCGAGGCTCAGTCCAAACTTTACAAAGAAATAATTAAAGGCATTTCCTTATTTTTGTTTATAATTCTTCAATCTTCCACAAAATAGTTTGATCATTTTTTTACTACCCTTCTTAATAATGCTATTTATAAAATATTTTATTTTGATGCTGTTCCAATAATTTATGATAGAAATATCTTTCACTGGATCATTTATTTTTAAAGGTTTTATATGTTTGTTTTGCCGGCACGAGGTTTGCCTTTTGTTATCCGCGGCTTCTCTTGGTCATGTTTTTGGTTTTTTGGTGGACACAGTTTATCGTAGAGGCTAAATCCGTGTGGTGAAAAAGGCATGATAGGCCTTATCGGGGTCAGCAGTGGCACAGACCTCACCCCACGTCTGTATAAATCTGTTTTTAGGCGGCCGTGGCTTCAGGGGTTCTGTTTTCAGTTTCTGTTTGTTTTGGTGGGATCTTCTGGACGAGCTGAGGAAAAACACTAAACACCGGGAGAAGATCACAAATATCGTTTAGGAGTAAATCCAGGTAAATCCAGCAGTGACTTGTCTTCAGGTGATTCAGTGAATTTGTTTATAGAAGTGTCCAGTCGGCTGTAGTTCTTCTGGTCTCGGTGTTTAGTGGAAACAGATTCTTACTGTTCACAGCTGAAATAAAATCAGTCGTTTTCGTTTTGTTGTGGGGATTTAATGATTTTATGATTTGAATCTGTGTCACATGAACAGTACAGTGTGGAAAACGACAAATTCAGTTTGTCAACAAAAGTTTATTTGGTCGAATCCGTTTCTCCTCCAAACTGATAAAGTTCAGAACTGAAAATTCACTGAAATTAACGTTTAAATGATTTAAATTTGTGTAACTTTTGTGTTGTGACGAGAGTCCAGACCTGAACACACACACACACAGACACACAGTGTGTGTGTGTGTGTTTGTTTGTGTGCTTGTTGTTGTCGAGTGCAGATGTTTCAGGGATTTTAATATTTTCAGTTTTCTGTTTCAGCACAAACTCAGCTTCAGCTCAGACTTTAATCTTTAATCTCCCATCTGACATGGGACCAAACATCAGCGAGTCGTTTGGTCCCATGTTAGACCTGGATCTCACATAAAACTGACCGGATTAAGTCCTGGTTTAGTTCTGGTTTAGTCCTGGTCTAGTTTTACTTCGCTCAGGTCTTGTCCACGTGTAGTTCTTTTATTCTGGATTTTAAAAATATAAATTTATATCAAACTCACCGTGTGTCGACGTTTTCACCAGAGACAAACCAAACAAACCAAACCCTCTGTAAATAAGGCAGTTTTGACTTTCACTTTCATTACAGAACAATTACAGGCAGCACCACAAGGGGGCAGTACAACAACAGCAGTGTACAATTCTTTTAACACAACCACAGAGTTCATCCACTCCCACTATCACACAGGTAACAAATGCAACACAAATGCAACACAAAGAACGCAGACAAACACAACTGCGACGCTACACTCTACACCCACAATCACAATTTTTTCAATTTTTGTCATTTTTTGTATAATGTATGTTTTATATTTTTCGTCATTTTTTCCACATTTTTCCCCACAATTGTTCAGCTTTTTTATTTTTTTATTTTCCCCAAAACGTTTATTTTTTGTATTTATGTATTTATTTATTTATTTATTTATTTATTTTTTTATCTCTACACTCTGTACTAACACAATGTTTATAAATTTCCCCAAATTTTTCTAAATTTTTTCCACAGTTTTTCAGCTTTTTTTTTGTTTTTCAAAAATTTCATTGACTATTTTTCTCACACACGGAAATGCCCACATGCGAACTTTCTATTTCGAACGTTATAAATACAGTTTATGGTTTTATGCCACACTGTGGGATATTATGACCAAAGGAACAGCATTTCCATGGAAACAAGGAGTTAAACGGAGCCGTCAAACTCCAAGATGGCGAGGGCCTGTTTTTCTTATTGATCGCACTGCACTTTGTCATGAAATAAAAAGTTTATTCACAAATTTTTCATGTGATGTTTTCTACAGGCGACTAAACCCATGAACCTGCCACGTCACAACAAAAACTTACATTTTAGCTGTTTTTACTTCCGCTGCCTCCATCTCTGTTAAATATTACTGGCCTGTAGAACGCTGTGATGTCGTCTGAACCCGGCAAAACCAAACCCTGCACCAAAAACAGACCATTAAACAGACACTCAGACACAGAAACGAACATTAGAACTGGATTTATTATGGCGGGTTTTGGCTCGGGTCTTGGTCCATCATGGAGATAACAGCTCATTGGTGAAGAAGAGAACTGAGATTATAGTTCTCCAAAGCTTTTTTTATTCCAGAAACAGCCCCACAGACTCTGGCAAAGGTACAAAGGCAGTGTGTGTGAAGTGTCTTGCTCAAAAGCACCACACACACACTAGATGGAGCAGGCCTATGATGTTGATGTTTGGTCTCCAAGAAGCCATCCTCTCAAACCTTTACGTGGCTTCTTCTGGCTCGATCTCATTTGCTCCATCACGTTCTTCTGATACTTCTCCTTAAACCCACGGGCTCCATCTTTCCACGCTTCTTCTCTACCCTGAACACTTTGGTATCTCTTCCTCCACACGTCATCTTTAAACTTCTGCTCATTTTTCAGTTCATTAATGTTATTTACTTGGGTAATGTCCCTTTCTTGCAGTAGCTTTGTCAAGTTTTCTTCAGACACTTTCAGATCTGCGTCGTCTTTCTGCAGATGTGTTATCTGTTGTCTAATTTCCTGGACCGTCTGATTCTAACTCACGGATTTACCGGATTTACTCACCTGTTTTTGAACTTGTGGAGGCTTTTCAAGATTTGACAACGACGACAGCGTTTCTCAGTCGCCCACAGCAACACTATCATCGCCCTCAACCACCTTGTTAAACGTATTTTTTTCTTTTAAAGCCAATTGTTCCCTTAGATTCTCATCAGTCGTCCGCAGTTCCGTTCGCTCTTCCTGCAAACCGGCAATTTCACCTTTCATTTTTGTGTAAAATTCCACAGAAAACAATGATGGCATCATAGTTTTATCATGGAAATCTGAAATCACTTTTTCATTCTGATCCAAACGTTCAGTCAGAATCTCAACATTTTCTTCAAGTTTGGGCCTTTCTTTGCACAACTCAGAAATGTTTTGGTCTTTGACGTTTTGAATTTTCCGTTTGATAATCATTTGCAGCTACTGTTGTCAGTGTTTTTACTGAGCTTTTGGTTTTGGGCCAATTGTGCTCTGCTGTTCACACTTTCTAATACTTTAGCCTGTCCGTCTTTAAGTTTCACTGAAGAAAGTGAAATGTGGCACAGTGATTCTTCAGGTCACCTCGATCAAAAAAGTCCGGGAGCCAAAGTCGTATTTTTCACGGTGTTGCCATGGTGAAGTCTGAAAGGACCCATGTTTTTTTACGTCACCGCCTCCAGTGTTAGTGACAAGAACAGCCCAAAACGGGGGGCAAGATGGCGGAGGGAACAGACATTCAGTAGCCGCTCTCCGGTGCAAAACCTGAATAAATTCAAACTGGACCAATTTTCATCGTCGAGATTAACTCCCTGACAAACTCTGACAACACATCAACCTTCGCCAGATCGGAAAAAAGTTCAACAAAAAACGTTTAACGTAAACAACTGTACTGATGGCCAAAGCTAACGCTAATGCAAAAGGGATGGCTAAAGCTAAAGTGCTCGTCTCCCATGACTACTGTGGGCTTATGGAAATGGAAACTGACGCTAAAGGAGCCAAAAACGCCCTAACCTCACCTACGAAACCTCCGCAACCTTTAAAAAAGATTAAACCCAACAAAACTGACGCTCTTTCATCATCAGAGCCACCGTATGTTGCTACTGTTCTGGCGGCAATCAAGACCCAGTCAGACCAGATACAGGATCTCCGAGTGCTGCTGACCGACGTGCAGAAAGATCTAAAAGAAAACACACTGACCCTAACTAACCTCACCAAATCTGTAGAGTACAACTCATCACAGATAAGAGACTGCAAGGAAAAAAATAAAAAGTTGGAAAGTGAAATAATCCAACTTAAAGAGAAGAATGCACATCTAGAGAAAAGGGCAGCAGAATTGGAAAGTCGAACAGCAGAAGCAGAGAGGTACAAGAGAAAGTGGAATTTAAGATTAAACGGATTAAAGGAAGACAAAGAGGAGAACACCCGAGATCTTATTGCAAATCTTCTCATAAAGATTGCCCCACACTGGAAGGAGAAAAGGCTTCATTCTGGACTCTGCACATCGCCTAGGTCCACACACTGCCAACCACCCCCGACAGATCATCATGCAGTTCACCATGAGAATCTACAGGGATGAACTGTGGCGAGGGACAAAAAACAACCAGATCTGCAAAGATCTCAGTATCCGCTTTGTGGAGGATCTCAGCAAAGAAGATCGAGAAGCAAGAAAAGCGGTCTGGCCTAAAGTGGAACAAGCGAGGAGGGAAGGTCACAAGACCATGTTCCGTGGTCCTTATGCCTACATCAACGGTCAGAGGGTTTTGCCTTAAATCAGATGGTCCTGTTGATATAATCTGTTAAAAGTATTCAGAGTTTTGCTAACACCTTTTTCGCTGGTAACACTTTTGAGAACTTAATTGATTGTTCTACTGTTTACAGTGAATTATTTTTGTTCAGTTTTAAATGATTGATATTAAAAGTTCAGTTTCTCTTTTATCTGTTAATGCAAGGGGCCTTAGAGATTTAACAAAAAGGAAAAGTTTGTTTTTATTTTGTAAGGGGAAAAAAGTGCACTTATTTTTTCTGCAGGAAACACACTCAAAGGAAGATGATGTTTCATTTTGGACTCAACAATGGGGGGATAAAGCCTTCTTCAGCCATGGCACTTCCAGATCAGCAGGGGTAGCTATCCTTCTAAAATATTTTGCAGGCCAGATAATTTATAATATGGCAGATATTAATGGCCATTGGCTTATTCTTATTGCAAATATTGCCAATGTCACTTTTATACTGGTAAATGTCTATGGGTACAATAATAAAAGTGACAACAAACAATTACTAGAAGAATTAATATTACATCTGGATCACCTAAAAGTGGCACATTCAACTGAGAATATTTTGTTAGGGGGAGATCTGAACTTGGTCAGTGATGATTTTTATGATAAATATCCCCCCAAATACACCTCATCCCATCCTAATAAGACATTTAATAATTTTTGTAATGAAGTTGGCCTAACTGATGCTTGGAGATACCTCACGGTTTAACCCAAATTATAATTCAAAATCTAGAATTGATCACTGGTTAATTTCAAACAATTTAATTTATTTTGACTTAAGCTGTAATATTTCTGCAGCCCCTTTGACTCATCACAGTGTGATAAACTTTCACATTAAATCTAAGAGCAGATTCTATTCAAACAAATATTGGAAATTCAATTCAAGCTTGCTCAAAAATGAGGATTACTGCCAATATATTAAAACATTAATTTAAGATATTAAACGCAATGAGGAACTTTCAACCCCAGTTATAAAATGGGAATTCCTAAAATTCAAAATCCGTGAATTTTCAATCCTTTATGGTGAAAAGAAGAAAAAGGAACTTGAACAAAAAGAACATGACATTATTAACAAGTTAAATTTCCACTGTAACAAATCCACTCAGAGTGACGAAGATAAACAAACCATTTTACATCTTCAATCCTCTTTAGATCAATTGTATATTCATAAAGCTCAAGGTGCTTTTATTAGATCTAGGGCAAAGTGGATAGAGGAAGGAGAGAAGAACTCTGCCTACTTTTGTGGTCTAGAAAAAAGGCGTCAAGAAAAAAATAACATAAAGTCCTTATTAATTAATAACCAAGAAATTACTGATGAAAAAACGACGTCCTTAGAGATCTTTAAAGTTTATAGGCGACTTTACTTTACTTTAATTTTCTCAGACTGACTGTGAAGCCTTTCTTAAAGAGGTTGCACATAACATTCCAAAAATAAATGAGGACTATAAACAAACCTCTTTCTATTGCTGAACTTGACGCCATAATCGGCAAACTCTCTCCAAACAAAGCCCCAGGGTCAGACGGTCTCACTGGAAACTTTTATAGATTTTTTTGGGAAGACATAAAGCAGTTACTTCATCATGTATTCTATTCCAAAACCTAATAAAGATTTTAGAATCATAGAAAACAGAAGACCTATCACACTCAGGAATTCTGACTACAAGTTCCTAGCATACATTTGTGCCTCTAGGCTTCAGTCGGGGCTTTCAAATATTGTTGCGGAGACTCAGTCTGGTTTTTTAAAGGGCAGATCTATCCATAATAATATAAGACAGGTTATGGACCTAATTGAATACAGTGATTTAATTGAAGACCACGGGTTTATTTTCTTTTTGGACTTTTACAAAGCCTTCGATTCGGTAGAACACCCATTTATTATGTCTGCACTTGAACATTTTGGATTTGGTATCAAATTTAGAAATTGAATTGGTGGATTATATAAAAACATAAACAGCTGTGTTCTTCTCTCAAAGGGCTCTACTCAGAGCTTCAACGTAGAGGTTGGCATTCCTCAGCGCTGCCCAATTTCGCCCTCTCTCTTCATCTTGGTCACAGAATTATTAGCCATTTATATTAAAAACTGTAATGATATTCAAAAATTAACTGTCCTGGGAAATGAAATTATCATCAGCCAGTTAGCAGATGATACAACTTTATTTAAAAAAAAAAAAGCATCAAATTCAAAATAGTATTGACAAAATTGCTAAATTCTCCAAGGCCTCAGGATTATTTTTTAACTTAAAAAAATGTGAACTTTTCTCTCTCCGTGACACTCAGCTAAAAGAAATTTGCCACATTCCTATTAAAACTGAAATTAAATATTTAGGTATTAAGCTCTGTAAAGATCAAAAAGTAAGCCAATCGGTCAATATAGAAAGCAAGTTTAACAAATGTAAATCAAAACTGAATATTTGGCTTCAAAGAGATCGGTCAATATTAGGCCGTATTTATTTAACCAAAATGGAAAGTCTATCAAGATGTATTTACCCACTCTATTCAAATGCCATTTCAAACAATTTAATCAAATCCATAAATCAAATTAATCTAAATTTCATATGGAGAAATAGACCCCATTATATGAAGAAAAGTCATTTGGTGAAAGAAACAAGAGAAGGTGTATAAATGTAATTGATTTAGAAAGCCTCAATGCAACCCTGAAAATCAACTGGCTTAAACACCATAACTCCCTATGGGACTGTAGCCCTAACTTTATTTTTAACAAATTGGCTGGACTAAACCTTCTACTTGTCTGTGACTTTGATATTAATAAGTTTCCTGTGTCTCTATCAGAGTTCCATAAGCAAATTTTACTGTACTGGAAAATGTTACATGTTCATAACTATTCTCCACACGCCACAATAATATGGAATAACAGATACATCCTACACTGTAACAAATCACTGTTTTACAAAGACTGGTACGAAAGAAATATTTGGTCTATAGCACACTTAATGGATGATGGTGGAAATTTACTAAATTACAATCAACTCTGCGCAAAATATGATTTTAATCCTTCATATTTGGACTATATACGTTTACGCAATGCTCTACCTGAAGAGTTTGTTTTCCTTTCAAGGAACATTTTGACAAACCAAACTATACACCCACATATACCTACCTCATCAATACAAGGAGTGTCAATAACAGACAGAAAATGTAATAATTATTTCATTAGAAAATGTCTAACAGAAAAAATGTTCCCTGGTTTGCAAAATAAAAATGATAAACACAATAAATTTGATAAAGAAGCAATAACAAAACTAAGAACAATGTACCTGGCCTTTCCTGTCGCTCCTAAAGTAAAGGAAACACATTACAAAATTATGAATAACATATATCCATCCAAAGAATTACTTCAATTGTGCTTTAAACTTCAAGAAAACATTTGTACTTTTTGTGAAAAGGAGATTGAAAGTACCGATCATCTTTCTTTCTTTTGTGCTACAATCCAACCCTTTTGGTCTGAAATGCAACACTGGATACGTTCCATATTTCCTTCCGTACCAGTCTTGTTAAATAGAGATGTTATCATTTTTGGTCTACTAATTCAAAATAAAAAAAAGAAGAACTCTGTGTAAATTTAATAATGTGTCTTGCCAAATTTTATATCCACAAATGTAAAATTCAGAAATGCCCACCTAACTTTACTTGTTTTAAAAATGAACTTAACTTATACATTAAATCTCTGAAATATATGAATGGACCTAAAGCTCAAAAAGTGTTTTCCTACATGTGTGAAATTCCCTTGGACTCCACGGACTGAATGAACTGTACTCCCCTTGCTATCTTCCTTTTCTTTTTCTTTTTTCTTTTACTATGCAAATGCATTTTTTTGTTATTTTATTGTTGTTCTTTTATAATATAATGTTCCCTCATCCAGACATGTAACTGCTGACGACACACAGCCATGTTTGTTGTATCTTATTTGTTTCCCAGTTGTTAATAAAAAAAATAAAAAAAAGAACAGCCCAAAACCAGAGACAAATGGCACGACAGCGCCATCCGGAGGATGTGTGTGTGTGTGTGTGTGTGTGTGTGTGTGTGTGTGTGTGTGTGTGTGTGTGTGTGTGTGTGTGTGTGTGTGTGTGTGTGTGTGTGTGTGTGTGTGTGTGTGTGTGTGTGTGTGTGTGTGGCATAAACCAGGTCTAAACCAGGTATAAACCAGTGTTAATTTCGTTGACGAAAACTATGACGAAATTATTTCGTCAACGAAGGTTTTTTGCGGACGAAAACGAGACGAAAACTAAATAAAAATTACTTTTAAATGACTAAAACGATGACGAAATAGACGGACATTTTCGTCAACAAATAAAAGACGAAACGAAAATATAACCTGTGACGAATAATAGATCCATGGTGACGAATAAGTGTCAGGACTCCTCAGGAGAAGAGAGAGAGGAACGAGCGGCCGCTGCGCTGAAGAGCCAATCACAGCGCGCGGTGTTGCGCGGTGCCGAAAAGCTCACGCGCCCCGCCGAGAAACATGAGGAGGACAGAGGAGCAACAAGTGCTAAGAGAAGATGCTGGCGACTGGGATTGGGAGAAAAAGACGGTCTGACCTGTGGTCTCACTTCACGTTTGATAAAGAGAATAATAATAATAATAATAATAATAATAATAATAATAATAATAATAATAATAATAATAATAATTATCATTTTGACAGTTATTGCTGTGGTTTACACTGGTGTCATAAAGACAAACAGCAATAATTTATACTGTCTTTGTGCTTTGTTTGCTACTGCTTTTCCATTTAAACATTGAAACACATTTTCAATAAAAACAGTTGTGTTTAAATATAAAGTGTGAAATGTTTGCATATTAATATCCCAATTTCAAGAAAGTATAGTTTTATGTTCAATGTAAAAGGAAAAATTGATACGTGTGAAAAGCTTTTAGTCGACTAAATCTATTGTAATTTTAGTCGACTAAATCTATTGTAATTTTAGTCGACTAAATCTACTGTAATTTTAGTCGACTAAATCTAGACTAAAACTAAAACAAATCTGATGACTAAAACTAGACTAAAATTAAAAGTAATTTTAGTCAAAAGACTAAGACTAAAACTAAATTAAAATTCCTTGTCAAAATTAACACTGGTCTAAACCAGGACTAAATCAGGTCTAAACCAGGACTAAATCAGGTCTAAACCAGGACTAAATCAGGTCTAAACCAGGATTAAACCAGGTCTAAACCAGGACTAAACCAGGACTAAACCAGGTCTAAACCAGGACTAAATCAGGACTAAATCAGGTCTAAACCAGGACTAAATCAGGTCTAAACCAGGACTAAATCAGGTCTAAACCAGGACTAAACCAGGACTAAACCAGGTCTAAACCAGGACTAAATCAGGTCTAAACCAGGACTATACCAGGTCTAAATCAGGTCTAAACCAGGACTAAACCAGGTCTAAACCAGGACTAAATCAGGTCTAAACCAGGACTATACCAGGTCTAAATCAGGTCTAAACCAGGACTAAACCAGGACTAAACCAGGACTATACCAGGTCTAAATCAGGTCTAAACCAGGACTAAACCAGGACTAAACCAGGTCTAAACCAGGACTAAATCAGGTCTAAACCAGGACTAAATCAGGTCTAAACCAGGACTAAACCAGGACTAAACCAGGTCTAAACCAGGACTAAATCAGGTCTAAACCAGGACTATACCAGGTCTAAATCAGGTCTAAACCAGGACTAAACCAGGTCTAAACCAGGTCTAAACCAGGACTAAATCAGGTCTAAACCAGGACTAAATCAGGTCTAAACCAGGACTAAATCAGGTCTAAACCAGGATTAAACCAGGTCTAAACCAGGACTAAACCAGGACTAAACCAGGTCTAAACCAGGACTAAATCAGGACTAAATCAGGTCTAAACCAGGACTAAATCAGGTCTAAACCAGGACTAAATCAGGTCTAAACCAGGACTAAACCAGGACTAAACCAGGTCTAAACCAGGACTAAATCAGGTCTAAACCAGGACTATACCAGGTCTAAATCAGGTCTAAACCAGGACTAAACCAGGTCTAAACCAGGACTAAATCAGGTCTAAACCAGGACTATACCAGGTCTAAATCAGGTCTAAACCAGGACTAAACCAGGACTAAACCAGGACTATACCAGGTCTAAATCAGGTCTAAACCAGGACTAAACCAGGACTAAACCAGGTCTAAACCAGGACTAAATCAGGTCTAAACCAGGACTAAATCAGGTCTAAACCAGGACTAAACCAGGACTAAACCAGGTCTAAACCAGGACTAAATCAGGTCTAAACCAGGACTATACCAGGTCTAAATCAGGTCTAAACCAGGACTAAACCAGGTCTAAACCAGGTCTAAACCAGGACTAAACCAGGTCTAAACCAGGACTAAATCAGGTCTAAACCAGGACTATACCAGGTCTAAATCAGGTCTAAACCAGGACTGACTCTCACTCTTATAGTTCATCCATTTTATTCAACAGCATCAGTGCAAAACAGAAAAGTGCATTTTTCAAAGAAGAAAATCTGTTTAAAATGTTCAGAATTTCCTGAAATTATTTTTTTATCTCACTGATGGAATATTTTTACAAGAATTCTTTTATTTTATTTTATTATTATTATCATTATTGTTATAACTCTTCCTTCTGCAGGATTCGTCAGAGGCGTTCAGAGCAAATGTCCCTTTAAGATGCTAAATACAGAGTGTTTCTTCCCCCACACATCCCCTTTAACAGCACGTTTTGTTTGGGCTAAAGCTTCACTGTGGAGCTTTAACCCGCTCAGAACAAACACGATGGATACAAACAAAACAAAACTGTACTCTAAACTCTCCTATGGCGGAGTGTGGAACGAACTCCAACTCCCACAATACATCTCTCTGTGGCAGATTCCACCGTTTCTTATTTACGTTTTTAAAATGGCAAATTGAACTGAAGATGTCGTTTGTTTTTAATGCTTGGCACATTTTGACTCCATATCCCAGAATTCTTTGGAAATGTCATACTGAATACGACCACTAGAGGGAGCTCATGTCACAATAACCACAGAGGAGGCCCTTAAAGCTCCTGAAGAACACACGGCCCCTGAGCTTTAAGACAAGCTCTAATGTTCTGATGTTCCTCCTCAAAAACAGACCTGGAGTTGTGTTTGTTTCATTCACATGTTTGAGGAACTCTTTATTATTAGTCTGTCTACATCTCCAAAGCTCCAAACGCTCTGTTCCACCTTGTGATGTCATCAAGTGGTAGTTTTCAAGTGAACAGCTCCTTTTACCTTTAGTTCAGTCGAGATCGGCAATTCCAGGACTGAAATGATCCAAATGATTCTAGTGAAGGTGTGTGGAGTTTAAAAACACAGTGGAGCACTTCCTGTATCACCACATGATGACATCACAAGGTGGAACAGAGTGTTTTCAGTTTGAGAGAAGAACTCGTGTTAAATCTGCAGGTTTGTGTGTTAAACATGTGAATGAAACAAACACAACTCCAGGTGTGAGACGAGGAAACGACAGTAGGACAAAATAAATATAAAACACAGATCTTTTAAATAAAGTTGTGGCCAAACAAACGTCACGTGGAGTTTCAGGGAATCGTGAATCGTTTAAAGACTCAGACTCTCACGGGTCGTTCCACAGCTGGATTTGGGGAGTTCATTTATTGCAGATCTATAGTTTTAAATTAACATCTGGATAAATGGGCTAAACACATCACAAGTCTCTTCCTGTGGGCCATATTTGGGCGCAGCCTGATTTGCCTATCGGCGTCACGCCCGCAGCGCCTTGGCATCCATGGTGAGCCTGAGCGCGGCGCGGCTCAGAGCGAGCAGCGCGGCGTGCAGCGCGTACTGCGCCGTGAGGGCGCCGAAGCCGCGGTAGAAGGACGCGGCGCCCTCTTTGTGTCGGACGGAGGAAAGGCAGTCGGAGAAACCGTCGTACTGCGTGTTCACGGGGAGCACCTGAAGAGCGCCCCCCTGCTCCGTGTGGTCGATGATGGTACGGGTGCCCTGCAGCGCCAAACGGTGCAAAACCGTCTCCAGAGGAAAACACAGCACGTCCGAGAAGAGAGAGCCCGCCCACTGCGACGCCAAGTCTACGAAGTACGAGTCCAGAGGGTCACACGCTTCTGTGGAACACACGGAACATTCTGGATTATTATCGATTATTATCGATCAAACTAAAGTCCAGAGGCGCAGACGCTCCCGAGGACACATGAAACATGAAAATATTCACATTCAAATAACTTCACAGAGCAAAACCGAGTCCAGCCTCCGTACCTTCCTTCCTCCGCCTCTGCAGCAGCCACAGCGCCGCCCTCTGGACACAGGTGGAGACGCAGTACTTGAGGACGGCGTGCAGAGCGGCGGGAAACAGCAGAGCGCTCAGCGGCAGCAGACGCCGACTGTGAGGAGCCCCTATGCCCAAGAGCCGAGAGAGCGCCTCCCGCAGGCAGTCCAGGAGAGAGGCGGAGTCGTCACGCACGATCTCACTCTGAGCAACACACTTTCCATTAGTCACACATTATTACATTATTATTATTCTGTAATGAAGAGGTTTTAGATCAATAATGAGATTTAAAACGTCACTTTATTACAACAGAACCGCGGGGTCAAAGGTCAGAGCTACAGATCTGATCTAATGAGGAAGTGGCCCAGACTCGTCTCACTCTGAAGGAATTTACTTTAGTGACACTCTAATAGTGTAATAGTGTATTTAGTGACACTATTATAGTGTAATAGTGTATTTAGTGACACTATTAGAGTGTAATAGTATATTTAGTGACACTATTAGAGTGTAATAGTATATTTAGTGACACTATTATAGTGTAATAGTGTATTTAGTGACACTATTATAGTGTAATAGTGTATTTAGTGACACTATTAGAGTGTAATAGTATATTTAGTGACACTATTAGAGTGTAATAGTGTATTTAGTGACACTATTAGAGTGTAATAGTGTATTTAGTGACACTATTATAGTGTAATAGTGTATTTAGTGACACTATTATAGTGTAATAGTGTATTTAGTGACACTATTAGAGTGTAATAGTATATTTAGTGACACTATTAGAGTGTAATAGTGTATTTAGTGACACTATTAGAGTGTAATAGTGAAAGTCACACTGAGCGCGCTCACATCTCACCTGCACAGTATCGATGAGGCTGGCACAGTAAAACGGCAACGCCACAACCGCCGTCAACCTAAACAGGAAGTGACATCATCAGACTCGCTCAGTGAATAGAGCCGAGGAAGAGGAGAGAAAGATGGAGCGATAAAAAGAACAGAAAGAGTGGACAGAGAGAAGAGAATGGAAAAAAAGAGAGGAGGAAGAGGAGGAGAGAAAGAGGAGGAGGAAGAGGAGGAAGAGGAGAGAAAGACATGTGTAAGAGGAGGAGCAGACCAACCCTTTGAGCAGCAGGTGTCCAGCCAACTGTCTCCAGCTCCATCGATGAGGCAGCTCCCTGAAACAAACACAAATATGAGAGACACTGGTGTAATTCTTCCCTTCAAAACCCAAAGTAGATCCACCTGTCTGACCCGGGGACCCAGAGACCCAGGGACCCGGAGACCCGGGGACCCAGGGACCCGGAGACCCGGGTGTGCAGGGCTTCAGCACACTGTGGTTACCGTGGTAACGGCGTGAACTCGCTGATGATGCCCTCGGCGCCGAGAGTCACGCCGTGAACGATGAACGTGCTGCCCATGCCCTTCCACAGAGAACGCATACCCTAAACACACAAACACAGAAACGTGATTAAACGCACACGCCACAAACACACATGACTATGGTGCAGTTCTTACACACTTATAATACAACAAATAAAGAGCCTAAACCTGTTCTGATGGGCCCTCAGAGGTGTTCTGATGGGCCCTCAGGGCCTCTTCCTTGGGCCCTCTTCCTTGGGCCCTCAGGGCTGTTCTGATGGGCCCTCAGAGGTGTTCTGATGGGCCCTCAGGGGTGTTCTGATGGGCCCTCAGAGGTGTTCTGATGGGCCCTCAGGGCTGTTCTGATGGGCCCTCAGAGGTGTTCTGATGGGCCCTCAGAGGTGTTCTGATGGGCCCTCAGAGGTGTTCTGATGGGCCCTCAGAGGTGTTCTGATGGGCCCTCAGAGGTGTTCTGATGGGCCCTCAGGGCTGTTCTGATGGGCCCTCAGAGGTGTTCTGATGGGCCCTCAGAGGTGTTCTGATGGGCCCTCAGAGGTGTTCTGATGGGCCCTCAGAGGTGTTCTGATGGGCCCTCAGAGCTCCTGCTGAAACGGCCCACATGATCAGAGGCGGTACGTTTCAGTGAATTCCCTCACACTGCCTTATGACACAGGCCTGAATCTGTTTAAAGCCTCGTTCAGCTGTGGTGGTTCTGTTGGTTCTGTGGTGGTTCTGTTGGTTCTGTGGTGGTTCTGTTGGTTCTGTTGGTTCTGTGGTGGTTCTGTTGGTTCTGTAGTGGTTCTGTTGGTTCTGTGGCGGTTCTGTTGGTTCTGTGGCGGTTTTGTGGCGGTTCTGTGGCGGTTCTGTTGGTTCTGTGGCGGTTCTGTTGGTTCTGTGGCGGTTCTGTTGGTTCTGTGTTGGTTCTGTGTTGGTTCTGTGTTGGTTCTGTTGGTTCTGTGGCGGTTTTGTGGCGGTTCTGTGGCGGTTCTGTTGGTTCTGTGGCGGTTCTGTTGGTTCTGTTGGTTCTGTGGCGGTTCTGTTGGTTCTGTGGCGGTTCTGTTGGTTCTGTGTTGGTTCTGTGTTGGTTCTGTTGGTTCTGTGTTGGTTCTGTGTTGGTTCTGTTGGTTCTGTGTTCATGTCTCCGTGTGAATGATCCACAGTATGGACTGCGCTCTCTGGCCCATATGTCACAAGATGTTTGGACGGCCCGCTCCAAACACCATCAGAACTAAAGCTTTTCATACAGAAGAACTAAAAAGGTCTAAAAAGGTCTGAGGACACATCTGCGCCTCTGAGTCTGTAGAGTTTGGACTATGGCCCAGTTAGGGTCCAGTTAGGGTCAGGTTCATTGCCAGGTCATGGGTCCGGTCGTGAGTCCGGTCGTGGGTCAGGTCGTGGGTGATGGTCATGGGTCGGGCCGTGGGTGATGGACGTGGGTCCGGTCATGGGTCCGGTCGAGGGTGATGGTCGTGGGTGATGGTCGTGGGTGATGGTCGTGGGTGATGGTCGTGGGTCTGGTCGTGGGTGATGGTCGTGGGTCCGGTCGTGGGTGATGGTCGTGGGTGATGGTCGTGGGTGATGGTCGTGGGTCCGGTCTTGGGTGATGGTCGTGGGTGATGGTCGTGGGTGATGGTCGTGGGTGATGGTCGTGGGTGATGGTCGTGGGTCCGGTCGTGGGTGATGGTCGTGGGTCCGGTCGTGGGTGATGGTCGTGGGTGATGGTCGTGGGTGATGGTCGTGGGTCGGGCCGTGGGTGATGGACGTGGGTCGGGCCGTGGGTGATGGACGTGGGTCGGGCCGTGGGTGATGGACGTGGGTCCGGTCGTGGGTGATGGTCGTGGGTGATGGACGTGGGTCCGGTCGTGGGTGATGGTCGTGGGTGATGGTCGTGGGTGATGGTCGTGGGTGACGGTCGTGGGTGACGGTCGTGGGTGATGGTCGTGGGTGATGGTCGTGGGTGACGGTCGTGGGTGACGGTCGTGGGTGATGGTCGTGGGTGATGGTTGTGGGTCGGGCCGTGGGTGATGGACGTGGGTCGGGCCGTGGGTGATGGTCGTGGGTCCGGTCGTGGGTGATGGTCGTGGGTCCGGTCGTGGGTGATGGTTGTGGGTCGGGCCGTGGGTGATGGACGTGGGTCGGGCCGTGGGTGATGGTCGTGGGTCGGGCCGTGGGTGATGGTCGTGGGTCCGGTCGTGGGTGATGGTTGTGGGTCGGGCCGTGGGTGATGGACGTGGGTCGGGCCGTGGGTGATGGACGTGGGTCCGGTCGTGGGTGATGGTATTGGGTGATGGTCGCGGGTGATGGTCGCGGGTCGGGTCGTGGGTGATGGTCGGGGGTGATGTCGTGGGTGATGGTCGGGGGTGATGTCGTGGGTGATGGTCGTGGGTCCTGTCGTGGGTGATGGTCGTGGGTGATGGTCGTGGGTGATGGTCGTGGGTCGGGCTGTGGGTGATGGTCGGGTCGTGGGTCCGGTCGTGGGTGATGGTCGTGGGTGATGGTCGTGGGTGATGGTCGTGGGTGATGGTCGTGGGTGATGGTCGTGGGTCCTGTCGTGGGTCGGGTCGTGGGTGATGGTCGTGGGTGATGGTCGTGGGTGATGGTCGTGGGTCGGGCTGTGGGTGATGGTCGGGTCGTGGGTCCGGTCATGGGTGATGGTCGTGGGTCATGGTCGTGGGTCATGGTCGTGGGTCATGGTCGTGGGTCATGGTCGTGGGTGATGTTCGTGGGTGATGTTCGTGGGTCGGGCTGTGGGTGATGGTCGGGTCGTGGGTCCGGTCATGGGTGATGGTCGTGGGTCATGGTCGTGGGTCATGGTCGTGGGTCATGGTCGTGGGTGATGTTCGTGGGTCGGGTCGTGGGTCGGGTCGTGGGTGATGGTCGTGGTGATGGTCGTGGTGATGGTCGTGGGTGATGGTCGTGGGTCATGGTCGTGGGTCATGGTCGTGGGTGATGGTCGTGGGTGATGTTCGTGGGTGATGTTCGTGGGTCGGGTCGTGGGTGATGGTCGTGGTGATGGTCGTGGTGATGGTCGTGGTGATGGTCGTGGGTGATGGTCGTGGGTGATGGTCGTGGGTGATGGACGTGGGTCCGGTCGTGGGTGATGGACGTGGGTCCGGTCGTGGGTGATGGTCGTGGGTGATGGTCGTGGGTGATGGTCATGAGTCTGGTCGGGTCGTGGGTCCGGTGAGCTTTACCTGGGCTTTACTGATGCTGTACATGACGGACACGGCACTGAAGGGGGTCAGGTGATAACAGCGAGCGTGGACGTTCACCTGAGGAAGAAAGAGCCAATCAGAGAGAAGAATAGAGGAACACGGGGTCAGATAGAGAGGGTCAGATAGAGAGGGGCAGATAGAGAGGGTCAGATGAGAGGGTCAGATGAGAGGGTCAGAGGGAGAGGGTCAGATGAGGGGGTCAGTGGGAGAGGGTCAGATGATGGGGTCAGAGGGAGAGGGTCAGAGGAGGAGGTCAGATGGAGAGGGTCAGATGAGGGGGTCAGAGGCAGAGGGTCAGAGGAGGAGGTCAGATGGAGAGGGTCAGATGAGGGGGTCAGAGGGAGAGGGTCAGAGGGAGAAGGTCAGATGAGGGGGTCAGATGGCGAGGGTCAGAGGAGGGGGTCAGATGGAGAGGGTCAGATGAGGGGGTCAGAGGGAGAGGGTCAGAGGGAGAAGGTCAGATGAGGGGGTCAGATGGCGAGGGTCAGAGGAGGGGGTCAGATAGAGAGGTCAGATGAGGGGGTCAGAGGAGAGGGTCAGATTCAGAGGAGAGGGTCAGATGAGGGGGTCAGATTCAGAGGAGAGGGTCAGAGGAGAGGGTCAGATGGAGAGGGTCAGATGGAGAGGGTCAGAGGAGGGGGTCAGATTCAGAGGAGAGGGTCAGATGGAGAGGGTCAGATGGAGAGGGTCAGATGGAGAGGGTCAGAGGAGAGGGTCAGATGGAGAGGGTCAGAGGAGAGGGTCAGATGGAGAGGGTCAGATGGAGAGGGTCAGAGGAGGGGGTCAGATTCAGAGGAGAGGGTCAGATGGAGAGGGTCAGAGGAGAGGGTCAGAGGAGAGGGTCAGATGGAGAGGGTCAGATGGAGAGGGTCAGAGGAGGGGGTCAGAGGAGGGGGTCAGAGGAGGGGGTCAGAGGAGGGGGTCAGATTCAGAGGAGAGGGTCAGATGGAGAGGGTCAGAGGAGGGGGTCAGAGGAGAGGGTCAGATAGAGAGAGTCAGATGGAGGGGGTCAGATAGAGAGGGTCAGATGAGGGGGTCAGAGAAGAGGGTCAGATAGAGAGGGTCAGATGAGGGGGTCAGGAGAGGGTCAGATGGAGAGGGTCAGATTCTGAGGAGGGGGTCAGAGGAGAGAGTCAGATGGAGAGGGTCAGATGGAGAGGGTCAGAGGAGAGGGTCAGATTCTGAGGAGGGGGTCAGAGGAGAGGGTCAGATGGAGAGGGTCAGATGGAGAGGGTCGATGGAGAGGGTCAGATGGAGTGGGTCAGAGGAGAGGGTCAGATGGAGGGGGTCAGATGGAGGGGGTCAGAGGAGAGGGTCAGATGGAGAGGGTCAGATTCAGAGGAGGGGGTCAGATGGAGAGGGTCAGATGGAGAGGGTCAGATGGAGAGGGTCAGATTCAGAGGAGGGGGTCAGAGGAGAGGGTCAGATGGAGCGGGTCAAATGGAGAGGGTCAGAGGAGAGGGTCAGATGGAGGGGGTCAGAGGAGAGGGTCAGATGGAGAGGGTCAGATGGAGAGGGTCAGATGGAGAGGGTCAGATGGAGAGGGTCAGATTCTGAGGAGTGGGTCAGAGGAGAGGGTCAGATGGAGAGGGTCAGATGGAGGGGGTCAGATGGAGGGGGTCAGAGGAGAGGGTCAGATGGAGAGGGTCAGATTCAGAGGAGGGGGTCAGAGGAGAGGGTCAGATGGAGGGGGTCAGATGGAGAGGGTCAGATGGAGAGGGTCAGAGGAGAGGGTCAGATGGAGAGGGTCAGATGGAGGGGGTCAGAGGAGAGGGTCAGATGGAGAGGGTCAGATTCAGAGGAGGGGGTCAGAGGAGAGGGTCAGAGGAGAGGGTCAGAGGAGAGCAGAGTCTGACCTGACACTGGCGGCGGAACACGATACAGGGATGAGCCAGAACGTTCTCGGTGAACAAACTGAAAAACACGACCTCATTAGAACAACCCTAACCATAACCTATTCTAACCATAACCCTAACCATAACCATAACCCTACTCCAACCTAAACTCCACTGTAGTATTCAGGGGGAGGAGCCTGTCAGACGTAAGCCAATGACGTAGGCTTGTGGGTGGAGCCTTGTACAAGCTTATACTGCTACATACTGTACAAGGCCAGGAGAGATCACTAAATTACTCAAACCTCTTCAGGCAGGTTTGAGGAGAAATAACATTAGAACATGAGAGAAAGATACAAAAAAACACTGATTTTGCAGAACACATGCTCTTAAAAGCTGCACTGTGTAACTTTTCTGCTGGAGGGTCCGTCAGATGCTTGTTGTCATGGAGATGTTATTGCTTTGTCTGTAATGTTCCACAGTATGCCATTAAACCTTTCTATCTCCATGGAGACCAAACCAGACCAAGTTCCAGGTCAGATCTGTGGAGAGGCGACCCCGCTCACAGTCAGAATGTCTGTTTTTCTAGGTATTTTTGAGCTCTAAAACCACCTGTGATTGAATAAATGTAAAGTAGAGCTGTTTAATGTCACACTGTGGGACATTCCAGGCAGAGCAGTGACGTATCCATAGAAACAAGCAGGAGTTTATAAAGTTTTAAACAGGAAAAGATGTCCCACCTGACGAGTCCAATTCCAAAGCCGGCGAATCGGTTCAGCTGCTCTGAAATCAAACAAAAACAGAAATCAGACCGTTTTTAATGTTATCGTAAGTATATCGTTATCGTCCAAACATTTGTGAACCAGAGTTTGACGCTTTGTGCACGTTGGTCCACCTTAAAATGCCTCAAAAGTGAAATAAATCCACGGAGAGCGATTCAAGTGCAGTTCAAAAGTCTTTACTGAGTATTCACATACAGTTGAGGACAAACAAAATGAACAAAAAAGGAGAATTTTACAGGTAAAGGGCGACAGGAGGTCAAAAAACTGTTTGGCTCCTCTCCACAGTCCCATGACGCACCTGCACTCATCTTAAATAATAAGACGATATAAATAATTCAAAAAATAAACATTACTAAGGGAAACTTATGATTAAAATTTAATGCAAGAAAAATGTAAATAGATCAAATAATCACCAAATCATCCTGTTAACCATAAAGAATTACCAAAATTACCAAAAATCCTGCATTTTAAGTAAATATTAAATCAAACAAAATAGGAATAATTATGTCTGTAATGAACATATTACAAAAAAATCTGATACTGGGTTTAAGCTATAAACAGTTTATTATAATTCCAGATGAGACAGTGACATATTTAGCACTCGTCCCTTAAATCCGCCCTGTAGTGCCTGTGTGTGTCCACAGCTCTGACCTCTGACCCCTGAGGATCATTCTGTTGAACTGTGACATTTTAAGTCACCACGCTGATCTAAAAACGACAAAACAAACAAGTGTGCCCTTTTTAAAAACACTTTACAGTTTTAATTTCATAGTCTTAAAAACTATAGAAACTGAATCCAAATGTTTAACAGGATTTATTCTGTGAGTCCAAAACTCTCACCATTTCATCACCTTCTGCTTATCACCGTGACAACAACAGACCGTTAGATACAGTCTGAGCCACATGAGCCACATGAGCCACATGAGCCACATGAGCCACATGAGCCACAGCACAGGTCCACACGAGCCACACATGAGCCGCATGAGCCACAGCACAGGTCCACACGAGCCACACATGAGCCGCATGAGCCACAGCACAGGTCCACACGAGCCACACATGAGCCACACCTGAGCCACAGCACAGGTCCACACGAGCCACACATGAGCCGCATGAGCCACAGCACAGGTCCACACGAGCCACACATGAGCCACACCCGAGCCACAGCACAGGTCTACATGAGCCACACGAGCCACACATGAGCCACACACGAGCCACACATGAGCCACATGAGCCACAGCACAGGTCCACACGAGCCACACATGAGCCACATGAGCCACACAAGCCACACATGAGCCACACTCGAGCCACAGCACAGGTCCACACGAGCCACACATGAGCCACACCCGAGCCACAGCACAGGTCCACACGAGCCACACATGAGCCACACGAGCCACAGCACAGGTCCACATGAGCCACACCCGAGCCACAGCACAGGTCCACACGAGCCACACATGAGCCACACGAGCCACAGCACAGGTCCACATGAGCCACACCCGAGCCACAGCACAGGTCTACACGAGCCACACATGAGCCACACGAGCCACACATGAGCCACACACGAGCCACACATGAGCCACACATGAGCCACAGCACAGTGGGGCGGCTCAGGTTCTTTCTATAAAACTTCTTTTGCTCAGACTCAGTGAAGGAAACTAAACTCTGAAACTTTACCGGCTCAGATCATCACCAGACTCTCTGTGTGTGTGTGTGTGTGTGTGTGTGTGTGTGTGTGTGTGTGTGTGTGTGTGTGTGTGTGTGTGTGTGTGTGTGTGTAAGAGACAGACAGGAGAGAGGGGGATGAGAAAGAGTGAAATGTGTGCGTTTGTACGTTTGAGATATTTTCATATTTGATTCTCTTGACACTTTCACTGTTTGTGTGTCTAAATACAAAAAAAAATAATCAATAAACCATCAGCACAGCACAAGAGCCTGACCTCAGATGACCCGCTGCTAAGGCCCGTCCCCGGCTCTCCGTGGGCCCCTGCTCCTCCTCAGTGTGTGTTCAGATCATAAATACAATTAACACGCAACTAAATCATAAATACAATTAACACGCAACTAAATCATAAATACAATTAACACGCAACTAAATCATAAATACAATTAACACGCAACTAAATCATAAATACAATTAACACGCAACTAAATCATAAATACAATTAACACGCAACTAAATCATAAATACAATTAACACGCAACTAAATCATAAATACAATTAACACGCAACTAAATCATAAATACAATTAACACGCAACTAAATCATAAATACAATTAACACGCAACTAAATCATAAATACAATTAACACACAACTAAATCATAAATACAATTAACACACAACTAAATCATAAATACAATTAACACACAACTAAATCATAAATAGATTTAACACATGTTTAACCTTAAAGCTAAACTGAATCGGCTCTGTTCCGGGGTTTGTTTGTGGTCGTAGCCCCTCCTCCGTCACTCTGAGGCGGCGTCACTTGTTATTAGCCTGTTAGCTTCATGTTAGCTTCATGTTAGCTGCCTGTTAGCTGCCTGTTAGCTGCCTGTTAGCTGCCTGTTAGCTGCCTGTTAGCTGCCTGTTAGCCGCGTTCTGCTACACCGACTCTTCAAAACAAAATCACAGACGACTGAGACGTGTCAACAGCGGTCAACTGTCCCATGGTTCCGGTCTGTCCTCCGCTCCGCATGTCCCATCTCTGACCTTTGGGTTCGCGGACACACGCCCTTCAGAACCGGGCTGAGTGCGTTAGCCTGTCGTTAGCCTGTCGTTAGCCTGTCGTTAGCCTGTCGTTAGCCTGTCGTTAGCCTGTCGTTAGCCTGTCGTTAGCCGCTACCCCCGAGCCCCACATCGACCTACCGGAGGGAGGGAGGCCGGGCTGCGATGCGTCCCAGCCGGCCGCTGCTCTGTAGGCTCCGGCCTCTGCCCCCGGGTCCTCGTACTGCGGGCTCCGGTGCAGGTTGCGGCTGCCCGGGATGTCCGGAGGAGTCGTGACCCGGTACTGGAGCTGCGGGTCCGGGGCCAGCCTGTAGCCCAGCCCGTCGAAGCTGTCGGGCCGCCGGGACGCCATGGCTGCGGACGCGGTCAGACGCGGCGCATTCACGGTTTGGAGCGGAGGTTCAGGTTCGGAGCGACGCACCAGCGCCGGAACCAATCCAGAGAGTTTCCGTGGGGCGGCTGAACTCACGGCGCTGCTGCTGCGTCTCAGTGGCGCCCCTCAGTGGCGCAGGGAGGCACTGGGAGAGGACACTTGAGTAAAGTGTCCAGATGTCTCTATTTACGTCCCAGTTTTGAGTCCTGTGTCCCCTGATTTATCCAAAACCACTGATTTGTCCCAGTTTTATACAAGAAATGTCCCAGGTGTCCCTATTTTTTGTCTGATCCCTGCCAACAGTAAACAGAGGTGTACATTGTCATTTGTTTAGGTAAATTGAAAAAAAAAAGTGTCCACCACGTGTTAAGGTAAAACAATTGGGGAAGGACAAGATAAGTTTTTTTTAAACTTCAACCTACTCATTTTGAGCACCAGAAATGGTCCCAAACATCTACATATCTTTATATTTGTAATGTACCGTGCTCAAAAAAATAAAAAAAAAATAAAAAAGTGAAAACACACGATAACAAGAGAACCCACCCTGAAGATCAACCAGGAGGAGGATGTGATCCAAGATGGCGCCGCGTATGGTCGCCCTGGTGATTTGGTGCTCTTTGTTTTTTCTGTTTTTGTCTGTAAATCGTGTGTCTGCGTGCTCTTACACCCGTGAAGAGCTCCTAAACATCAGAACAACGACTTCTGCTGATCTACTGCCAGTTTTTTTAGTGCCTGCAGTAGATTTAGTTCATTTTTTGGCCAAAAAAGTGAGACGCCGCAGACGCGAAAAACGCGCAGGGGCTCTGGTGCGCCTTTGGAGACGCGGCACACGGACGCCCTTACCTGGGATTTTCCTGTCCAACATTCGCTCACTCAGCAACAAGATGGACGAACTGGCGCTGCTGATGAGGAGTAACAGAGACTTTTCTTCCTCTTGTGTCTTGTGCTTCACGGAGACATGGCTCAACGATCAGATTCCGGACTGCGCGTTACACCTGGACGGATTTCAGCTCCTCCGCGCGGACAGACATCGGGCTCTCTCCGGGGGAAAGACAAAAGGTGGAGGGGTCTGTTTCTACATCAACAACGCCTGGTGCTCAGACGTAACTGTGATCTCCCAACACTGCTCTCCCGCTCTGGAATATGTTTTCATTCACTGCAAACCTTTCTACTCGCCACGTGAGTTCGCTTCATTCATTCTGGCTGCTGTTTACATCCCGCCATGCGCTGACGTGCACGAGGCTCAACGCGCACTCGCGGAACAGGTACTGGATGTGGAACGAACCTTCCCGGACTCTCTACTTATTATCCTCGGCGACTTTAACAAGGGAAACCTGAGCCAGGAGTTACCAAAATACAAACAGTTTATTAAATGCCCAACGAGAGAGCAGAACACGCTGGATCATTGTTACACAACAGTCAGTGGGGCCTATCGGAGCGTGTCACGTGCTGCTTTAGGCTTTTCTGATCACGTCATGGTTCACCTCATCCCCACATACAAACAACAACTGAAGCTCTCCAAACCAACAGTGAGGACTTCTAAAAGGTGGACCAGCGAGGCTGTGGAGGAGCTTCGCACATGCTTGGATACAACGGACTGGGGCATGTTCAAGGCTTCCACAGAGAATCTGGATGAGTACACGGACACAGTGACGTCATACATCCAGTTCTGTGAGGACAGTATTATTCCATCTTGCACCAGGGTGACCTTTAACAATGACAAACCCTGGTTCACACCCAGACTGAGACAGCTGAGGAAGGAGAAGGAAAAGGCACACAGAAGTAATGACCCTCACTCATAGAGACAGAGCAAGTACTCATTTAGCAAGGAAGTGGAGAAGGCTAAATCGAGATACAATAACCATCTGAAGGAGAAGTTCTGGTCCAACGACTCCGTCTCTGTCTGGAAAGGTCTGAGGGAAATTACAAACTATAGGCCCAAAGCCCCCCCTGCTGTGGATGACCGACAACGAGCAGAAAAGCTTAACACCTACTACGCTCGATTTGAAGTCTCACACCCCTCCCCCACCCCACTGACGACAATGGACAAGCCCACCTCAGACCCCTCCTCCTCCCCCACTGCCCTCACACTCTCCAAGCAGGATGTGACTATGACATTTAAAAGGCAAAACCCACGGAAAGCCCCAGGTCCGGACGGTGTCTCTCCTTCCACCCTGAGACACTGCGCTGAAGAACTGGCTCCTGTCTTCAGGAGCCAGTTCCTCACCTCAAGTCCTTCACCTCCCCTCTCCTGGACCCTCTGCAGTTTGCCTACAGAGCAAATCGGTCGGTAGACGACGCCATCAACCTGGCCCTCCACTTCATCCTTCAGCATCTGGACTCCCCGGGAACCTACGCCAGGATCCTGTTTCTATCTTGCACCTCATCACCAAAACAAGTTCCTAGTCTGTGAATTTTTGTTCACTGACAATGGCAATAAAAGCTTTTCTGATTCTGATTTCTGATTCTGATTCTGAGGACCCATCAGAAGGACCCACCCTGATGGAGAGAAGATGCACGTGCACAGGGAATTGTGCAGCCTGCGAGACGGGGATAAGATGAACGGGGCGACCTGATCGAGGTTTGACACTGAGGGAGCGACGACCTGTCCCCTCTAGGGGGGGCTGTGGAAGCAGGCTGAGATGGATGCAAGGGGATTCAGAGAAGACTGCACAGTAGACAGAAGATACTGTATTTACCAGCCACAGGTGGTGATTGTGACGGAGCCAGTCCGTCTATAAGGCTAGTCGGCGTTTCCCCCCCTAAATGTAACCACGGTCTGCTTTGGCTACGCCCGCGCGCACATATGCTAATTTTTCCGGTACACACTAGTTTACTCCCCCGGTTTTTTTACCCACTGTTGATCCATCTGCGCTCGGGGTGCTATTACGCCTTTTTCCCCCCTCTCCTCCGTTACTAATTTGCCAAGGTGCACACCTGAGCGCGTTAGAATATCTTACTCCAAACATGCAGCTCTTACCTGTTCGCTGATGCATCTCTCTCCTCCGACGCTGCACGACTCTGCCAAACCAAGCCAGTATTTCCTGGTAGTTGAAATAGGCGCTGTTCGTGCCGTGGTGCTGATCACATGACGCAGATTGCGTAACCTGATTTTTTACCTATAATTAAGCCCTTATTTTTATAATTTGATGCACATTATTACTGCTGGGGAAATGAACATGATACAGTGTAGATTTATTGTGAAATTGTATATTCCTACATTTATTTGTATATGTTGCTCAATGGGAGGAGCAGGTGGGGTATAAAGGGGAGCCGTTTCAGTCAGTCTGCCACCGGGTACAGAGCGGGTAACGTCGGTGTGCTGTAAAGGTTGGAACTAAAGGGACTTGAGTTAATGTTGAACTCTACCCATTTTCTTTTCTTTTTCTGTAAATACAGGAACATTTTGCTCACTGTAAATATTTTTGCTGTTTTGCACTTTGGACACTGGCACAATAAATCCACCTGCACTTGGAAATTCCATCTTGCCTGAGTTTTTAGTAGAGCCCCACCACAGGTAGTGTCAGAAGTGGGATTCGAACCCACTTGGCCTCCAGCGGGGGGAGCTATGAGACTGTAGTAGAGGAGAGGTGGGAGTGATGACATCGGCAGCTGCGAGTGGGAAACATGGAGTGCCAGGGTTACTTTCTTGACCTAAACGGTTGAAGGTCCTGTCTTGATGTGTCATCAGCCTGAAGGGGCACGGCGAGTGCCAGGCGGTACAGAACGCCGAATGCCGTGGCTGCCGGGAGCCGGGCTGCACCGAACGCCTAAACAAGGAGGGGGAGGCAGACTAGGAGGACAATGTGGATATCCCGTAGATACCACCAGCTACAGAGATATTGACGGTGGACACATGGCACACCTTGGAGGTGAAGGCCCGCTGTGTAGGCACAAGCCTGGAGCATTTGCTGGGCAGCATGGGCCGTGGGCTGGAACGCCGGCCGGCAGTTCCTACCACAGAGCGGACATGCGATGGAAGATCCTCCGACTGCAAATCCCTGGACGGGATCCTCATGGGATCCGTCGCGGCATGAGGAATTCACGAACTGGAAGGAACTAGGAAACGCGTGACAGGTCGGTGTTTGAATCTGACGGGCTGTTCGCAGCCCGGGTCAAGAGAGCTGACACGGACTGTGTTGACGGGATAGGCTGTATAAATAGGGCTTCTGGGTAACTGAAGGTGTGGTCGAGATGAGCTGTGGTTAGCTGGCGAGGAGGTTGAGGCATGGTCCAGCTCCTAAATCTAAGTTAATCATATTAACTCCACTAACATGAGCAAAAACAGTATATCCGTTAACATGGGAACAACATATTATACATTTTTAGAAAGCTCTTGACCTTCCCCATGTCATGTGTCATGTGGCGTCATTTCACATCCCGCCCTTTAGGAGCATCGCTTTGTGATACTATCGGGCCTAATCAGGTAAAGGCCCTTTTATCTGCAAGCAATGAGACCTAATATGTTGTAAAAGACACTTAAGTAAAGCCTTTAAAAAGTCAACTTGAAATGTGGTAGGCTATAGATGTGTTTCTTTTTTTTTTTTTTTTTTTTTTTACTTTATTTATCAGTTTTGCATAGTAAGTTCACAGTTATAATATTTTGTACAAATCGAACATTGTACATAGAACAAAAACAGAAAAAGAAAACCCTCCCTCCCCACCCGAGGCTCAAAAAAAAAAAAAAAAAAAAAAAGGGATGTAGTCTTCACTCTTCACATTCAGTAATTTAAACATCAAAAGCAAATGCTTTTACATAGTCAATAAACGGGTTCCAAGTGGTAGAAAATTTCTGTTGTGATGATAACACCTTATATCGAAGTTTTTCAAGTGGTAAAAAAGCAAGTACCTCCTTTAGCCATTGTGTAAATGATGGGGCCTTATCAGACTTCCAATTGAATAAAATAAGCCTACGTGCTAGCAAGGTTGCAAATGCAATAGCATTCTCCTGGGGTCCACCAACCTTGTACTCTGGTAATGAAATTCCAAAGATGGCAATACGAAAATCAGGTGTCAAGTCCCGTCCACTAATGTGAGATAAAACCTGGAATATTATTCCCCAATAATTATCAAGGGTGGGACAGGACCATAACATATGCCCCTCTGAGGCTAGCGAATGGCCACACCTGAAACAGGCAGGATCCACCCCAGGAAAAATCCTTGACAGTCTTTCCCTTGTGTAATGAAGCCGATGAACTATTCTGAACTGAACCAAACCGTGCCGCACGCAGAGAGAGGAAGTGTGTATACGGGTCAAGCAGGATTTCCACTCCTCATCAGACAGGCTAGTCTCAATATCCCTCTCCCAAGCAAGTCTAGTCTTTTCCCAGGTGATAGGCCTCAAACTCCGTATCAAATTGTATAAAGTGGAGACATGTTTCCTACCCTGTGGATCCAAATCTAAAATGGTATCTAACTGACTTTTAGCTGGTAAAAAAGGAAACGATGGGAATAGCGTTTTTGCAAAACTACGAATTTGGAGATAACGGAACATATGGGATGCTGGTATATCATATTCTTTCATCAAGACCTCAAAAGTTTTGAACGTATCACCTGAGAAGACTTCATGGAAAAAATGCAGACCCTTGTTGTGCCAATTCTGAAATGACTTGTACAAAAAATGGGTTACCTGATATGGGAAAGAATCTGCTAACCTGTTTCAGTGAAAAATGTTTTCTAAACTGTAACCATATTTGAAGAGAAGTTTGTACAACTTTGTTAATTTTTTGCAGTTTTTTATCATAGGGTAGTGGGGAGGTTAGCCAAGGCATTGGATTAGACATCAACTCCATCCGTGCCCAGATTTCACCTTCATCATGTTCATAAAGATATTTCCAATGTAATATTTTGACAATATTGGCTGCCCAGTAGTAGAAAATAAAGTTCGGCAGACCAAGTCCGCCTGGCACCTCCAGATACTGTAGGTCTTTTTCATTCTGGGGTTAGAATTATTCCAAATGAATGAGGGTATTGATTTATCTAAATTTTTAAAAACCGACTTGGTTACAAAGATGGGAATCATCTGAAAAACGTAAAGAAATTTTGGCAAGATGGCCATTTTAACAATATTTATTCTGCCGCCAATGAGGTTGGAAGAGCAGCCCATTTTTTTAAATCTTGGGAAGTTTGTTCCAGCAAAGTATCAAAATTGAGAACACGTAACTCTTGCATGGTGCGGGCCACATTTATACCTAAATATCTAAATGATTTTCTCTCCACTTTAAAGGGAAAAATCGAAAAATCATCATCAACATTACTAATTGGAAACAACAAGCTCTTAGAGTAATTTAATTTATATCCTGACAAATGGCCAAAATCATCCAAAACTTCAAGCAGCCTGGGCACAGAGGTAGTTGAATCAGATATGTACAGCAATAAATCGTCTGCATAAAGCGACACTTTGTGGGTCATTCCACCCCGAGAGATTCCAGAGATTTGATTGTCCAATCTGAGGGCCACAGCCAGCGGTTCAACTGCCAAATCAAAAAGATAAGGAGAAAGACTACAGCCCTGTCTACATCCTCTGCCCAATTTAAAGAAATCAGAAACAACATTGTTTGTCCGTACAGCTGCAACAGGTGAAAGGTACAATATCTTTATCCATTTTTGAAATCGTGGGCCAAATTCGAATTTTCTCAAGACCGCAAAAAGGTATCACCATTCGACACGATCGAAAGCTTTTTCGGCATCTAGAGAGAGTATTATTTCTGCTTTCTCTGGAGATGCCGGTGTATGTAAAATGTTAAGCAAACGTCACATATTAAAGTATGATATGAAACCAGTTTGATCGGTGTCTATGACTTTTGGCAGTATAGTGTCGATTCTATTGGCAAGAATTTTTGTGAGAATCTTATAATCACAATTTAAAAGACTCACTGGTCTGTATGAACTACACTGTAAAGGGTCTTTATCTTTTTTATACAAGACAGATATTACTGCTTGTGTCATAGTCTGTGGCAATTTTCCCAATATGAAGATTTCTCGATATACAGATTTGAGAATTGGTGCAAGTTTATCTACAAATGCTTTATAAAAATCAATCGGGAAGCCGTCAGGGCCTGGCGCCTTATTACTTTGCATTGACTTGATTGCCTGGACAATTTCACTGGTTGTAATTTCACTATCAGTTTGGGTTCTGTCCTCTGGAGCTATTTGTGGAACGGGTAAACCGTCAAGAAATCTCGTAAGCAGTTGTTCATCAACAGAGTCTGATGTATAGAGGGCAGAATAAAAATATTTAAACTCATCATTTATGGTCTGAGGGTCCACTGTCCTTTCCCCTGAAGCTTTGCAAATCTCAGAAATGGTGTTAACCGCTGCGGACTGTTTAATTTGGTGGGCAAGAAGTCTCCCCGTTTTTTCCCCATGCTCATAAAAATTTTGCCTTGATTTAAAGAACAGTCTTTCTGTTTGTGCAGTGGATAATCTTTCAAATTCAGTATTAAGCAGTAATTTCCTTTTGAAAAGGTCTGGAGTTGGGGCCTGTGCATATAGACAATCAATCTCTCGTATGTTGTCAGACAAATCAGTCATTTTTTGTTTATATTTTTTCTTCTGGAAGGCTGTATATGATATAATGTGGCCTCTGAGATAGGCTTTCATCGCCTCCCATATAACACTCATTGGCATCCCTGCCGTCTGATTCAGTTCCATAAAACCATCCATCTGTTCAGATATCATGCCCTTAAATGAGTCTTTAGAGATGAGTAAAGGATCAAGACGCCAAAGGTTCCTAGACTTAGAATATTCTGTAAAAACGATATCCATGTGCACCTGGCTGTGATTTGAAATTACAATAGAATTATATTGGCAATCTACCACATTGGGTAAAATTCTACCATCTACAATGAAAAAGTCTATCCTTGAATATGAATGATGTACTGGTGAAAAAAAAAGAAAACTGTTTAGTATTTGGGTTTTTATCCCTCCAAGGGTCAAAGAGAACATAAGAGTCCATAAATTGTTGGATAACTGTACCTGCTTTTAAAATCTTGCTATTAGGTTTTGGATTTGATCTGTCAAGTTGGGGATGAAGTACACAATTAAAATCCCCCCCTAAAATTATTTGGTACTCTGTTGGATCGGGCAATTTTTCAAAAAAGGAGGAATAAAAATTAGGATCGTCCCAATTTGGCCCATACACATTAGCCAAAACAATGTTTTTCCCATATATACTGCCCTTGACAATTACGTATCTTCCTTTATGATCAGCAGTGACTGATGATGATATAAACGGGATCCCTTTCCTGATCAAAATAGCGGTACCGCGCGTTCTGTCATCATGTCTAGAACTAAATATCTGTCCAAGCCATGGTTTTTTAAGTTTAACCTGTTCATGTAACCGGAGGTGTGTCTCCTGTAGATACATTACATCAGGATTTAAAGACTTCAAGTGTGCAAAAACCCTGGAACGTTTAATTGGATTATTAATGCCTTTGACATTCCAACTTATAAAACGAAGATTGATACCATTTTGCCCGTCCACCATTTAAACTGTAATTCTGTGAATATAGTAAGTATATTGTTCACATCACCCCAAACAAAAAACAAAAAGAGCCTCAATAACCCATGCTGATCTACTAATCCCCCTGAGATCGCATCCCGCATTGCTAGTAAAACACCTGTAAAAACCATACATGAACTGCCTAATCGACCCTCAACTGGGCGAATATACATTGAAATACTCCTTTTTTTCCTCCAATTTTCTACTATCAATTAACACTTGCCCTGTTTGAGCAAGTAGGAAATCTTAAACAGAACAGTAAAACCATTAGATTCTTAAATCTTAGATTATACATGAAATAGTATTCAAAATACCAACCTGAGAGTTTGTTCAAAATTAAATTATACCTGCTGGCTTCCTTCAGTAGAATGTATCTGTTCAAGTTATGTCGTCACCTACACGTCAGAGACCAGCAGAAAATACTGTCGTCATGTCCCTTCAGGTTCGTAGGTCATTGTTGATAAAGTCTATTGCTGACGACGGATCTGTGAACCGCTTGTCTTGACCCGTAGAAGACGTGATGCGGAGAATAGCAGGAAACGGCATCCCGGCCCGGCCCCGTAGCAGCAGCTTATCCTCCGAAAAGGCGGCACGTTTCTTTACCGCATCAGCAGTGTAGTCAGGGAAGATGCTTATCCTCTTGTCTTGTAGCATCAGTGGCGAAGAGTTAGCGGCTCTACGAAGAATTTCTTCCTTCTCTCGAAAGTAGTGAAACTTTACCACAATTAGGGATGGGCGAAATGAAATGAGATCTTGAGGTCTGCACCGAACAAAAATGGGCGTTCCCAGTAAGGTCTCAAAATGAGGCGTGCATCATGAACAAGGCAGTCACGTGATGAGATCTCATTCAGAGGTGGTGACGTCAGAGTGGTTCACCCACCTCCAGCGCTTATACTTTGAATTTGCGGCGGCACTTGTGGTGTTGTCGGCGTTTGTAGGAGTTAGCGAGTCAGCGAGTTAGCGAATCAGTGAGTTAGGAAGTTAGTGGCATAATTCTGTCAGTAGAAACAAGAACGGTCTTGATTGCCTTGAGACGTAAGCAATAGTCAATAGCTCAGGAGGCTGTAAACAGGCTAAAAAATGAGTGTGTGCTTCTTCTGAGAGATGCTGCAAATCCCCATGAGCCACAGCCTCAACCTACTCCTCTAGATCTGTCTTCAAATTCAAGTGAGTGTGTTCAATAATTTGTATTTTATATATATATATATATATATATATATATATATATATATATATATATATATATATATATATATATATATATATATTTTGCAACATAGATCTTAACTGTTTCTGTTTTTTAGATGACATTTGGCATGTGCTAGATTGTAATATAAGCAACAGCAGAAGAACCAACAGCTTTGTGGCAGATGCCACAATTGAAGTAGACCGGTATCTAGCTGAGGTTCACATTCCAAGAAATGAAGACCCACTAATGTACTGGACCAAAACAAAAATGTTGTACCCGACCCTTTATAAACTGGCCAAAAGTTCCCTGTGCTCCCCGGCATCCTCAGTCCCATGTGAGAGAGTATTCTCCAAGGCTGAAGACATTCTTTCAAAAAAAAGGAACCGCCTCAGCCCTAAAACCCTGGAAAAAAAATTGTATTTCTAAATAAAAATCAGTGAAAGAGATATTTGTGTGACTTTTTTTTTTTTTTTATACAGGCCTTTACAAATAACCAATGTGTTAGTTGAAATAATGTAGACTAAAAACACGGCACAATTTGGTTGTAATGTGTGCAAAGTAACAGCAGGTGGCAGCAAAGTGAGATCTCATTACTGAATCACATTTTAAATCACTTGGCTGTGAGGTCTCATCATCTCATGCGACCTCATTTTGCCCATCCCTAACCACAATCACTCTGGGGGGCCCCCCTCGCGTCGCTGCACTCCGCGCTGTCGATGAGCCCGGTCCAACATAGGGGTGAAGCCTAAACCCAAAACATCCTTCAGCAATGTAGCGATAATATCTGTGGGCTTTCCGATGTTCTCAAAACCCTCCTTCACCCCCACAATTCGAGCGTTACAGCGACGCTGCATCCCTTCAACCGCATCCAATTTGCTAGTTAGCTTAGCAACCTCTAGCTTCAGTTGGCTAACATCGCTCTCCAGTTCCACCGTTCGGTCAGAATAGTCATTTAGACCACATTCAACATCATTCAGACGTGTTTCATGCTTCACCAGGTCCTGTTTTTTTTGTCCAAAATTTTTATAGTTTGCTTATATAACGACTCCACTGGTTTTAAAGTATAGGAGTGTGCATTGGACCAGGTAGTTATGCAATACTTGATGTGTGACATTATCATAGCATGCATAAAAACTTTTGCTGCCTGTATTGATAATTGCTGCCTTATATGCCGGAAATTTGAAAGGCTAAACTTCACCCGATTACAGACTGTCTTTACCTGTGTTTTAAATGTGAGTTTGTCATCAAGCCAAACGCCAAGATATTTGTATTCATGCACAACCTTCAGCCTCTCCCCTGCCACAGAGACATCAGGATCCCCCCTACAACTATTAGATTTAGTAAAAAACATGGCTACAGTTTTGGAAATATTGAGTTGTAAGCAGCTTTGGTTTAACCAAGTTGTAACATGGACCATAGATTGTGTCAGTTTGTCACATACTTGCTTCATATTGTTACCATTTGTATATAGGACTGTATCATCAGCATACATTTGCATGAAGACGTTCGGACATACATGAGGAAGATCGTTAATATACATTGAAAATAACAACGGCCCCAGAATTGATCCCTGTGGAACGCCCGTGGACAGATGAAGTGATGGTGACAGATAATTGCCAACTCTAACAGACTGTGACCGGTTTGACAGAAAAGATTCAATCCAATTTAAAACACCAGAGGAAAAATTAAAATTACTCAATTTGTTCAATAAAACTTTGTGATTTACAGTGTCAAAGGCCTTTTTAAAATCAAGAAATATAACACCAACAACTCCCCCTTTGTCAAGCAATGATTTTATATTCTCTGTAAGAAAACAGCTTGCTGTTTCTGTGGAGTGTTTGGCTCTAAAACCAAACTGCATTGGCGAAAGAGCAAATGAAGATGTGTTCAGATGGTGTATTATGTGATTCACTATTATTTTCTCTGTGACCTTTGACATAGTAGGAAGGATACTAATTGGCCGATAGTTACAAATGGAATATTGGTCACCACCTTTAACAATTGGAATTACAGCTGCTGGCTTCCAAGCATTAGGGAATGTATCCTGAGTAATAGATTCATTGATTGCTCTCGTTATTGGGCTGATCAGATCTGAAGCCAGGTCTTTTAACATAAGGACATCAATACCAAATGTATCCTTTGTTCTAGATGGTTTTAGAGATGAAATAACTTGTGACACGTCAGCTTCAGAAATGTTTGTAAAGGTAAAAGGCTCTGAGGTGACAATCGGACTCGTGTGCAGTTACTCGTCACATCAACACAATACTGTGCCAAGTGCTCTTATGTTCACTCTGCCATATGAACTTATTGCCACCTCATAGTTGACTTTTCACGATGTCATGCACGCGCACATTACGCTGCCTGTGGCACTCGAAAAAGTGCCGAGTAACTGCACACGAGTGGGTGACTATATTGTAATGTCACAAGATAACATGGCAATGATGTCTGAGCATAAGTGGCAGTGCACTGCGTGACCACGACGTGTCGCTGTGTCTAACACTTTTATGACTTTGCGTTCGTTTCACATTATTACACATGATCTCAGATCATTATAGCCCCTCTAATTGATCATCAGCAATTTTGTCCAGGCACGACGCCCTCAAAAGGACACAGCACAATGAGGCTTTTAGTAACAGTAGTAAATTGTCCAATGTGGGTGTCACAAGATAACACGCCCTGCCAGGTGTCACATCAAGACATGGAAGCGAAGTTTGCGTTGTAGCCTTTTAAAACACTATCATGCAACCTTCTGCAGACTTTAGAGTTCAGCGCCGTAGTGCGCGCACGAGGCACATTGTGAAGGATGGAATCGCGCTTTTAAAAACAGCGGTAACTTGTCCAATGTTAAAACTGACTTTCACAAGTTAACATGCCTCCAATGTACCTGCAACGCGCATGATAGATAAAGGTGCTGAACAAACTTTGGATATGTTCATGTAGGTTAGTGGTTAGAGCCCTGAACGTGTTATTTTCTTCACAGGTGACGTGAGTTCGAGGCCCACAGCCTCTTACTTATATTTTTATAACCTGTTTATCGTAGTCATTAAAGGACACCACACAACTTACAGGCGTATGTGCAATCGTAAACCTTCATTTACTTTATTCTGAAGCCAACGTATTAATCGCAGTCATACCAGATACAAGTTTGATTGGAGTCGGCATTGTTCTTGTCGAATCTGCAAATGAAACGGTACGTCAGATACAAATGATAAAACATTTTGGCATATGCCTGATTCAGCCTGAGGGTGGCGCAAAAATGTAAACACCAGCGTAAACAAATCACATCTTGACATGATCCCACGGAGAACCGGAACACCGGCGACGGCAGCCGGCTCCCGGTTGTTCCCGGCCGCAAATCCTGCACGCCTCTTGGCACACCAGCACGGCGCCGAGACTCCCCATCCGCGGCCACAGCAGGTGAAGATGTCGTAGAGGAAAGGTTAGGACACACATGATTACACCGCGGCGCATTGTGCAGTGAGCATACCTGTTGGATAGCACTAGCGCGTTCCTCCATTGGCCTGTTGTAGTTGTTGTTGTTGTTCGTCTGCGGTGCGCCACTGTGTGGTCCCGGACAAGGGTGAATGTCGCCAGATAATAACAGACAAATTGTGATTATAAGTGCATCCGTCCATTGCAGATGTCTTGTTGTTTTGTAGTGTCCTTTCCGTATTTGTTTGTACAAAGATGGGTATATGAATGACATCGCTAGAAGATATTTCCCATATCCGAGATTTTGCTTGGCGTCGTTGGTTTGTTTGTAAAGAAGATCAAACCCACTTAGATATAGGTTCCGATGAAAATACAAAAGTTGCTTGTTGTTGTCGACATGATTGAGGTTTAATATCAATTTGGGTGGCATAAAACAAGCAAACAATGTGTATAACAGCAGTGCACTGACCACACCTGTACTACCTGTGGCATCAAATGTGGCATATACCAAGAAGACGCACTGTCCCCACTGCTGTTCTGCATAGGTCTGAACCCCCTCAGCCAAATCATTGACCGCACTGGCTATGGATACCGACTCAGAAACGGGGCCACCATCAGCCACCTCCTCTACATGGATGACATCAAGCTGTACGCTAAGAGTTGGTCTCTCACCCTCATCAGCTCGGGTCCTCTACCAGAGTTCTGGGAGCTTGAGAGTTCTGCGCAGTATCTTTGCTGTTCCAGTACTGCACTTTTCTGGACTGAGATGTCTGATGTTTTTCCTGGTATCTGCTTGAGCCACTCCTCCAGTTTGGGGGTTACAGCCCCGAGTGCTCCGATCACCACGGGCACCACTGATGCCTTCACCTTCCAGGCCTTCTCCAGCTCTTCCTTGAGCCCCTGGTATTTCTCTAGTTTCTCGTGTTCCTTTTTCCTGATATTACCATCACTTGGTATTGCAATGTCCACCACCACGGCTTTGTTCTGTTGCTGATCCACCACCACTATGTCTGGTTGGTCCATCACTATCTGTCAGTCTGTATCTGGAAGTCCCACAGGACCTTGGCTCGCTCATTCTCCACAACCTTTGGGGGAGTTCCCCACCTTGACCTTGGGGTCTCCAGCCCGTACTCTGCACAGATGTTTCTGTACACTATGCCCGCCACTTGGTTGTGTCGCTCCATGTGATGCTTTCCCTGCCAGCATCTTACACCCTGCAGTTATGTGCTGGACTGTCTCAGGAGCAGTATATATATATATATATATATATATATATATATATATATATATATATATATATATATATATATATATATATATATACTGGCAGTATGGAAAATTATTATTTGGAAATGATGCCAAAATGCAAATTGGCAAAATCCGAACCACTTCCTGAATCAGTCATGTGGTACAGCCGGGCAGCGAGGCTTCGGACGTCATCATTTTCACCTCCTCCCCTAAATGAAGCGAGCCTCGATATGCACATTGTGGAAACGCCCCCTCCCCTACTTGGCACACACTTCGAAGCCTCGATATGGAATGTCACATCACTAACGTTGGGCTGTGGTGTGAATAAAAAAACCCACTTAAGTGAAGTTTTTCGACTGAGCCATTGGTTTTTCCCCTATTTAGTCCGTACGAACTCGTAACATTTGGTGGCAGTGGTGGGATGGCTAGTTGACAGAGGCGCACACAGTTCCCTGTAAAATGTGCAGGACTGCGCTCACAAAAGCAGGAAACGGCGCAGGACTTTGCAGTGTATGATGAAGCCTGGGCTATGGAGGAAGAGGACGAAGGGGGTGCTGCTGCTCCAGTTCCGCAGGCAGCGTTAAGTGCAGGAGGGGAGCTGTTGGCTGTTATGAGGACCTTCCTGGAGGGACAGCAGAGGAGAGAGGAAGGGCTGCTGGCAGAGCTTAGAGGTCTCCGAGTTTCACTGCCAGCTCAACAACTGGTGCAGCTGGAGGAAGAACAGAGGTCAGCTGTACCTACCTCTGCACCCGCCAGCACTGCATCACCATCTGAGGGGTCGGCGATGAGTCTTAGACTGGACCTGCCTACACCAGCCCCCCGGCAGCGCCGCCATTCGCCCATGGTTGGGCCAAGGATAAATGCGAGCAATGACGCAGAACACCCTAGAAAAGAAAGTAGACCATATGGTGACCGCAAGATCCCACAGTATCTGGCGGGAGAGGACATTGAGAACTACCTGCTGTACTCTGAGCGTATTGCCAGAACTTGGGGTTGGCCAGAGTGTGAGTGGGCCTGTCGCTTGGTGCCTCTACTCACTGGAAAGGCCCTAGAGGCATACACAGCTATGGACGAGGAACAAGCACCCTCCTACCCGGACCTGAAGGTGGCACTCCTGACAAAGTTTGACGTCTCACCAGAGACTTATCAGCAGCAGTTCCGAGCCATGGCAGTCCCACCTGGAGAGAACCCAACAGAGACCTACCATCGTTTAAAGGGTCTCTACTGACAATGGATCCGTCCGGAGCAGCACATGAAGGCAGATCATCTTGGAGCAGCTTCTACACATCTTCCCTGCAGATATCCGCACCTGGGTGAAAGAGTATGAGCCAACGGAGAGGTTAGCTGCATCTAAGCTAGCATTGCAGCACCTTAATGCGCTGAGGGGAGGCCCAGCTGCTTAGCAAGGTGGCCCTGGTCGTCAGACTTCTTCACAGCCCAGACTGGCAACCAGAGCTAACTCACATCTGCCTGCCTGCTGGCCCTGCACCCAGCCAGCGTGGTTCTGGTAAGGAGCTTATCTGTTTCTACTGTCAGCAGGCAGGTCATAAAGCTTCCCTGTTCCCCATTAGAAAAGCTAAGCTTACCGGTGCATGCTACACTCCACGTGCTCAGGATGTAAATGCTGTGGGGAGGCGGCAGTGTTATAAGGAGGTTACTATTAATGGTGAACCTGTGACTGCCCTGGTCGACTCTGGTAGCTCTCTGACTCTGGTCCGACGGGACTTTGTGCCAAGGGGCATTCTGGATTATAGCAGACAGGAAACCATTTTGTGCATACATGGTGATAGACATTCATATCCTACTGCTGATCTGATTGTGACTGTGAATGAGCAACGCTATTTGTTGTCTGTGGGAGTGGTGGAAGTTACCTGTAGCTGCTATCCTGGGGTGGGATCTACCGGTGCTGCTCGATGTGCTGCAGGAAGAGGGGACCAAAGAGAGTGGCTGTGGTAAGGGATTGTGCCCCCTTCAAACAAAGCATTGTCCAGGGTAGAAAGGCCCTGTGATCACCCGCGCCCTTCTACCCTGGACAATGCTTTGTCTGAAGGGGGCACAAAGAGTCCCAGGAAGTCACACTGCCAGCGGCGCTTTGAAAAGGGGCTAAAGTCGAGGGATCCAGACTTTAAGGTGGGGCTGATGTGGGAGGTGCCAGAGGACATTGGGGCCTTGCAAAGGCAGGACATTGAAGCCAGCATTTGCTAGAGTGGTTGGGGGGCTGGATATGGCAAAATGAGTGGGGGAGTGCTATGTCATTGACAATGATACATTGTATGCAGTGGCTGACGGTGCCAAATGGCTCGTGGTTCCCATGTCGTGTCGACCACTGATCATGCACCTGGCACACACCTTGCCTTGGGTTGGTCATCTGGGTCACCACAAGACTTATTCTCACATAGCCTCTAGATTTCATTGGCCCTCCATGTCTGCAGATGTTCAAAACTTTTGTAAAATCTGTCCTACCTGCCAGAAAATGTCCTATGTCTGCCATTCAGACCGTGCCTACCTCCAACTGCTGCCCGTGATCTCCACCCCATTCCGACGTATAGCCATGGACATTGTCGGCCCATTAGTTCATTAGTCATCCAGGGGCCACTGGACCTGCTGTGGAAGGCCTGGGAGGCTCCCACGACCACCGCCAGTGATTGCAGTGTGGTCCAGTTTGTGCTGGAGATGTGGGACTGCCTGACCAAGTACGGGGAGTAAGCCGAGGTCAACCTACGCGAGGCTCAGCAGTCCCAGAAGGCGTGGTATGACCGACAGGCCAGCTGCAGAGAGCTTCAACCAGGCCATAAGGTCCTGCTCCTCCTGCCGTCCTCCACCAACAAGCTACTTGCCAAGTGGCAGGGCCCCTACACAGTTCTCTGGAAGATGGGCCCTGTAACCTACGAGATTCACCACCCAGACAAGATGAAGGCGAAGCAGACCTACCATATCAACCTGCTGAAGGAGTGGAAGGAGGCTTCAGTCCCGGTGCCTGTGGTGTCCCTGCTGGTGACAGAGATGGACAGCGAAGGGGAGGAGTCAACTCTAGCCAACCCCAGCCAGCCTACTGAACCTGCCCTCAACCATTTCTCCGCCGCCCAGTCCAGCCAGCTGAGCCAGGTCTTCCAGAGAGTCTCCAACCTGTTCAGTGCCAACACGGGGAAGACTGTTCTGGTCGAGCTTAAAGGACAGGGGCCCAGTACACCAGAGGTCCTACTGGGTTCCACAACATCTTGTGGCACAGCTCCTGAAGGAGGTGGAGGAGATGCAGCAACTGGGGGTGATCGAGCTGTCACAGTTGGAGTGGTGCAGCCCGGTGGTCATCGTGGGGAAGAAAGACGGCTCACTCTGCATCTGCATTGACTTCTGGAAGCTCAGCGCAATGTCTGAGTTTGATGCCTATCCAATGCCCCGAATGGACCACCTGCTGGAGAAGATCGGTCAGGCCAGGTTCATCACCACCCTTGACTTCTGCAAGGGCTACTGGCAGGTACCTCTGGAGGTGTCCAGTCACCCTTACATCAGAATCAGAATCAGAATCAGAAAAGCTTTTATTGCCATTGTCAGTGAACACAAATTCACAAACTAGGAACTTGCTTTGGTGATGAGGTGCAACATAGAACACTGAATAATAATAATAATAATAATAATAATAATAATAATAATAATAATATAAAGTAGAGATATCACTATTAAAAAACAAGATAATAATAATAAAGTATCACTATTTAAAAATAAAGTAAGAGGATGCAAAAGATTAAGATATATAATAAAAAAATAAAATAGTCTAGTATATACAGGAGCATCAGAACAACAGTGCAAACTGACAAAGTGCAAGTGCAAAAGATCAAGTGATGTGGCATGACTTATTTAAAGTGACTGGTGTTATAAAGTGTCCTTAGTACAGGTGTTATAAAGTGTCTTTAGTTCAGGTATTATAAAGTGTCCTTAGTACAGGTGTTATAAAGTGTCCTTAGTACAGGTATTATAAAGTGTCCTTAGTACAGGTGTTATAAAGTGTCCTTAGTACAGGTGTTATAAAGTGTCCTTAGTACAGGTGTTATAAAGTGTCCTTAGTACAGGTGTTATAAAGTGTCCTTAGTACAGGTGTTATAAAGTGTTCATAAAGTGTTCATGAGTCCAAAGGCAGAGGGGAAGAAACTGTTCTTATGGCGAGAGGTTCTGGTCCGTATGGACCGTAGCCTTCTGCCAGAGGGAAGTGGCTCGAATAGTCCATGTCCAGGGTGAGAGGGGTCAGCTGCTATCCGGCCTGCTCGCCCCCGAGTCCTGGAGACGTACAGGTCCTGGAGAGATGGAAGGCTACAGCCGATCACCTTCTCAGCAGAGCGCACTATGTGCTGCAGTCTCTGTCTGTCCCTGGCAGTGGCCCCAGCGTACCACACAGTGATGGAGGAGGTGAGGATGGACTCAATGATGGCCGTGTAAAACTGCACCATCATCTGGGCTGGCAGCTTGGTTTTCCTCAGCTGCCGCAGGAAGTATATCCTCTGCTGGGCTTTCTTGATGAGGGAGCTGATGGTCGGCTCCCACTTGAGGTCGTGGGTGATGCAGGTGCCCAGGAAGCGGAAAGAGTCCACAGTGGTGATGGAGGAGTCTGTCAGGGTGAGGAGAGGCAGGGGGGCTGTGACTTTCCTGAAGTCCACGATCATCTCCACTGTCTTCTGGGCGTTGAGCTCCAGGTTGTTGCTGCTGCACCAGGACACCAGCCGGTCCACCTCCCTCCTGTAGGCAGACTCATCGCCGTCCGAGATGAGCCCGATGAGGGTGGTGTCATCCGCAAACTTAACCAGTTTCACGGAGTCGTGGCTGGAGGTGCAGCAGTTGGTGTAGAGGGAGAAGAGCAGGGGAGAAAGTACACAGCCCTGTGGAGATCCTGTGCTATAGTCCGAGTGTCCGAGACATTCTTCCCCAGCCGCACGCACTGCCTCCGGTCCGTCAGGAAGTCAGTGATCCACCTGCAGGTGGAGTCAGGCACATTGAGCTGGGCGAGCTTGTCCTGGAGCAGAGCAGGGAGGATGGTGTTAAATGCAGAGCTGAAGTCCACAAACAGGATCCTGGCGTAGGTTCCCGGGGAGTCCAGATGCTGAAGGATGAAGTGGAGGGCCAGGTTGATGGCGTCACCTACCGACTGATTGGCTCTGTAGGTGAACTGCAGAGGGTCCAGGAGGGGGGAGGTGAAGGACTTGAGGTGAGGCAGAACCAGGCGCTCAAATGACTTCATGACTACAGACGTCAGCGCCACAGGTCTGTAGTCATTAAGTCCAGTGATCCTGGGCTTCTTGGGGACAGGAACGATGGTGGACAGCTTGAAGCAGGCTGGGACATGGCATGACTCCATAGAGGTGTTAAAGATGTCCGTGAAGACAGGAGCCAGTTCTTCAGTGCAGTGTCTCAGGGTGGAAGGAGAGACACCGTCCGGACCTGGGGCTTTCCGTGGGTTTTGCCTTTTAAATGTTTTCGTCACCTCCTGCTTGGAGAGTGTGAGGGCAGTGGTGGAGGAGGAGGGGTCTGAGGTGGGCTTGTCCATTGTAGTCAGTGGGGTGGGGGAGAGGTGTGAGACTTCAAATCGAGCATAGTAGGTGTTAAGCTTTTCTGCTCGTTGTCGGTCATCCACAGCAGGGGGGCTTTGGGCCTATAGTTTGTAATTTCCCTCAGACCTTTCCAGACAGAGACGGAGTCGTTGGACCAGAACTTCTCCTTCAGATGGTTATTGTATCTCGATTTAGCCTTCTCCACTTCCTTGCTAAATGAGTACTTGCTCTGTCTGTATGAGTGAGGGTCATTACTTCTGTGCGCCTTTTCCTTCTCCTTCCTCAGCTGTCTCAGTCTGGGTGTGAACCAGGGTTTGTCGTTGTTAAAGGTCACCCTGGTGCAAGATGGAATAATACTGTCCTCACAGAACTGGATGTATGACGTCACTGTGTCCATGTACTCATCCAGATTCTCTGCTCTTTTCCTCATCTGCGGCGTCTCATTTTTTTGGCCAAAAAATGAACTAAATCTACTGCAGGCACTAAAAAAACTGGCAGTAGATCAGCAGAAGTCGTTGTTCTGATGTTTAGGAGCTCTTCACGGGTGTAAGAGCACGCTGACACACGATTTACAGACAAATACAGACAAAACAAAGAGCACCAAATCACCAGGGCAACCATACGCGGCGCCATCTTAGATCGCCCTTCCAGACACCTGCCGGCCTCTTCCAGTTCACCGTGATGCCCTTTGGTCTCCATGGAGCACCCGCGACCTTCCAGAGACTAATGGATCATGTTTTGCAGGGGTGTGGGGACTGCAGTGCCGCCTACCTAGATGATGTGGTCATCTTCAGCAACACCTGGGAGCAGCACCTGCATCATCTGGAGCGAGTCCTTGGCCAGATCCAGCAGGCGGGTCTGACATTAAACCCTGCTAAGTGTCAGTGGGCCAAGGAGGAGGTGAAGTACCTGGGCTATTGTCTGGGAGGAGGTGAGGTCCGGCCACAGGTGGACAAGGTCGAGGCCCTCTGGAGCTGCCCACGCCCTCGCACAAAAAAGGAGGTGAGGTCCTTCTTGGGCTTGGCCGGCTGGTACCGAAGATTCGTCCCACAGTTCGTCATCATCGCTGACCCTCTGACAGTGCTGACTGCAAAGGACCGGCGAAATCCTGTATCCTGGGACGAGGACTGTGAGACGGCCTTCCAGACCCTCAAGACCTGCTTGTGCTCTTCACCCGTGCTGAGAAGTCCCGACTTCAGCCAGCAGTTTTTGGTCCAGACTGATGCCTCCGCAGTGGGACTTGGGGCAGTCCTGGCCAAAGGTGAACCTGGAGAAGAACTACCTGTGCTGTACCTGAGCTGCAAGCTATTGCCACGTAAGACCAGGTACTCCACTGTGGAGAAGGAGGGCCTGGCCATTAAGTGGGCCCTGGAGAGCCTGAAGTACTACCTGCTGGGAAGGGAATTCGTCTTGGAGACTGACCATCACGCTCTGATTTGAGTGAACTCTATGAAAGACCACAACAGTCGTCTCACCCGCTGGTACCTCTCTCTTCAGCCATTCCAGTTCCAGATCCGCCATCGAGCTGGCAAGACCAACGTTGTGGCGGACTATCTTTCCAGGTTGCTGCACATCGTCAGTCTCGGGGAGGAGGGGGATAATGTGACAGAGCGCCTGTATTAGCCCCATCATTCCCTGACCAGCGTGTCTTTCTCTGGCCCAAGAGCACGCCTTAGCCGGCAGGGCACACAGATGTCGCTTCCCCTGGTAGACTGCTTCCCCGCAGGACCACTTACATGTCCCGCAGTCCTGTACTCCCACAGACTGTTTTCCCGCTGCCTGGACTCTGTTCCCTCCCCACTGCGTTCGAGGGTGCACACTTGACGCCTACGCGGCCACAAGCTCCTTACCTTCCGCTGTCTCCACACCGCTCTCTGGTTCGCTCTCTGCCATAAATAGCGCATGGTAGCACGATAAAGGAGGTCACATGACCACAGACTCAACCATCACTGTTAATTTGTGTGTTTATTCTGTTTTTTTTAGGTTTATTAGTTAACTAAAGTAAAGCCATATGGGGGGTTATTTAAGTTTTTTTTTTATTATTATGTTGGATTAGAGTTTGTTTTATCATCATGAGTACAGTTTTGCCGATGCTTAAAACCCTGTTGTGTCAACTGGTTAGCCCAGGGGGAGGGGCTACAGGGTATATAAGGGGAGCTCTGTTCAGTCTGTTGTCTGTCCTTGGCCTGACTATGTGGGTGTCGGCTTACTGTGAGTGCTGCTGTAAATCTTTTTTTTTTTGGACTGTGTTGCGGTTTCACTGTTTAGTCTGTATGAACCCGTAACAATCCCAAGCAAAATAACATCTTGGAGACAACCAGGCGGTGGACCCTCTAATAATAATAATAATAATAATAATAATACATCAGACTTGTATAGCGCTTTTTTTGGACACTCAAAGATGCTTTACAAACAAAATAGGAAGTAACACTGTAGAAAACGGGGGAATCATGGGGGAATGCAGCTTGAACAGGTGAGATTTTAGTCGTGATTTGAAGAGCTGCAGTGAGTCTGAGTTCCTGATGGATTGTGGGAGAGCGTTCCAGAGCAAGGGGATGGCAGCAGCGAAGACTCGGTCCCCCAAGGTCCGGTGCTTTGTCCTGATGAGGGGAGTGAGGAGGTTCTTTGTCCTGATGAGGGGAGTGAGGAGGTTCTTTGTCCTGGTGAGGGGAGTGAGGAGGTTCTTTGTCCTGGTGAGGGGAGTGAGGAGATTCTTTGTCCTGATGAGGGGAGTGAGGAGGTTCTTTGTCCTGATGAGGGGACTGAGGAGGTTCTTTGTCCTGATGAGGGGAGTGAGGAGGTTCTTTGTCCTGATGAGGGGAGTGAGGAGGTTGATGTCGGCTGATCTGAGGCAGCGGGTGGGACAGTGAAAACAGAGGAGATCAGCGAGATAAGGAGGGTTCAGTTTATGGAGGGACTTGTAGGTGATGAGGAGGACCTTATATTGAATGCGGTATTGTACGGGGAGCCAATGGAGTTGCTTGAGAACAGGAGTGATGTGGTCTCTAGAGCGGGTGTGGGTGAGGAAGCGGGCGGCAGAGTTCTGGATGTATTGCAGTTTTTGGAGGTGGGTGGAGGGGAGACCGTACAGAAGGCTATTGCAATAGTCGAGTCTGGAGGAGATAAAGGCCTGAATAAGGATTTCTGCGGAGGGCTGAGAGAGGTAGGGGCTGAGACGGGCGATGTTGCGGAGATGGAAAAAAGATGTTTTGGTGATGTGGCTGATGTGGGCTCTGAATGAGAGGGTAGGGTCCATGATGATACCACTGCGTACAGAGGGAGAGGGGGTAACAGTGTGGCCATTGATGAAGAGGGAGATGTTCTGAGCAGAGGTGAGGAGAGCTTTGGGTTTGGTGATGAGCAGTTCTGTTTTATTGCTGTTGAGTTTGAGGAAGTTGTGGTCCATCCAGGTTTTAATTTCAGGCAGGCAGTTTGTAATGTTGGAGAGAATGACTGGGGTGATGGATTTGGTGGAAATGTAAACCTGAGTGTCATCGGTGTAGCAGTGGAAATGGAGTCCATGGTGACGGATGATGTGGCCGAGGGGAAGCATGTAGATGATGAAAAGGAGGGGGCCGAGCACCGAACCTTGGGGAACACCAGTGGTGACGGGAGGAGTGAGATTTGGAGTTATTTATGGAGATGTAGTGGTGATGGTCAGAGAGTTAGGAGGAGAACCAGGAGAGTGAAGTGCCGGACATGCCAATGCACTTTAGACGGTGAAGGAGGATGGTGTGGTCGATGGTGTCAAATGCTGCACTGAGGTCAAGGAGGAGGAGAATGGAGAGGGAACCAGAGTCTGCTGCGAGGAGGAGGTCGTTGGAGACTTTGAGGAGGGCTGTTTCAGTGCTGTGATGGGGGCGGAAACCAGATTGAAATGTTGGAAGTGCGGTGTAATCCTGAGGCTTGTGCCAGGTTTCGGTAAAACAGAGTAAGTCCAGTTCATTGTCCATTATGAATTCATGCAGAAGCAGACTTTTGTTAATTGACCGGGTATTGAGAAGGACTGTTTTGAGATGCTTTTGTTGTGAAATTCTTGTGGAGGAAGTTGGGACTGGAAGGAGGTTGTATTGGGTCATGTGACCTGTACGCAGATGACGTGTTTGGATGATGTTGTGCCGGTATCCAGGATGGCGCGAGCTGCGATCGGACCAGAGTGAAGGAATATTGTTGTTAGCAGTGAAATGGACGTTGAATTTTCGGCGGGAGCCACGGTGGATGTAGGGCCGACGACGGAGAAGGCAGAGCTGCTTTATTGTTGTGGAAATGTCCGGGGAGGGAGGTGCACGGTGGTAGAGACTGAGGAGCTGAGAGGACGAGTACCGAAGAGCCATGGATGGAGACCACACATGAAATCCACAGATGAAGTACAGTCAGAGGGCAGGCAGGAATGCAGCAGAAAAAACATACAGACCATAGGAAGACGAAGATTTAGTTTTATATCTTTATATCTGCTCGGATGGAGAAGCGGCAGCCAAAACGCGCCAGCGTCCTCTCACATCCGGGCACATAAAGGGAAGGATCACCTCCAGATGAGAAAAGTGGGTCAAGAAACAGACTTCATATGTGCAGAGTACCAAGAAAGTCAGGGACCTTAAAATACTGCGCGCAAACAGTTCCAGGTGCGGCTTGTGAATCATTAAGACTATGGAAGTCAGGGAGATAAGTGCACGGTGTGTATGTCACAGAGCAGTAAATCTGTTGGATTTCAGAGCGTGTTTGGGCAAGTTGCTTTGGGCTACTAAGCGACACCAGAGTGTCAGGGAGAATACTTGAGATGTTTGGAACAGGCAAAGGTAAAATATGAGGATTCATAGCGGCAAGAGGGAGATGTGTGCAAAGGGAACAGTCTGAGCGGTTATGGCGATCAGCGATGTACTTGGCACAGTGATACCAGTAATTCAACGAATACACAGCTCTCTGATTGTGCGCACAACTGTGTTCATAAATCAGACTCCTTGATTCAAGACTTTTCAGTTCTTTTCAGTACGAGTCTTTCATTACATTCTTTTTACATAACCACATTTAATTTAATGCATAGAAATCGTCAAATAAAGCAATTACTTCTCAGCAAACACCCTGCAGTAACAATAATGTGGAATTCGTTCCGTTAATAGTGATTATACGCCCTGGTCAGATACAGTAGCAAAGTCCTCAGGAGTCCATTGTGTTTGAGTAACAATATAATATGAGAAATATATTAAGAAAATATAGTGTCTCTCAAACTGTGGCCCTATGCCATCTTTATTTTGCCTAAACCAATAACTAATGCACGAAAAAAAAAAAAAAAAAAGTTTAAATACAGTGCCATTTCTCACTGGAATAACCTGCCTTAACAAAGTGCACTGATACACAATCATCTTGCTTTAAAAAAAAAACATCTCAAGAAATGAATGCTACCCAAGCACTGTGATTAACTTATGCATATGTGTGTTCTGCATGTTTTTATTTCTCCTTCAGTCGCTGTTATGTATTGACTGTTATTGTGATCTGCTGTTCGGTCAGTGTGTTCTGCCTTCAGTGAGCCGGGGCAGAGGGTCTGTGCACTTCCAGAGACTAATGGATCCTTAAATAAACAATAAACCACTTGCTAAACTTGCTGATGTTCAACAGACGCATTTTGGCCCATACACGTCTCCTGTGCACTGGAATCATGTTGTGGAAACGTGGAACCGTGTGACAGGGCATACAACTGCTCCCCACATGTCTCCAGTCGGTTCCTGTACTCAAGATTGGCGTAATTTCCTTCTGGGACTCCATTTGTGCCGTGTAGGACGCCCCAACAGCAGCAGGCAATCACAGCCGTGCTATCGCTGTCCCCTACAAACAGAAATAAGAAATACTTCACTTACATATGTTGTGATAAACACTTTTTACATTTGCAGACAACAAATAGACTCCATTTAACCTGGGCTGACAATGTCTTTGGAGTTTAGATCACAGAAATTGATTTTGCTCAGGTGAACATGTATTAGGAATGGTCGATATGCAAATATTTGTCCTCATATGATGGATCATATTTTCATGTTTTTATTTTGTCTCATTTACAGATGTAACAAAAATACATAAATATATGAAAAATGGCTTTCAGTCTCTGAAACGTTTCTGTCTTCAGAGTCTGAACTCTGCTTTTACTGACAGAGGATTTGCCTGTAAACCTCTTAATTTCAAAAACCCAAGTATATCATATATATTGACAATCTGAAGCGACTAAATCACATTCTTGATAAAACAATTTGATGAGTTACCCAGTCCTAACCGAAGTAATAAGCATAAAGGTCAATAGAAGGTTTCAGGCTATGCAGACGAACTCACCACCATCTGTTCATAAGCTCCTCCCAGTCCGCTCCCGCCCCCAGTAAGGCGTCGTATGCGATCATTGGAGCATCGTGACCACCGCTTCCTCCCCAGCCGCTGAAACTAAAGCTCCTGTAGGCTTCATCTCTCTCAGCAGGACCAAACACATCAGGCCAAATTACAGGCCCCACTCCATTCGACAGTCCGCGCAGGTCCAAGTAGCTGAAATGATTCATGTCACAACATTTATGTTAAACTACACATTTCACCAAAACATAGTTAAGTGTATTTAACTCACTGCTTCTTCCTGTAATTTTGTACATTTTGCCTCAATTTTTTTTCACAAATTGCCACTTAAATGATGTAAAACTATGCAAAATATTTACCACAGGTTCTAAGCCACCGCACAAGTAAACAGAACATGAAAACCTGCCATATGCACTTTACAGTAGAATGAAAGTGGACCTAAAGTCATTACTGAGCTCTTACCTCTGCCACTTCTCAATAAAGTAGTTCCAGTCTCTCTCTGTCTCTTTCACAGCAAAGCCTGTTCTCCTCACACAGCTCTTTGCAACGGGACAAGCTTCACCGAGGAGTCCGACACCCCAGGACTCCAGGGGTCTCCTCTGGACGGCGTACGCTGTAAACAGAGCCGCAGCTACAGCCCCCAGGAACCCTGTGGGGTGAGGGTGGGTCATCCTGCCTGTTTCCACAGCGACTTCCACCAAAGTCTCCAACTGCTCCGGCTTTGGATACCTGAAGAGTACTCAGGTATGTCAACTTTAAAGCTGGCAGCAACTGTTTTTAGCCCCATTTAACCTACACCACACTACTCCATGTACGAGTAAATCAGACTTGGAACTAGATATTCCTTTAATTTAAGGAGCAATCCTTATAAGTTAAGTTGCAGTGTCTCTGGATGCAGGTTGTTGTTTTTTGTTTTTTGTTTTTCTTGTATGTTAAAAGACCAAACTGAGCAAAAAACACAAAATGAGTTTCCATCCAGATTTGTATACTTGCTTTTCTCTTCAGTGACTTGTTTTTGTCTGTAACTCAAATAGACTCATGATTACACACAGTGCTGTCCCCCTCACCTCAGACCAATGCACATGGCCCTCATGGCAGCTCCACATCCCCCTGATCTGGGGGCGTAGGGCACTCGGTAACCCCCTTCTAGCCCGGGCCTGAGTTTAGACACGCCTTAAAAAAACACATCAGACTTAATCAAAAAACATACATATAATAAATATAACGTTATAATATGTATAATTCATTTTCTCACCAGCGGTAGTGGTCGGTCCTGGTTCCCTCTCGTCCATATCACACATTCCTTTTTTATACCGAGCAGCCACTTCCTGCAGCAGATCCTCTCCTTCTTTTCCTGGTGACAACATTTTGAAATCTTAAACGAAACATAACTACACGTTTGAGAGTAAATAGATCATTATGTTAGCTGAAGAGTTTTATCAATACATGATCAGTGCAATCGGTGCATTTCTATTGAGAAAGAAAATGAGTCCAAATGATAAAAGTGACACTTTGACTTCACCTGTTGCTAAAGCTTCAGCCGTTGCAAGATGTAAAACTGTATCATCGCTCACAGGCCAGTCCGGGAGCTCGGCCTTGATTTTCTTCAGACGACCCATCTGTTTCAGCTCCTAAAACATCTGCAGTGTTAAAATCTTCCACAAACTGTCAACAGATCGGTTCAAAACGGTACTGACCTTGTGAATGGCCGGTCCAGAGAAATTGAACTTCCACTTGCCCCTTTTGAATCCCAGAGCATCACCGACACCACTCAGCAACATGGCCGCCCTGTAGAACTCCACTGTGACAGGAGCGACAGGGAGCGACAGGGAGCGACAGGGAGCGACAGGGAGCGACAGGGAGCGACAGGGAGCGGACCTTCTGAAAACACAGAAAGACTTTAGAAAGTCAATGTGAATTAGTTAAAGCAAAAGGAACAAGGAACTACCAGGGACGGACTGGCAATCTGTGCGTTCTGGAAAAGTCCAGATCGGCCGTCCGGTGCACCTGCCGTACTAACAGCAGAGGGCGCTACTACGATAATTCGCCCATTTGTCAAGCACAAATTGCATAGACCTAAAAGGCGACAGGAAAGAGCGGGAAACTCGTTGGTTTCAACACGTGTCAAAGACGTGGAACAGAAAACAGAAGGAGAAACGTGGATGGGAAAAGGTTAAAGACAAAAAAACAAAGTCACTTCAAAATGACGTGATTTAGGTGTTTTTGTTAAACAATCAGAAGTAGTTCATCTTTGTGTGTTTTCTTCAATTATTTCATTATTGATTTATTGAAATTATTCATTATTAATTATTTATTTGTGGGGGAAAAGTCCAGGGCTGTTTTTTGGTCCCAGTTCGTCCCTGGGAACTACACAAAATCCAACAGAAGATCCAGTGCGGTTTGGAAATGAAGGAAATGAAGGCTTTTCTATTTCACACTTCCCTTTTTACATTATTATTTGACCATTTTAGTGCAAAAAAGATCACTTAATTTATTTTTCTGGTCAGTAATTCGTGTGTGTAATGAAAATATTTCAATTCTGATGCAAGTTAGTTAATTGTGAACCCTATGGAGGTTAAACTGAACCAAACACTCCCCCATAACCACATTCAGGTCCCAACTCCCCACTTTGAGAACCATTGTTATCTTATGGGCTTTTACATGCAGTAATGACACAGTTAATACAGCCCAGATAAATAAAACTTAAGATACCTTCATTTTAGCGGTTGTCTTAAATATCCGGTTCCGGTTGGAGAATGCTGGCGCGTTTTTGGCTGCCGCTGCTCCTTGGCGTTATTTTTCGTGATAATCTCGCCAAATGACTCTGCATTTGTGGTCTACAAGTGGATTGTGCTATACTTTAAAAAACCCTCCACAATATATAAACTGTCACTGAGGTGTCGTGTATTTTCGTGCGACTTTAGCTTACCTGTTGCACCTGCGTCACCTAGCAACAGCTCCACGCAGAAGTCGCAGCCCTTGCAGCAATGTGGAGGAACTATGGGTGGCTGGTACTCCTCTGGTTCATCCTGTCAATTATCCACCATCCTGCTACAGCACTGTTCCAGTATTCTGCCTCTGAGTTTAAGCTCCATATACATCCACACAACGCACCAGCGCCTGCTCTGCTCCAACACCCGGACATTCTGTACGTGCCTCGCCGTAGACCAATCCACCGGGGCTCACGTCGGAACTACCAATACGACAACTCCAGCTCCATCCCGTCGCTTTGGTCCACTGCCCGCCGTCCAAAGAGAAACACCTGTCGCCGTGCCGAGCGCGTCTTGGCCCGGGTGCAGAGAACGGCGAACACGGCTAGCGGCAGCAGCACTACTACAGTCAGCTTCGGTCTTCTTAACACCCGCTCTCTGACCAACAAGGGCCATCTCGTCCAGGAACTTCTGGCGGACCGTAAGTTAGACTTTTTGTGCTTGACGGAGACGTGGCAGCTTAAAAATGACTTCAGTCACCTCAACGAGGCTACTCCCCCGGGGTTTGTTTACCTCTCCCAGCCTCGTGTCACCGGTCGAGGGGGCGGTCTCGCGGTAATCTACCGCGAGAGTTGGAAAGTAGCTCCTGTGACTGTGCCTGTCTATCAGTCATTTGAGGCCACTGTATGTCAGCTCTCTGGACCAACTCCTACTATCATTGCCACCATCTACAGACCTCCAAAACAAAACAAGGATTTTATAACAGACTTTGCAGCTTTTTTAACACATGTTTCCACACTCTCTTCCAATGTCATACTATTAGGGGATCTAAATATTCACTTGGACATTGTTAATAATTCACTCACCAGCGATTTTATATCCTGTCTGGACAGTTTTGGTTTGCAACAGTTTGTTAATTTTCCCACACACTCAAAAGGACATACTCTGGACTCAATCTGCTGCTCAGGCGTTACACCCATGGACTGCAAAGCCAACTTCATCCCATTTTCCGATCATATGCTCCTTACATTTTTTGTCAATCTGCCTTTTTCCAAATACAACCCCACGCGCACCATAACATTCCGTAAAATTAAGGACATAAATTTGGACAATTTATCTTTTCACATCAATAATCTACCCAGTACAGACAGTTTTGCAACTCCTGATCAACTTGTGTCACACTACAACACCCACCTCCACAACATCCTTAACACACTTGCTCCACCCAAATCCAGATCGGTCTCTTTCACTCACACTGCACCCTGGTACACCCCCACTCTCCGACAGTTAAAAGCAAAAGGCCGCCAACTTGAAAGACTTTATAACAAAACTGGACTAACTATTCACAAGGACATGTACACACACCACACCCTCCACTACAAAGATTGCATCTCCAAAACTAGATCTGCATATTACTCCGGTTTAATCAGTACTAATGAAGGAAATTCCAGGACCCTCTTCTCTCTTGTTTCAACCATCACCAAACCTCCTGACTCCCTTCCATCTCATCTCTATTCATCCGACTTCTGCAATACCTTGGCTTCATTCTTCACCACAAAAATCCACACTATTCACCAACAGCTCACCCCCTCTTCTGCTCTAACTCTACCTGTCATTACATCTCCTATCACCACCACCCCTTTCTCATCATTTACTCTACCTTCTATCAATCAAATTTCCTCTTTTATCCAAAAATCCAAAACCTCTTCATGTCAACTTGACCCACTTCCCACTGTCCTTATCAAAGCCACACTTCCTTCTCTTGCTCCTTTTATCACCAACATAATTCATGCCTCCCTCACCTCTGGTACTGTCCCCTCTCCTCTCAAAACTGCTGCTGTCACTCCAATTCTCAAAAAACCTGGTTCAGATCCCACAGACCTCAATAATTTCCGTCCGATTTCTAACCTTCCATTCATCTCCAAAATTCTTGAAAAAACAGTTTCTGCTCAACTTCACTCTCATCTGTCCTCCAATAACCTGTACGAGTGTTTTCAGTCTGGCTTCCGTCCTCTCCACAGCACTGAAACGGCCCTTCTCAAAATCACTAATGACCTTCTTCTCTCTGCCGACTCTGGTTTAGTATCCATCCTCCTTCTGCTTGATCTTAGTTCTGCCTTTGACACCATTTCTCATTCCATCCTCCTGAACAGACTCTCTTCCATCGGCATCTCTGGCACAACCCTCACCTGGTTTCACTCCTATCTTTCCGACCGCACTCAGTTTATTCAACTCAAATCTTTCACTTCTTATCCTGTCCCCATCTCCTCAGGTGTTCCCCAAGGTTCAGTTCTCGGTCCCCTCCTTTTCATCATCTACCTTCTCCCCCTTGGTCACATTTTCCGGAAACACCACATTCAATTCCACTGCTACGCGGATGACACCCAGCTCTACCTCTCCGGCAAACCAAACTCCACACTCCCACCCTCTTCCCTTGTCAACTGTATCAGTGAAATAAAATCATGGTTCACCTCAAACTTTCTCAAACTCAATAGCAATAAAACTGAACTTCTCCTTGTAGGCACCAAATCCACCATAAGCAAGATTAATCATTTCTCCATTCCCATTGATGGCTCCTCCATCTCTCCCTCCCCTCAGGTCAAGAGTCTGGGTGTCATCCTCGATAGCACCCTCTCCTTCACCTCCCACATAAACAGCATCACTCGCTCCGCCTACTTCCACCTCCGCAATATCCATCGACTCCGACCCTCCCTCACTCCACAGTCCACTGCCGTACTCATACACAGCCTTGTCACTTCCCGTCTAGATTATTGCAATTCACTTCTGTTTGGTCTCCCACAAAAAACTCTCCATAAACTTCAACTGGTTCAGAACTCTGCTGCTCGCATCATCACACACACACCTTCTATCCACCACATCACACCCGTCTTACAACAGCTCCACTGGCTTCCCATCACACACCGCAATACAAAATCCTGCTCCACACATTCAAAGCCATCCACAACCTCACACCTCCATATCTCTCTGACCTCCTCCATATTGCCACACCTGTTCGCTCTCTTCGCTCCTCCTCCTCTCTCCAGCTCTCTGTCCCCTCTGCCCGTCTTGTTACAATGGGGAGCAGGGCATTCAGTCGCTCTGCTCCCCAGCTCTGGAACACTCTCCCTCCTGACCTCCGCAACACAGACACTCTCACACACTTCAAATCCAAACTCAAAACTCATCTGTTCAAACTGGCCTATTCATTATAACCACAACTGCACTGTCTTTTCATATGCCTGATTTTAATGTAGATTTTAACTGTTGCTTTTACTGTTATAATGTTTATATTTTTTATATTGATGTATAAACTTGTTGTGAGGCGACCTTGAGTGCCCAGAAAGGCGCCCTATAAATAAAATGTATTATTATTATTATTAAATATTCCAACAGCCTCAGAACATTGTTAGTATGATTATGTGTGTGCGTCTCACCAGGTCTGTGCGTCCGGCCGCTCTTCAGAAGAGTCTCTCCAATAATCTACTCCAAACTGTCGAACAGGAGACGAATGGGCGAGTCGCGGTTACACTTCCTCATCCTTGTTTCACAGGAGGTTGGATCTCGAAAAAGTTCCACCTTACAAAGTAACACAGCAGCACAGATGTTGTGAGCATCTGTGCAACATTTAAAGGTAAAATATTCACACTTAAAATGACCTGGGGCAGGATCTGGGCCTAATAAACCTCATTTTAATAAATATACCATTGCCTTTGTAATGGCTGACATTATCCACTAGATGCCGCCAAAATCATCATCTGACTGACAACTGAACTGTGTTTAACTGTTACAGTTTTTAAAATCTTTTTTCCATATTTTTTGAAACTGGGTTCAGTTTGATCTTTTGGTTCTGAACAGGAGCACCGGGTCAGATCCTCTGGAGCGTTTCTCATCAGTTCTCACGGTTCTTGGGCTTTTTTTCTCAAAACACTTGACACGTCTCCTTGAGTCATGATCATTGAATAGTTTTTTCAACATGTTTTTCCAGTACTACAGGTTCACATGAAGTTTAGGCGTGTTGGCCCCAAACACTGTCACTTTCACTACAGAAATTCAATAATGGTAAAAAACTACAATTTGTGAACTCCCAAAATCTAACACATGATTTCACATGTGATTCAAACTTCCTACATACAGTGTATCCTGTTTGTCCAGTGTCGGAGTAAACGTCTTGTTGCAAAAGTGTTTTCATGTATTTGCTCTTCAGACATTTCTCAGTTTTCTAAGTATTTGGATAAAATACCATCAAATCCAGTGTGTAAAAATAATATGTATATTTTTATTTCAGTTATATTTTTGACAAAAATGTTTGAATATATTGACTGGCTTCAGACAAAACATCAGCCCCAGATTCGTCAGTGTAAAGAATGAACCCCACTGCAGGTGCAGGACTGAAGCTCCGACGCTGCTCTGAACGAAAGAGCCCAGGAAAACAGAGTTCTGATGGAAACATTTGTTTGAAGAAGATTGGAGTTTTAAAAGAAAAACTGCACTTTCTCTGAAATAACATTTTGTTTGGAAAAACTGTAACCCAGGGATTCTGCGTGAATTCTGTTTAGAAAATGTCAATTTTCTATAGAGAAATTTGTCAAAGCGCAAAAAAGTAAAAGGCCTGTTCTTTTGAAGTATAAATGAGATTACTGAGATATTTTCTCAGCATGTGTGTCGGTTTGTATGAAAACAGTAGGTGAACCTGGTTTATAAGTCTTCAGTTGTTTTTTGTTTTGTTTTTTTCAGTTTTTGGACACACAATTGGCTGTGTAATGACCGACTAATGACCATAAAGGATCAGGACTTCAGTTCAGTGTCTTGACTCAGTCCCAGGCACAGGCTAATTCATAAAAATGTTCAGATCTTCTCATTAGTAGCACAAACATTGGGCCTCTTTCGTGAAACGTTCTTACAAACATTTTTGGCGTTCACAAAAATTTCTTAACTAAAAAAGTTCTTCTGGAAGAACAAATCCTCCGAACAAACAACACAAACAACAAAAAATTCTACTGTTTTAGAATATTATCACTCTGATAATGCAACTAAAAGTTTTAATTCCTCTATGATGATTGATGATGATCCTGGGTTCTGGTTCTCTGTTGTCCTGTTTCTTGGCTCTCTTCATTTTATTGAAAGCCCACCAAGGAGATGGTGGTGGACTTCCGCAGACGCCACTCTACTGTCACCTCAGTGAACATCCAGGGAAGAGACATTGAGAGAGTGGACTCTTACAAGTACCTGGGTGTTCATCTGAACAATAAACTGGACTGGACTCATAACACAGATGCACTGTACAGGAAGGGCCAGAGTCGGCTCTATCTCCTGAGGAGACTGCGGTCCTTTGGAGTGAGAGGGCCACTCCTGAGGACCTTCTATGACTCTGTGGTGGCATCAGCCATCCTGTACGGTGTGTTCTGCTGGAGCAGCAGCGTCACAGAGAGGGAGAAGAAGAAACTGGACAAGATCATCAAGAAGTCCAGCTCAGTCCTGGGCTGTCCTCTGGACTCAGTGCAGCAGGTGGGGGACAAGAGGGTCCTGGCTAAACTCATGTCTATGCTGGACCATGAGTGTCGCCCCCTGCAGGACGCCCTGTCTGCTCTGGAGAGCAGCATCAGTGACAGACTGATTCACCCTCGCTGTGTAAAGGAGAGATTTCGCAGGTCTTTCCTTCCTGCTGCTGTTAGACTGTATAATGAACACTGTTAACACTGAACATGTGAACACTGTTAACACTGAACATGTGAACACTGTTAACACTGAACATGTGAACACTGTTAACACTGAACATGTGTCATTCAACTCTATCTATGTGCAATACTGAAAACCTCTGGTACAATTCACTCATGTCACTTTACTGATATTTATCCTGTCTGTACATAAACATAGTCATATTACTGTAAATAACATAATATACTGAAGTCACTTTACTGAGATTTACTCTGTTCATTTGCTGCACTGTTACTTTTATTGTACATAATAGTTTTTTTTTTTTTGGTATTTTATATTTTATATTTTTGTTCCACCGGAACAAAATTAGAGTCTATCTTTAAGTCTATTTCTAAATTATTCTTTTTTTAGCCATTATCTATTATCTTGTTTTCTTGTTTTATTGCATGTTCCATTTTCCTGCTGTTCTTGAACTGTGCGTTGCAACACTGGAATTTCCCCACTGTGGGACTAATAAAGGCATATCTTATCTCATCTTATCTTGGATCTTATCCCACCAAATAAAGTAAAAATTGGAGAATCATCAAAATACTTTAAATTCCCCTGGAGTCCCTGAAGAACGCACCACTGAATGTGAAAATCTGTTTTATGTTGTATTTGATCAAAGCTGTTTTTGTCTGTTTCAGCTCTGGACACTCGGCTTCACTCGGCTTCACTCAGTTTTTGGAGCCTTCGACTTTCAAAATGAAGCTTTAATATGGAGCAGGGCACGTTTCTGCTGCTGCGTTTCCTGAGTCCTACTGAGAGATTGAGTTTAAATGTCCCATAATCCTCTGCTCTGTTCTAACGCCGTTTCCTCATCACACAAACAGACCTGAACACAACTCCAGAGGAGCTACGCTAACAGCTGCACGTTTACCAGAGAAATGTCGTGTTTGTGAATTTTGTTTTCACTGTCGCTAATGCTAATGCTAATGCTAATGCTTCTCAAATATGAAGCTGGACTCTCGGGGTCTGAGCTGAAATAATGTGATGATTTACTGAACTTGACATGAGAATATTATTAAACGAAGTGATTTCTGTTAATAAATTCAAAATGATAAACATGAAGCACTGAGTTTTTAATCCCACGTCAGAATACTGTAGTTTTAATCACATTAAAATACTGTTGTTCTGTAGTTTTAATCACATTTATTGACAGTTTCTCATGATTCTAACATTTTTTACATAAATCAGACATTTTCAGACATGTTTTAAACATTTAGACAATTTAGACAATTTCCTTCATCACAAACAAACAGTAACCTGTCCCTGTCTCTGATTGGTCCAAATACAGCCCAAACCCCACCCACCCCTAGCTCCGGCCAATAAAAACACGTTTCCTTCTTTTTAAATCAAATTTAAATCATTTCAAGTGAAGAGGCGGAGTTTCCACAGCAGCTCGTCAAGAAGAGGAACGATAAGAGCAAACTCCACTCGGCTTAAGGTCTGAGGTCAAAGCACCAATGTGAGGCTACAGCAGAAACAGATGCCCTCCCATCCCCCTGCATCCCGTGTGTCAGATGCCCTCCCATCTCTTCTGCTCTGAAATAACAGTCAGAACTTGGCACAAAGCAGCCAATCAAGAGGCTTCTGGGGGTCAGGCGTGCGCTCTGATTGGATAAGGTATTTCCATGTATGGTGAAAGAGGCGTGTCCAGCTGCGTCGAGGGCAGAGGATCATGGGTATGCAGTGTGGCATCAGTGTGATGTGGGCGTGGGGATGGCGTGGGGCCTGTCGGGCTGATGCCGAGTTCATGTGACCACAGAAACTCAGGAGTGAAAAAACTCGGTTGGAATTTTGACCCGTAAACTGATGCAGAAGTGTCAGAAAAAGTGTCACCAGAAACGCTCAAAGGAACGCTCGGGGGAACGCTCGGGGGAACGCTCGGAGGAACGCTCGGGGGAACGCTCGGGGGAACGCTCGGAGGAACGCTCGGAGGAACGCTCGGGGGAACGCTCTGGTGAACGCTCTGGTGAACGCTCGGGGGAACGCTCGGGGGAACGCTCGGGGGAACGCTCGGGGGAACGTGCTGGGGAACGCTCGGGGGAACGCTCGGGGGAACGCTCGGGGGAACGCTCTGGGGAACGCTCGGGGGAACGCTCGGGGGAACGCTCGGGTGAACGCTCGGGGGAACGCTCGGGGGAACGCTCTGGTGAACGCTCGGGGGAACGCTCGGGTGAACGCTCGGGGGAACGCTCGGAGGAACGCTCGGAGAAACGCTCTGGGGAACGCTCGGGGGAACGCTCGGAGAAACGCTCTGGTGAACGCTCGGGGGAACGCTCGGGGGAACGCTCGGGGGAACGCTCGGAGGAACGCTCGGGGGAACGCTCGGGGGAACGCTCGGGGGAACGCTCGGGGGAACGCGCTGGGGAACGCGCTGGGGAACGCTCGGGGGAACGCGCTGGGGAACGCTCTGGTGAACGCTCGGGGGAACGCTCGGGGGAACGCGCTGGGGAACGCTCTGGTGAACGCTCGGGGGAACGCTCGGAGGAACGCTCGGAGGAACGCTCGGAGGAACGCTCGGGGGAACGCTCGGAGGAACGCTCGGAGGAACGCTCGGAGGAACGCTCTGGTGAACGCTCTGGTGAACGCTCGGGGGAACGCTCGGAGGAACGCTCGGGGGAACGCTCGGAGGAACGCTCGGAGGAACGCTCGGAGGAACGCTCGGAGGAACGCTCTGGTGAACGCGCTGGGGAACGCGCTGGGGAACGCTCGGGGGAACGCGGCGGTCTCTGAGTTTCCGAGGTCACGTGACCACAGCGCGAGCGTCTGTGGAATCTGGACAGAACTGAAAACCAAACGCTGAAATCTCAAATGTAAACGACACAAACAGATTCTCATAAAAAATATCTGAACAGTTTGATCCAAAACGTCTCCTACAAAATAAAAGTCTGACAATAATATTTCAAAATCAAAGAACACCACCACTGTTTAGTCAGGTCAGTATGAAGTCTGGACCAGGACTAAACCAGGACTGAACCAGGACTAAACCAGGTCTGAACCAGGTCTAAACTTCATATACCAAATGTAAACAGAGTTAGCGTCTAAAGCTAATAAATTACTCTACTTAAACAGTGATAAATACTGTTCTCTGATTGGCTGCTGTGAGTGCAAACACGATGTCATGGCACCAACAGCCAATCAGACGCCTTCAGAGGAGAGGGCTGGGCTCTGATTGGCTGACGGGTATGATTTGTGTTCTTTTATGGTCAAGTGTCTTTTTAAACAGGAACAGAGGACTCCACGTTCAGTTTGAGAGTTCGGGCGGCGGCGTAACGGCGAAGCACTTTAGAGTCTGTGGAAGGGCATCAGGTGTAAAAGTGTGTGCTATTAGAGATGGGCCCCTGAGAGAGGCCCCAAGGCACTTTTCAGATGAAGAGCTGAGCTACGAGCCGAGACCACAGACCGTGGAAAAAAAAAGGAGCTCACGCAGCGTCAGGCAAACGAAGATTTGGAATTCTGTATCATAGCAACCAAAGAGCCAATCAGGAGCAAGGCTGTTAGAGGTAACACCCCTTAGCAACCGCGGGGAAAGAAGGCGCCCGATTGGTGTGTTTGACATGTCCACAGAGACGTCCCGTCTGTGGAGGACACAGGACGGAGCTCTGAACCATCGGCGAAAAAGTCAAACTGAACGTGGAGTTTTCTGAAGCCTCAGAAACACAATAACACACAATATGGCCACAATATTTGGAACAGGGTCTAAACCGGGTCTAAAGCAGGACTAAACCGGGTCTAAACCGGGTCTAAAGCAGGACTAAACCAGGACTAAACCAGGACTAAACGGGATCTAAACCGGGACTAAACCAGGACTAAACCAGGACTAAAGGCACTGTGCTGTACCTAATAAAGTGGCCAGTTACAACATGTGTTGAGTGCGCCCCCTGCTGGTGCTACAGGAGATGATTGTTTGAG
>CM057085.1:43407421-43472597 GCA_029959045.1 Taenioides sp. WSHXM2023
GGGTCTGTGGGGGTCTGTGGGCGTCTGTGGGCTTCTGTGGGGGTCTGTGGGGGTCTGTGGGCGTCTGTGGGCGTCTGTGGGGCGTCTGTGGGGCGTCTGTGGGCGTCTGTGGGCGTCTGTGGGGCGTCTGTGGGGCGTCTGTGGGGCGGTCTGTGGGCGTCTGTGGGCGTCTGTGGGCGTCTGTGGGCGTTTCTTTTATACGTTCAGGTTTTTATTTCCTCTCCTCCTCTGACCCTCTGCTGGAGAGAGAGAGGGAGCGAGAAACAAACGACTGCCAGAGAGTCCAGCCGCTCTACGTCCTCCCAGTCCTGGTCTGGTCCTGGTCTGGTCCTGGTCCGGTCCTGGTCCGGTTCTTACCCCACGGTCTTGTGCGTCTCCATGAGCACGGTGCCGTCACTTCCTGGAGGGGCATGGAGTTGTAGCGCACGTTCACTTGGCTCCGCCTAAGAAGAATCTCTCGTCCAATCTTCAGCCCCTCGTACAGAGCAGCCAGTAGGGAACACTCCCAGACACGCCAACACCATCTCTGATTGGTCCAGAGGGAGCAGAGGGGCGGGGTTAGAGTCTCCTCAAAATCACACCTGAGTTAATCTGGGCAGGGCATCTGATTTAAACCCTATCCTGATTAAAGAGGAGGTTGTCACTGTAACACGTCACAGATTCAGATCTCCATGTTCCTTTTGTAGATTTGAAAATGTTAAATTCACCAAAACAACAGATTCCCAGGTTTTATGAGTTTCATCCCTCCCTTTGCTCTCTGTGCTAAGTCCCTCCCCCTTCAGAGCTCTACCCCAACACACTCAGCCTCTCTGTGCTAAGTCCCCTCCCCCTTCAGAGCTCTATCCCAACACACTCAGCCTCTCTGTGCTAAGTCCCTCCCCCTTCAGAGCTCTACCCCAACACACTCAGCCTCTCTGTGCTAAGTCCCTCCCCCTTCAGAGCTCTATCCCAACACACTCAGTGTGCGTCGCACTAATGAAACTCCTGCATCAACATCAGGTTTGTCCAGTTGTTGTGTTCAGTTTTGTCTCATGTTTTTGTGTATTTATGGAGAATTGTTGTGTGGAGCCTGGGGGACGTAGACTTGTGGGCGGAGCCTCGTACAGACTCGTACTGTGGGAGCATGGGGGACGTAGACTTGTGGGCGGAGCCTCGTACAGACTCGTACTGTGGGAGCCTGGGGGACGTAGACTTGTGGGCGGAGCCTCGTACAGACTCGTACTGTGGGAGCCTGGGGGACGTAGACTTGTGGGCGGAGCCTCGTACAGACTCGTACAGAGGGAGCCTGGGGGACGTAGACTTGTGGGCGGAGCCTCTTACAGGCTCGTACTGCTAACTGTAAGGAGGGTTTAAAAAGGCCCAGGAGAGATCACTAGATTACACAAACACGGATGAGCCTAAAACCTCTTGATGTTTGTGGTGAGGAAGAGTTTGCTGAATCCTCGTCTTTAATCACGAGTCTGTGAAAGTGTAAGAGTGTAAAAGTGTGCGGAGCGTTTTGTGTTTAAAGGGTCAGAGCGTCTGATTTCAGTCCATGAACCTTCAGGATATTTCCAGGGAGAACAGATTTATTTATTTCTAAAAGAAACACTAAGCTGAAGAAGGACGCACCTCCAGGAGAGTTGATGACCAGACCAGAAAACAGAAGCTCCACGTTCTGGTAACCGAAGTAAAACGTCATGACCTAAAGGAAGACACAATGAGACCTCCGACCCTCTCACCCCCGCCTCCTCCGACCCTCTGACCCCCGCCTCCTCCGACCCTCTGATCCCCGCCTCCTCCGACCCCGCCTTCTTTGATTCTCTGACACCCGCCTCCTCTGACCCTCTGACCCCGCCTCCTCTGATTCTTTGACCCCCGCCTCCTCTGACCCTTTGACCAAGCCTCCTCTGATTCTCTGACCCCCGCCTCCTCTGACCCCACCTCCTCTGACCCCCGCCTCCTCTGACCCTCTGACCCCGCCTCCTCTGACCCCCTGACCCCCGCCTCCTCTGACCCCCTGACCCCCGCCTCCTCTGACCCCCTGACCCCGCCTCCTCTGACCCTCTGACCCCCCGCCTCCTCTGACCCTCTGACCCCCGCCTCCTCTGACCCTCTGACCCCCCGCCTCCTCTGACCCTCTGCCTCCTCTGACCCCGCCTCCTCTGACCCTCTGACCCCCGCCTCCTCTGACCCTCTGACCCCGCCACCTCTGCCTCCTCTGACCTCTGCCTCCTCTGACCTCTGCCTCCTCTGACCTCTGCCTCCTCTGACCTCTGCCTCCTCTGACCCTCTGACCCCCGCCTCCTTTGACCCTCTGACCCCGCCTCCTCTGACCCTCTGACCCCCGCCTCCTCTGACCCTCTGACCCCCGCCTCCTCTGACCCTCTGACCCCCGCCTCCTCTGACCCTCTGACCCCGCCTCCTCTTCTGACCCCCTCCTCTATATAGTCAAAGTAAACGTACCATGCCCATGTGCCCCTCGTGCCCCCCGTGCCCCCCAGTGGTCCCGCCGTGCCCGCCGTGTGTGGTGAGGGTGGGCGCCTCTGTCATGGCGTGATGGGCGTGGCCACTGTGGTCCATGCTCGAATTATCCATTTCTGAAAAACAGCACAAATATTTTTAAACAAGAGACAAAAGCAACGACCAACCCCATAGTCCCTGTCTGACCCCTGACCTCTGACCTCTGTGGATCCTTCTGCTCTGTGACATTTTAAATCTCAATCTTGATCTAAAACAACTTCAGAAAGAAACAAGAGCTCCGACTTCAGCTTTAGACAAATGTGGAGTCCAATGAGTACGTCTTGAAAATAAGAGATTAAAGATTCTCAAACATGAATTAGTCCAAATCCAACTTCAGAGGGTCAGAGAAGAAACGACTAGAACATGGAGAAACATCTGAGGAGAACAGTTTGGAGAAACATCTGAGGAGAACAGTTTGGAGAAACATCTGAGGAGAACAGTTTGGAGAAACATCTGAGGAGAACAGTTTGGAGAAACATCTGAAGAGAACAGTTTGAAGAAACATCTGAGGAGAACAGTTTGGAGAAACATCTGAGGAGGACAGTTTGGAGAAACATCTGAGGAGAACAGTTTGGAGAAACATCTGAGGAGAACAGTTTGAAGAAACATCTGAGGAGAACAGTTTGGAGAAACATCTGAGGAGGACAGTTTGGAGAAACATCTGAGGAGAACAGTTTGGAGAAACATCTGAGGAGAACAGTTTGAAGAAACATCTGAGGAGAACAGTTTGGAGAAACATCTGAGGAGAACAGTTTGAAGAAACATCTGAGGAGAACAGTTTGGAGAACACAGTCACACGTAAACATATACAGGAGCTTCAGAGTTAAATCTTAATCTTGAACCTCCTCCCAGAATGCATCAGTCCTACCGTGTGCTCTGGCGGCGCTCCTCTGCGTCTGTCTCAGATCTGACTCAGAAACACCACACTTTCCCCATCCTGTGAGATCATCAGCGTCACCGCCGTAACCACAGAAACCGCATCCAGACACACGGCCTTAATGTGATTGGCTGTTGGGCCCTGAGGCTAAACGAGCGCTCCAGCCAATCAGATCACAGCATTTGGGACAATTACATAAAGGTCAAGCGTCTTTAATGTGTGTCCTGTGTCCTTAAGGGAGCCACAACAGCACGAGCCGCTCAGGGAGTTCACAGTTTACATCAGAGACAGGCCGATATATCGCTTTGCCCATATTTGCACGTCTTTGTACGGTATCGGTTATCGGCCTTGGCTCTCCGTTTGGACTCGCCAGTCGCTGCGTGAGGTTTTGCTGGAACACTTTTGTGTGACGGTGGCTCCTTCAAAAACAGAGCAGTTCTGTTCACTGTCGTTTGTCTTATTACAGTTTAATTCTGCACAAAAGTAACACACAATATTCAGGCCCGAATTTTAAATCAGGCACTTTGGGGGAAATCGATCCAAATCGCCCCAAAACTGGCCCAAAAATATCGGCACAACTTATCGGTGACTGGCTGCTCTGGATTTGAAATAATCGGTATCGGTTATGACAAAACCCATATCGGTCGATCTCTACTTTATGTATCTGCACCAATATCAGATACAAGTATTGGATCGGTGCATCCCTGGTCCTTGGGCAAGACACTTAATCTGCCTTGGCCCCAATGTGAGCGTGCACACTAGTGTGAACCGTCTACAGTGTGAACAGTGTGAACAGTCTACAGTGTGAACAGTGTGAACAGTCTACACTGTGAACCGTCTACAGTGTGAACAGTGTGAACAGTCTACAGTGTGAACAGTGTGAACAGTCTACAGTGTGAACAGTGTGAACCGTCTACAGTGTGAACAGTCTACAGTGTGAACAGTGTGAACAGTCTACAGTGTGAACAGTCTACACTGTGAACCGTCTACAGTGTGAACAGTGTGAACAGTCTACAATGTGAACAGTGTGAACCGTCTACAGTGTGAACAGTCTACAGTGTGAACAGTGTGAACAGTCTACAGTGTGAACAGTCTACACTGTGAACCGTCTACAGTGTGAACAGTGTGAACAGTCTACAGTGTGAACAGTGTGAACCGTCTACAGTGTGAACAGTCTACAGTGTGAACAGTGTGAACAGTCTACAGTGTGAACAGTCTACAGTGTGAACAGTCTACAGTGTGAACAGTGTGAACAGTCTACAGTGTGAACAGTCTACAGTGTGAACAGTGTGAACAGTCTACAGTGTGAACAGTCTACAGTGTGAACAGTGTGAACAGTCTACAGTGTGAACAGTCTACAGTGTGAACAGTGTGAACAGTCTACAGTGTGAACAGTCTACAGTGTGAACAGTCTACAATGTGAACAGTGTGAACAGTGTGAACAGTCTACAGTGTGAACAGTGTGAACAGTCTACAGTGTGAACAGTCTACAGTGTGAACAGTCTACAATGTGAACAGTGTGAACAGTCTACAGTGTGAACAGTCTACAGTGTGAACAGTCTACAGTGTGAACAGTGTGAACAGTCTACAGTGTGAACAGTCTACAGTGTGAACAGTGTGAACAGTCTACAGTGTGAACAGTGTGAACAGTCTACAGTGTGAACAGTCTACAGTGTGAACAGTGTGAACAGTCTACAGTGTGAACAGTCTACAGTGTGTACAGTGTGAACAGTCTATAGTGTGAACAGTCTACAGTGTGAACAGTCTACAGTGTGAACAGTGTGAACAGTCTACAGTGTGAACAGTCTACAGTGTGAACAGTGTGAACAGTCTACAGTGTGAACAGTCTACAGTGTGAACAGTGTGAGCAGTCTACAGTGTGAACAGTCTACAGTGTGAACAGTGTGAACAGTCTACAGTGTGAACAGTGTGAACAGTCTACAGTGTGAACAGTCTACAGTGTGAACAGTGTGAACAGTCTACAGTGTGAACAGTGTGAACAGTCTACAGTGTGAACAGTCTACAGTGTGAACAGTCTACAGTGTGAACAGTCTACAAGGTGAACGATCAGGGGAAAAAATAAGAAACATGAAGGAAAAATTGTCCAGACTTTGAACAGTAGTGTAGGTCCAAACCAAGACTAAACCATGATCTGGGCCTGAGTCTGAGTCTGAGTCTGAGTCTGGGCCTGGGCCTGGGTCTGGGCCTGGGTCTCGGTCTCGGTCTGCTCTACTGAAGCAGCCGTTCACATGGGCAGAACTGAAAATAAAAGTGAATTTGCACCAGACAAAGGTTCATGAGAAAAGAATGAGGAAATGTGCCCAACCAAAAACCTCAAAGACCAGGTCTAAACCAGGTCTGAACCAGGTCTGAACCAGGTCTGAACCAGGTCTAAACCAGGTCTAAACCAGGTCTGAACCAGGTCTAAACCAGGTCTGAACCAGGTCTGAACCAGGTCTGAACCAGGTCTAAACCAGGTCTGAACCAGGTCTAAACCAGGTCTGACCTGGGTCACAGGTGAGTCCTTATCAGTTGTGGCTCTTCCTTGAGGACAGAAGTTGGACCCTGGACTCATAAAGTGCCTCCGTGTGGAGTTAAATATAGTCTGTGACACAGGCTCAGGGTCAAACTCCTCGCTCCTGCTGATGCCATCGTTTGTAACTCAGACCTATTCTCCAAACTGTTCTCCTCAGATGTTTCTCCAAACTGTTCTCCTCAGATGTTTCTCCAAACTGTTCTCCTCAGATGTTTCTCCAAACTGTTCTCCTCAGATGTTTCTCCAAACTGTTCTCCTCAGATGTTTCTCCATGTTCTAGTCGTTTCTTCTCTGACCCTCTGAAGTTGGATTTGGACTGATTCATGTTTGAGAATCTTTAATCTCTTATTTTCAAGACGTACTCATTGGACTCCACAGTTTTCTAAAGCTGAAGTCTGAGCTCTTGTTTCTTTCTGAAGTTGTTTTAGATCAAGATTGAGATTTAAAATGTCACAGAGCAGAAGGATCCACAGGGGTCAGAGGTCAGAGGTCAGACAGACACAGGGACTATGGGGCTGGTTTAACCTAAAAAACATTTGGAGCCATCAGTCCTACACCTACCTGAGGAGTCTGGATCAGGTCTGGATCAGGTCTGATGCTGTGAGGACAAAAACAGAGACAGTCAGATCCTTTTGACCAATCACAATCCACTGCTCATGCAAAACAGCCAATCAGCTCCCACCGCGCCTGAGCAAAAGCCAATCAGCTCCCACCGCACCAGAGCAACAGCCAATCAGCTCCCACAGCACCAGAGCAACAGCCAATCAGCTCCCACCGCACCAGAGCAACAGCCAATCAACTCCCACAGCACCAGAGCAACAGCCAATTAGACTGGGACGTCCCCCGTCCCAGTCTAATACAGAGGGACAGGACGGGAGGGCATCTGACACAGAGGGACAGGACGGGAGGGCATCTGACACAGAGGCACAGGACGGGAGGGCATCTGACACAGAGGCACAAGACGGGAGGGCATCTGACACAGAGGGACAGGACAGGCATCGGACACAGAGGGACAGGACGGGCATCTGACACAGAGGGACAGGACGGGAGGGCATCTGACACAGAGGGACAGGATGGGAGGGCATCTGACACAGAGGGACAGGACACAGAGGGACAGGACGGGAGGGCATCTGACACAGAGGGACAGGACGGGAGGGACAGGACGGGAGGGCATCTGACACACTGGGTCACAGAGTGCACTGGGAGTTACCTGCACATCTCCGACACAATCCACAATACAAACGCAAATAAACAAGAGACCAAGACCGAGAACTAAACCAGGTCCAGCTCTGCACTAAAGCTGGACCAAACCAAGACTAAACCCGGACTAAACCAGGCCTGAACCAGGACTAAACAACGCCTGAACCCGGATTAAACCCGGATTAAACCCAGACTAAACCAGGACTAAACCCGGACTACAGCAGCCTTGTGCAGAGTAGAGGTCAGTGACACTTGTGGACGCTCTTCTCACCTTCAAATCTCGCGTGTTTTGCTCCGTTGGGCTCGTGTTCGTGAGTTCTGGTGGGTTTGGGTTCCGGATCTTTGGGGTTTTCACACACGTCGTGAAATGTTCCGTATAAATCCCAAACTCGGCCAAAGTGGATTTAACCCTCCGCTCGGACTCTGCACACTTCCACGTCTCTGCGTCTGACGTCAGCGCGCAGGGGCCGTGCGTCTGCCACGTCAATGCGTGTGGTCAGGTGACGTGCGCGTGCTCATAATCCTCTGAAACTTCTTTTTTATTTTTCGATGTTTAAAGCTCCTCTAAGACAAACCCTGCACTCTCAAACTGAAAACACTCTGTTCCACCTTGTGATGTCATCATGTGGTGATACAGGAAGTGCTCCACTGTGTTTTTAAACTCCACACACCTTCACTAGAATCATTTGGATCATTTCAGTCCTGGAATTGTCGATCTCGACTGAACTAAAGGTAAAAGGAGCTGTTCACTTGAAAACTACCACTTGATGACATCACAAGGTGGAACAGAGCGTTTGGAGCTTTGGAGATGTAGACAGACTAATAATAAAGAGTTCCTCAAACATGTGAATGAAACAAAACTATAATTACAGGTTTTACAGGTTCTGTTTGTGTCTTCAGAAATATCAGATTCAAGGAAGTGAAGCTTTACTGGACACCTCTGTGTGTCAGATGCCCTCCCCGTGTCAGATGTGTGTCAGATGCCCTCCCCGTGTCAGATTTTTTGTTTATTGTGATGTGTGAGCCCCTGTGTCCAACTCATGTCCCTGTGGATTCATAAAGTCAGTCTGAGTCCTAGGTCTCGGATGCCCTCCCCCTGTCTCAGATGCCCTCCCTGTGTCAGATGCCCTCCCCGTGTGTCACATGCCCTCCCCGCTCTTACTCTGACACTCTCTCTTTTATTGTGAAAGCGCAGCAGCGGAAGTGGCGGTTCCTAAGATGGCGGCTGTGCTCCGTGCTCCTCGCGCTCCGCTCCGGTTTCCCGCCGCGGCTCCGGTTTCCCGTCGTTAAGCGCGCTCCCGCTGCCGGATGAGGTGCGCGTGACCGAGGCGCGGATGTTGCGCGTGAACCGGAGCGCGCTGCTGTACGTGCTCGCGCTCGGCAGCTGCGCGTTCCTGCTGTTCCAACTGTACTACTACCGGAAGTACGTCACTAAGGTCCGTAAACAAAGCCCTGCTCTGAGATCCCTGTGTGTCAGATGCCCTCCCCGTGTGTGTCAGATACCCTCCCCATGTGTCAGATGCCCTCCCCGTGTGTCAGATGCCCTCCCTGTGTCAGATGCCCTCCCCGTGTGTCACATGCCCTCCCTGTGTGTCAGATGCCCTCCCTGTGTGTCAGATGCCCTCCCCGTGTGTCAGATGCCCTCCCTGTGTCAGATGCCCTCCCCGTGTGTCACATGCCCTCCCTGTGTGTCAGATGCCCTCCCTGTGTCAGATGCCCTCCCCGTGTGTCAGATGCCCTCCCCGTGTGTCAGATGCCCTCCCTGTGTGGGGTTCTGGCGCCCCCTAGAGTCTAAAATAACCTGGACTTTATATTTTTATATCGACGTAACAAGATCAGACTTTGGGTTTTGTTTAATGAAAAACTTTAAAAAAAGAGACAAAACTGGTGAAAAACGATCAAAGCTCCAGAAACACAAACTCTGAGATTTAATCCATGTTCTGATGTTCCTCCTCAAAAACACCTGCAGTTGTGTTTGTTTCATTCACATGTTTGAGGAAGTGTCCTTAGTACAGGTGTTATAAAGTGTCCTTAGTACAGGTGTTATAAAGTGTCCTTAGTACAGGCGTTATAAAGTGTCTTTAGTACAGGCGTTATAAAGTGTCCTTAGTACAGGCGTTATAAAGTGTCTTTAGTACAGGCGTTATAAAGTGTCCTTAGTACAGGCGTTATAAAGTGTCCTTAGTACAGGCGTTATAAAGTGTCCTTAGTACAGGCGTTATAAAGTGTCCTTAGTTATAAAGTGTCCTTAGTACAGCTGTTATAAAGTGTCCTTAGTACAGCTGTTATAAAGTGTCCTTAGTACAGGTGTTATAAAGTGTCCTTAGTACAGGTGTTATAAAGTGTTCATAAAGTGTTCATGAGTCCAACGGCAGAGGGGAAGAAACTGTTCTTATGGCGAGAGGTTCTGGTCCGTATGGACCGTAGCCTTCTGCCAGAGGGAAGTGGCTCGAATAGTCCATGTCCAGGGTGAGAGGGGTCAGCTGCTATCCGGCCTGCTCGCCCCCCGAGTCCTGGAGACGTACAGGTCCTGGAGAGATGGAAGGCTACAGCCGATCACCTTCTCAGCAGAGCGCACAATGCGCTGCAGTCTCTGTCTGTCCCTGGCAGTGGCCCCAGCGTACCACACAGTGATGGAGGAGGTGAGGATGGACTCAATGATGGCCGTGTAAAACTGCACCATCATCTGGGCAGGCAGCTTGGCTTTCCTCAGCTGCCGCAGGAAGTACATCCTCTGCTGGGCTTTCTTGATGAGGGAGCTGATGGTCGGCTCCCACTTGAGGTTGTGGGTGATGCAGGTGCCCAGGAAGCGGAAGGAGTCCACAGTGGTGATGGAGGAGTCTGTCAGGGTGAGGAGAGGCAGGGGGCTGTGACTTTCCTGAAGTCCACGATCATCTCCACTGTCTTCTGGGCGTTGAGCTCCAGGTTGTTGCTGCTGCACCAGGACACCAGCCGGTCCACCTCCCTCCTGTAGGCAGACTCATCGCCGTCCGAGATGAGCCCGATGAGGGTGGTGTCATCCGCAAACTTAACCAGTTTCACGGAGTCGTGGCTGGAGGTGCAGCAGTTGGTGTAGAGGGAGAAGAGCAGGGGAGAAAGTACACAGCCCTGTGGAGATCCTGTGCTTATAGTCCGAGTGTCCGAGACATTCTTCCCCAGCCGCACGCACTGCCTCCGGTCCGTCAGGAAGTCAGTGATCCACCTGCAGGTGGAGTCAGGCACATTGAGCTGGGCGAGCTTGTCCTGGAGCAGAGCAGGGAGGATGGTGTTAAATGCAGAGCTGAAGTCCACAAACAGGATCCTGGCGTAGGTTCCCGGGGAGTCCAGATGCTGAAGGATGAAGTGGAGGGCCAGGTTGATGGCGTCGTCTACAGACCGATTTGCTCTGTAGGCGAACTGCAGAGGGTCCAGGAGGGGGGAGGTGAAGGACTTGAGGTGAGGCAGAACCAGACGCTCAAATGACTTCATGACTACAGACGTCAGCGCTACAGGCCTGTAGTCATTAAGTCCAGTGATCCTGGGCTTCTTGGGGACGGGAACGATGGTGGACAGCTTGAAGCAGGTTGGGACATGGCATAACTCCAGGGAGGTGTTAAAGATGTCCGTGAAGACAGGAGCCAGTTCTTCAGCGCAGTGTCTCAGGGTGGAAGGAGAGACACCGTCCGGACCTGGGGCTTTCCGTGGGTTTTGCCTTTTAAATGTTTTCGTCACCTCCTGCTTGGAGAGTGTGAGGGCAGTGGTGGAGGAGGAGGGGTCTGAGGTGGGCTTGTCCATTGTCGTCAGTGGGGTGGGGGAGGGGTGTGAGACTTCAAATCTAGCGTAGTAGGTGTTAAGCTTTTCTGCTCGTTGTCGGTCATCCACAGCAGGGGGGGCTTTGGGCCTATAGTTTGTAATTTCCCTCAGACCTTTCCAGACAGAGACGGAGTCGTTGGACCAGAACTTCTCCTTCAGATGGTTATTGTATCTCGATTTAGCCTTCTCCACTTCCTTGCTAAATGAGTACTTGCTCTGTCTGTATGAGTGAGGGTCACCACTTCTGTGCGCCTTTTCCTTCTCCTTCTTCAGCTGCCTCAGTCTGGGTGTGAACCAGGGTTTGTCGTTGTTAAAGGTCACCCTGGTGCAAGATGGAATAATACTGTCCTCACAGAACTGGATGTATGACGTCACTGTGTCCGTGTACTCATCCAGATTCTCTGCGGAAGCCTTGAACATGCCCCAGTCTGTTGTGTCCAAGCATGTGCGAAGCTCCTCCACAGCCTCGCTGGTCCACCTTTTAGAAGTCCTCACTGTTGGTTTGGAGAGTTTCAGTTGTTGTTTGTATGTGGGGATGAGGTGAACCATGACATGATCAGAAAAGCCTAAAGCAGCACGTGACACGCTCCGATAGGCCCCACTGACTGTTGTGTAACAATGATCCAGCGTGTTCTGCTCTCTCGTTGGGCATTTAATAAACTGTTTGTATTTTGGTAACTCCTGGCTCAGGTTTCCCTTGTTAAAGTCGCCGAGGATAATAAGTAGAGAGTCTGGGAAGGTTCGTTCCACATCCAGTATCTGTTCCGCGAGTGCGCGTTGAGCCTCGTGCACGTCCGCGCATGGCGGGATGTAAACAGCAGCCAGAAGGAATGAAGCGAACTCACGTGGCGAGTAGAAAGGTTTGCAGTGAATGAAAACATATTCCAGAGCGGGAGAGCAGTGTTGGGAGATCACAGTTACATCTGAGCACCAGGCGTTGTTGATGTAGAAACAGACCCCTCCACCTTTTGTCTTTCCCCCGGAGAGAGCCCGATGTCTGTCCGCGCGGAGGAGCTGAAATCCGTCCAGGTGTAACGCACGGTCCGGGATCTGCTCGCTGAGCCATGTCTCCGTGAAGCACAAGACACAAGAGGAAGAAAAGTCTCTGTTACTCCTCATCAGCAGCGCCAGTTCGTCCATCTTGTTGCTGAGTGAGCGAATGTTGGACAGGAAAATCCCAGGTAAGGGCGTCCGTGTGCCGCGCCTCCGGAGGCGCACCAGAGCCCCTGCGCGTTTTCCTCGTCTGCGGCGTCTCATTTTTTTGGCCAAAAAATGAACTAAATCTACTGCAGGCACTAAAAAAACTGGCAGTAGATCAGCAGAAGTCGTTGTTCTGATGTTTAGGAGCTCTTCACGAGTGAAAGAGCACGCAGACACACGATTTACGAACAAAAACAGACAAAACAAAGAGCACCAAATCACCAGGGCGACCATACGCGGCGCCATCTTGGAAAACTAGAAAACTAGAGCAGAGGTCAGAGGATTATGGGACATTTAAACTCCACAAATTAAAGGAAATTAAATTATTCTGATAAACATAATATGAGTTACTGTCGCCTTCACTAAACTCTGTGAAACTCATGAGAGCCATGGAAGTACAGGGAGGGCATCTGACACACACGGGGAGGGCATCTGACACACTTTTGTATTGTTGAACATTCCGAAAGTGTCCGAGCTAAAGTTCCCATGGGAAGTGTTCTGTGGGTTTTCGGGGGTTTCGGCGCCCCCTGCAGCCCCGTGTTGGAGTGGCGTTTTGTTCCTTCTCTTGTTTTTCTGTTGCAGGCTGGGCCCCGCCTCCTCAGCGCCGACAGCCAATGGGTGAGCTCCTCCTCTACCACATGACCCTTGAGCGCGATGTCATCGAACTGCCGTATGCAAATGAGACAAAAAAATACAAAAACCACGTTTAGTTTAGAGACATCCACAAACTGAAAGACCTGGTTTAGATCTGGTTTAGTCCCGGTCCAGTCCCGGTCCAGTCCCGGTCCAGTCCCGGTCCAGACCCGGTCCAGTCCCGGTCCAGTCCCGGTTCAGTCCCGGTCCAGACCCGGTCCAGTCCCGGTTCAGTCCTGGTTCAGTCCTGGTTCAGTCCTGGTTCAGTCCTAGTCTAGTCCCGGTTCTGTCCAGGTCTAGTCCCGGTCCAGTCCCGGTCCAGTCCCGGTCCAGTCCTGGTTCAGTCCTGGTTCTCTCCACAGCAGGTGGTGAGGTCCTTCCTGTCCGCGGCCCACAGTTGTCGTCTTCCCGTGTTTCTCATCGACGTCGCAGCTCTGAACTCCATCTCCCACAATGCACCTGGACACCACCACTGTAACTTCCTGTGCAGCCGACCAATCACAGCCTTCGGTCTCAACGCCAAACACTGGAGCCACGACGTGAGTATGAGTGTGATACCGAGGAACTGACTCGATACTCGATACTCGATACATTCAATGGAACTTTATTTTCAGTTTCCATGTGTCCTGATATCTGTGGAATCCCTGGTTCAGTCCTGGTTTAGCCCTGGTTTAGCCCTGGTTTAGTCCTGGCTTAGACCTGGTTTAGTCCTGGTTTGGTCCTGGTTTAGTCCTGGTTTAGCCCTCATTTAGCCCTGGTTTAGTCCTGGTTTAGTCCTGGTTTAGACCTGGTTTAGACCTGGTTTAGTCCTGGCTTAGACCTGGTTTAGTCCTGGTTTAGCCCTGGTTTAGCCCTGGTTTAGTCCTGGTTTAGTCCTGGTTTGGACCTGGTTTAGACCTGGTTTAGACCTGGTTTAGTCCTGGCTTAGACCTGGTTTAGTCCTGGCTTAGACCTGGTTTAGTCCTGGCTTAGACCTGGTTTAGTCCTGGTAGGTTCCATAGTGGTCCAGGTCTAAACCAGGTCCATGGGCGTATACTTGTCTGTGTGTTCTTCTACTTGTTCTGATCCAGATTATTCTTCAGATAATCTGACCCCTGTGTGACCCCTGTGTGACCTCTGACCCCTGTGTCCTCAGAGCTGTTTCCTGTCGGCGCTGGAGCAGAAGGACTTCACCTGGATCCTGACCTCAGGTGAGTCGGGTTTAAAGACGAGGTGTTCTGCAAAATCAAGTTTTCTCTTTTTCTCTCACAGTACGAGTCTGTACGAGGCTCCGCCCACAAGTCTACGTCCCCAGGCTCCCACAGTACGAGTCTGTACGAGGCTCCGCCCACAAGTCTACGTCCCCCATGCTCCCACAGTACGAGTCTGTACGAGGCTCCGCCCACAAGTCTACGTCCCCCAGGCTCCCACAGTACGAGTCTGTACGAGGCTCCGCCCACAAGTCTACGTCCCCCAGGCTCCACACGACAATTCTCCATAAATACACAAAAACATGAGACAAAACTGAACACAACAACTGGACAAACCTGATGTGATGCAGGAGTTTCATTAGTGTGACGCACACTGAGTGTGTTGGGATAGAGCTCTGAAGGGGGAGGGACTTAGCACAGAGAGCAAAGGGAGGAGAGACTCAGAGCGACAAAAACAAAAGTGAAACTAAATAAAAAGTGAATCTGTTTTGGTGAATTTAACATTTTCAAAACAACAAAAGGAACATGAAGATCTGAAAATGTGACAAGTTACAGATAAAACCCCAGAGAAGGAAATACCCCCTCTGTAATACCCCACAGGTATAATACCCCCTCTGTAATACCCCACAGAGGTATAATACTCCCTCTGTAATACCCCACAGAGGTAAATACTCCCTCTGTAATACCCCACAGAGGTATAATACTCCCTCTGTAATACCCCACAGAGGTAAATACCCCTCTGTAATACCCCACAGAGGTAAATACTCCCTCTGTAATACCCCACAGAGGTATAATACTCCCTCTGTAATACCCCACAGAGGTAAATACCCCTCTGTAATACCCCACAGAGGTAAATACCCCTCTGTAACACCCCACAGAGGTATAATACTCCCTCTGTAATACCCCACAGAGGTAAATACCCCTCTGTAATACCCCACAGAGGTAAATACCCCTCTGTAATACCCCACAGAGGTAAATACCCGTCTGTAATACCCCACAGAGGTAAATACCCCTCTGTAATACCCCACAGAGGTAAATACTCCCTCTGTAATACCCCACAGAGGTAAATACCCCTCTGTAATACCCCACAGAGGTATAATACTCCCTCTGTAATACCCCACAGAGGTAAATACCCCTCTGTAATACCCCACAGAGGTAAATACCCCTCTGTAATACCCCACAGAGGTATAATACTCCCTCTGTAACACCCCACAGAGGTAAATACCCCTCTGTAATACCCCACAGAGGTATAATACTCCCTCTGTAACACCCCACAGAGGTAAATACCCCACAGAGGTAAATACCCCTCTGTAATACCCCACAGAGGTATAATACTCCCTCTGTAATACCCCACAGAGGTAAATACCCCTCTGTAATACCCCACAGAGGTATAATACTCCTTCTGTAATACCCCACAGAGGTATAATACTCCCTCTGTAGTACCCCACAGAGGTAAATACCCCCTCTGTAATACCCCACAGAGGTAAATACCCCTCTGTAATACCCCACAGAGGTAAATACCCCTCTGTAATACCCCACAGAGGTATAATACTCCCTCTGTAATACCCCACAGAGGTAAATACCCCTCTGTAATACCCCACAGAGGTAAATACCCCTCTGTAATACCCCACAGAGGTAAATACCCGCTCTTTAAACAAGTTAATGTGTTTCTCAGGAGACGACCCGCGATTGGTCGGTTTGGACGTGTCAGGTGACCAGGTCCCTCTGCATCTGCTGCTGCGTCGTCACGGCAACATCATACAGGTGACCTTTGACCCACACACACCACAGTCCCATTCCTGATCTGGACCTGGATCCAGATTCAGTCCTGTAACCGCAGGCCTCAGTGAGCTTCATTTGACTGGAGCCGAGAGCTGTGGGTGACGTCACACTCACTCAGTCCTGGTTTAGTCCTGGTTTAGTCCTGGTTGAGTCCTGGTTTAGTCCTGGTTTAGTCCTGCTTTAGTCCTGCTTTAGTCCAGGTTTAGTCCTGGTTTAGTTCTGCTTTAGTTCTGGTTAAGTCCTGGTTTAGTCCTGCTTTAGTCCCTGTTGTGTTTCGCAGGTGGTCTTCTTCGTAGAACGTGGTGGTGGATTCTTGTGGCATGGAGCTCTGAGACTAAGACCAGACCAAGACCGGAACTTCCCCTTCGAACATCTGGACTACGGCCGCCATCAGGGGGCCTATGACAGGTCAGTCTGGTTTAGTCCTGGTTTAGACCTGGTTTAGACCTGGTTTAGTCCTGGTTCAGACCTGATTTCTGTCCTGTTTCAGGCCAGACTTGGTCCTCACGGTCCTGGATGGTTTGGACGTTCGCGTCCCTCGGAACGTCACCCACTTCCTGTTGGAGCAGAGACACGCCCACTTCCTGGAGTGCGGTTACCGTGACGCCCGCACCTTCCTGCAGGTGAGACGGGCTTTGGAATCTGCACATGCTCAGAAGGTCTGGCACAAACGTTACTATGACAACACAATGACAAACCCAACCGGCTCCTGTGTCAGTCCCAAAGGAACATTCATGGAACATTCTACAAACTATAAGAGCCACTTTTCTACATCAGCATGAGGGGGTGCTGTCCCTGTGTGACAGGCTCCATCCCTCCATCTCTCTCTCTGTCTGCAGATGTTCCCTCAGGACTCTGATTCCTCTGTTCTCTCTCTCTGTCTGCAGATGTTCCCTCAGGACTCTGGTTCCTCTATTCTCTCTCTCTCTGTCTGCAGATGTTCCCTCAGGACTCTGATTCCTCTGTTCTCTCTCTCTGTCTGCAGATGTTCCCTCAGGACTCTGATTCCTCTGTTCTCTCTCTCTGTCTGCAGATGTTCCCTCAGGACTCTGGTTCCTCTATTCTCTCTCTCTCTGTCTGCAGATGTTCCCTCAGGACTCTGGTTCCTCTGTTCTCTCTGTCTGTCTGCAGATGTTCCCTCAGGACTCTGGTTCCTCTGTTCTCTCTCTCTGTCTGCAGATGTTCCCTCAGGACTCTGGTTCCTCGGTTCTGGACTTCAGGAGGAAAGTCCAGACTCTGCTCCAGATCTCGGTCCAGACTCTGGGCCAGATCCAGGTCCCATTCTGGATTAGCAGCGGCACCTGCCTGGGTCAGAGACACACACACAAACATACAAACACACACACACACACACACTCACACACTCTCTAACCTGGAGCACTCCCCCTGCAGGTTGGCTGAGGCAGTGCGGGGTGATCTCCTACAGCAGAGACGTGGACATCGGGGTCTTCATCCAGGACTTTAGACCAGAGATAGTCCAAGTCCTGACCAAGGCCGGACTCAGGCTCAAGCACCGGTTTGGGAAAGTGAGTTCTGGTTTAGTCCTGGTTCAGTCCTGGTTCAGTTCTGGTTAAGTCCTGGTTTAATAATAATAATACATCAAACTTGTATAACGCTTTTTTGGACACTCAAAGACTCTTAACAAACAGAGTAGAAAGTAGAACTGTAAAAACAGGGGAAATCATGGGGGAAATGCCAATTTGAACAGGTGAGTTTTTAGTCGTGATTTGAAGAGCTGCAGTGAGTCCGAGTTCCTGATGAATTTTGGGAGAGTTCCAGAGCGAGAGGACGGCAGTAGCGAAGGCTCGGTCCCTCAAGGTCCGGTGCTTTGTCCTGATGAGGGGAGTGAGGAGGTTCTTCGTCCTGGTGAGGGAGTGAGGAGGTTCTTTGTCCTGATGAGGGTAGTGAGGAGGTTCTTTGTCCTGATGAGGGGACTGAGGAGATTCTTTGTCCTGATGAGGGGAGTGAGGAGGTTCTTTGTCCTGGTGAGGGAGTGAGGAGGTTCTTTGTCCTGGTGAGGGGAGTGAGGAGGTTTGTTTTTGGAGGTGGGTGGAGGGTAGACCGTACAGAAGGCTATTACAATAGTCAAGTCTGGAGGAGATAAAGGCGTGAATAAGGATTTCTGTGGTGGACTGAGAGAGGTAGGGGCTGATACGGGCGATGTTGCGGAGATGGAAAAAAGATGTTTTGGTGATGTGGCTGATGTGGGCTCTGAATGAGAGGGTAGGGTCTATGATGATACCACTGCGTACAGAGGGGGTAACAGTGTGGCCATCGATGAAGAGGGAAATGTTCTGAGCAGAGGTGAGGAGAGCTTTGGGTCTGGTGATGAGCAGTTCGGTTTTATTGCTGTTGAGTTTGAGGAAGTTGTGGTCCATCCAGGTTTTAATTTCAGGCAGGCAGTTTGTAATGTTGGAGAGAATGACTGGGGTGATGGATTTGGTGGAAATGTGAACCTGAGTGTCATCGGTGTAGCAGTGGAAATGGAGTCCGTGGTGACGGATGATGTGGCCGAGGGGAAGCATGTAGATGATGAAAAGGAGGGGGCCGAGCACCGAACCTTGGGGAACACCAGTGGTGACAGGGGAGGAGTGAGATTTGGAGTTATTTATGGAGATGTAGTGGTGACGGTCAGAGAGGTCAGAGGAGAACCAGGAGAGTGCAGTGCCGGACATGCCAATGCACTTTAGACGGTGAAGGAGGATGGTGTGGTCGATGGTGTCGACTGCTGCACTGAGGTCGAGGAGGAGGAGAATGGAGAGGGAACCAGAGTCTGCTGCGAGGAGGAGGTCGTTGGAGACTTTGAGGAGGGCTGTTTCAGTGCTGTGATGGGGGCGGAAACCAGACTGAAATGTTTCGAAAAGCTGGAAGTTGAGGAGGTATTGTTGGAGTTGGGTGGTGATGCCACGTTCTAATAGCTGGACTTCTTGATGACCTTGTCCAGCTTCTTCCTCTCCCTCTCTGTGACGCTGCTGCTCCAGCAGACCACACTGTACAGGATGGCTGATGCCACCACAGAGTCATAGAAGGTCCTCAGGAGTGGCCCTCTCACTCCAAAGGACCGCAGTCTCCTCAGGAGATAGAGCCGACTCTGGCCCTTCCTGTACAGTGCATCTGTATTATGAGTCCAGTCCAGTTTGTTGTTCAGATGAACACCCAGGTACTTGTAAGAGTCCACTCTCTCAATGTCTCTTCCCTGGATGTTCACTGGTGGGGGGGCAGTAGAGTGGCGTCTGCGGAAGTCCACCACCATCTCCTTGGTTTTCCCTGCGTTGATGAGAAGGTGGTTCCGGTGACACCAGTCCACAAAGTCCTGCGTTACTCCTCTGTACTCCGTGTCGTCATCATCCGTGATGAGACCGATGATGGCAGAGTCATCGGAGAACTTCTGCAGGACGCAGCTGTCCGTGTTGTGTCTGAAGTCTGCAGTGTAGAGTGTGAAGAGGAAGGGCACGAGAACGGTGCCCTGGGGCGCCCCCACACTGCAGGTCATGAGGTCAGACACACAGTCCCGGGCTCTCACAAACTGGGGCCAGTTTGTGAGGTAGTCCAGGATCCACTCAGCCAGGTCACAGTCCACTCCTGCCCACTCCAGCTTGTCCCTCAGGAGCAGCGGCTGGATGGTGTTGAAAGCACTGGAGAAGTCAAAGAACAAGATTCTCACAGTGCTGCCGGGCCTCTCCAAGTGGGACAGCGAGCGGTGCATCAGAGAGATGATGGCAGTGAGAATTCAGATCGTTCACCCACTGTAGGTCTCCCTTTGTCTGGACGGGCGGAGGACTGAAGCCAGAGACACTCTTCACACTTCTCCACACCTCCCTGACATTTCACTGTTGTAGCTGCTGTTCCATCTTCCTCCTGAAGTTGGCCTTAGCCTGTCTGATTTTCCTCCTCAGCTTCTTCTGTACAGTCTTCAGCTCCTCTTTGTTCCCGGACCTGAAAGCTCTCTTCTTCTCCTTCAGCAGAGCTTTAATGTTAATCCACGGCTTGTTGTTTGGAAAACACCGCACCGTCCGAGAGGGTACAGTGTTTTCAAAACAGAAGTTGATGTAGTCCGTAATACAGTCCGTGATAGCATTGATGTCCTCCCCATGAGGCTGGCAGAGCTCTGTCCACACAGTGGTGCTAAAGCAGTCCCTCAGAGCCTTCTTGCTCTCTGCTGTCCACCTCTTCACCACTCGGGGCTCCACAGGCTGCCTGCACACAAGTGGTTCGTACACAGGCCTCAAATGGATGATGTTGTGGTCTGCTCTTCCCAGGGGGGGGAGGGGTGATGAGATGTAGGCCTCCTTGACGTTGGCAAAGAATAAGTCCAAAGTTTTATTATCTCTTGTGGGGCAGGTCACATACTGGGTGTATGTTGGCAGGACAGATGAGGGAGATGCATGGTTGAAGTCCCCGGTGGTGAGGAAGAGGGCCTGAGGATGCTGAGTCTGAAGAGAGCTGATGCAGGACAGCAGAGTGTCACAAGCATTCTCCGCGTTAGCACTGGGAGGAATATACACAGCCAGTGTGATGACGTGTGAAAACTCCTGGGGCAGGTAGAATGGCCTCATGCTAACAGCAAACAGTTCAATGTCTTTATTACACATCTGCTCCTTCACTGTACAGTGTCCAGATTTGCACCATTTCTCGTTCACAAACAGCGCTAGTCCTCCTCCCTTCTTCTTCCCACTCTCCTCCGTCCTGTCCGCGCGCAGCAGGTGAAAGTTGTCCACGGTGACAGTAGAGTCCGGGATCAGCGGTGTTAGCCACGTCTCCGTAAAAACAATGACGCTCGCGTCCCTGAACTCCCGCTGGAATCTAACGAGCGCCGCGAGCTCGTCCGTCTTGTTGGCGAGGGAGTGCATGTTCCCCGTGACGGCGGAGGGGAGAACCGGTCTGCGGCGTACAAGTAGCAGTCAACAAGTTCTGAAGTGGTTGGGTTAGTGGGGAGGGAGGAGGTGGACAGGGAGGATGATATGGAGGAGAGATGCGGCATAGTGATTTAAGGTTGCGGAAGGTTATTGAACGAGTTTGTTTTGGAGTTGGGGTGGGACTGGGTATGTCCAAGGTAACAGCCAGGTGGTCAGAAATGGAGAGGTCAGTTAGTGTGAGGTTAAGGACTGGGACTGAGGCTGAGGAACAGATAAGGTCAAGAATGTGACCATGGGAGTGTGTGGGTGAGCCGACATGTTGGGTGAGATTGAGGCAGTTTAAAATGTCCAAGAAATCTGCTGTAAATTTTAAATGAGGGCAGTCGATGGATATTAAAATCACCAAGGATGAGAATGGATGGGGAGATGGAAGAGAGCTGTGTGTAAAAGTCAGTAAAGTCTGAGAGGAATGATGGACAGGTTTTGGGGGGGTGGTAGATCATGGCGACAAGCAGTGACTGTGAACCAGGGAGTCTGAAGACCAGGTGTTCAAATGAAGTAGTAGGGGCAACAGAGATGGGGCGGAGGTTCAGCTTGTTGTGGTAGATGACTGCGAGGCCTCCTCCTCCACGATTTGGGCGGGGGTTGTCAAAGTAGAGGTATCCGGGTGGTGAGATCTGGTTTAGTGCGGTGTAATCCTGAGGCTTGTGCCAGGTTTCGGTAAGACAGAGTAAGTCCAGTTCATTGTCCATTATGAATTCATGCAGAAGCAGACTTTTGTTAATTGACCGGGTATTGAGAAGGGCTGTTTTGAGATGCTTTTGTTGTGAAATTCTTGTGGAGGAAGTTGGGACTGGAAGGAGGTTGTATTGGGTCATGTGACCTGTACGCAGATGACGTGTTTGGATGATGTTGTGCCGGTATCCAGGATGGCGCGAGCTGCGATCGGACCAGAGTGAAGGAATATTGTTGTTAGCAGTGAAATGGACGTTGAATTTTCGGCGGGAGCCACGGTGGATGTAGGGCCGACGACGGAGAAGGCAGAGCTGCTTTATTGTTGTGGAAATGTCCGGGGAGGGAGGTGCACGGTGGTAGAGACTGAGGAGCTGAGAGGACGAGTACCGAAGAGCCATGGACGGAGACCACACATGAAATCCACAGATGAGGTACAGTCAGAGGGCAGGCAGGAATGCAGCAGAAAAAACATACAGACCATAGGAAGACGAAGATTTAGTTTTATATTTTTATATCTGCTCGGATGGAGAAGCGGCAGCCAAAACGCGCCAGCGTCCTCTCACATCCAGCTAATAGTCCTGGTTCAGTTCTGGTTTAGTCCTGGTTTAGTCCTGGCTCAGTCCTGTTTAGTCCTGGTTTTAGTCCTGGTTTAGACCTGGTTTAAACCTGGTTTAGTCCTGGCTCAGTCCTGTTTAGTCCTGGTTTTAGTCCTGGTTTAGACCTGGTTTAAACCTGGTTTAGTCCTGGCTCAGTCCTGTTTAGTCCTGGTTTTAGTCCTGGTTCTGGTTCTGTTTCAGGTGGAGGACAGCCTGGAGCTCTCGTTTCTTTTGGACGACGTCAAACTCGACATTTTTTTCTTTTACAACGACGGAGACGTGATCTGGAACGGAGGAACGCAGGCGCGCACCGGACGCAAGTTTAAGTGAGTGTTAGACCAGGACTAGACCAGGACTAAAGCGGGACTAGACCAGGACTAGACCAGGACTAAAGCGGGACTAGACCAGGACTAGACCAGGACTAAAGCAGGACTAGACCAGGACTAGACCAGGACTAGACCAGGACTAGACCAGGACTAAAGCAGGACTAGACCAGGACTAGACCAGGACTAAAGCAGGACTAACCCCGGTGCGTGTGCAGGTACGTGTTCCCGCCCTTCTCTCTGTGCTGGAGTGTGTTTCTGGAGCTGAAGCTGCGTGTTCCATGTGAGACGCTCGATTACGTTCGAGCGAACTACGGCGATGGATGGAGCGTTCCCGTGGCGACCTGGGACTGGAAGACGTCGCCTAGCAACGTCCTTGACAATGGGGTGTGGCCTGTGGATCAGTGGGAGGAGGTCATTCAGGTGTTTTGACCAATCACAGAGCAGGAGCATCTGAAAATGGACCTATTACAGGCCAGGGTCTGTGTTCTGATCCAGACTTGATCTAAAGGACGGACCGGACCAGGACCTGAACCAGAACTGGACCAGAACTGGACCAGGACTGGACCAGGTCTAAACCAGGACTGGACCAGGACTAAACCAGGACTAAACCAGAACTAAACCAGGACTAAACCAGGACTAAACCAGGGACTGAACCAGGACTAAACCAGGTCTAAACCAGAACTGAACCAAGACTGAACCAGGACTAAACCAGGACCAGACCAGGACTAAAATCACTAAAACCACATAAGACTTTGAACTTTGTGCCAGTTTCAGTTTGTGCTCAGGCGCAGTAATGTTTGTGTAATAAAGTGTTTGTATTTGAGTCACTGTGTCAGATGCCCTTCCACCCTTCTGTATCCCTGTGTGCCAGATGCCCTCCCTTCTTTGTGTAAAGTGCAATGAGCATGAACTCCTGAAAAGTTTGTTTTTTATTTGTACATTTATTCCTCACAGTCACATGTTCACAATACTCGCTCCTGATTGGCCGAGAGCCTCCACAAAAACACTACATTTATAAATAAAACAAAAACACTTTTTTTTTTTTTTTCCACAAAACACAAACAGAACTTTGCACCAGTGACACCAGACATCCAGAAGCAGGTCTAAACCAGGTCTAAACCGGGACTGAACCAGGACTGAACCAGGTCTGAACCAGGTCTGAACCAGGTCTGAACCAGGTCTGAACATGGATTCCCCATGTTTAGGTCACAGCCCGGTCCTGGTCCCGGTCTGGTCTCAGGTCTATCCCTGGACCCTGTAGTTGGCGTGGAACTCGGGCTGGATGTCGCAGACCCTCTTGAGGAGCTCGTTCAGAACCGCGTCTTTGTTTCCTTTGAAACTGGCCTGGATCCGACTCATCCGCTCGGCCGTGTCCCGGTCCACCTCCACCGCACTGTTACCATGGGAACCCAGAGCCTGCAACACGGAACATGTCTCAGCAGAGGAGCAGGGACAGAGACAGTAGCAGCAGTAGCAGTAGTAGTAGTAGTAGTAGTATTTGTAGTATTTGTATTAGTATTTGTAGTAGTAGTGGTGGTATTAGTAGTATTTGTAGTAGTAGTATTTGTAGTAGTAGTAGTAGTAGTAGTAGTATTTGTAGTAGTAGTATTTGTAGTAGTATTTGTAGTATTTGTAGTAGTAGTGGTAGTAGTAATATTTGTAGTAGTAGTATTTGTAGTAGTAATAGTATTTGTAGTAGTAGTAGTAGTAGTAGTTGTAGTATTTATAGTATTTGTAGTAGTAGTAGTAGTAGTTGTAGTATTTATAGTATTTGTAGTAGTAGTAGTAGTAGTAGTAGTAGTTGTAGTATTTGTACTCACTGCGGCCTCTTTAGTCTTGAACTCTTTCTCTCTCTGGAGTCGATATTGTTCGATCTCGGCCTGCGCTTCCTCTTTGGCCTGTTTCAGACGACGGTTTTTTCCTGAAAAACACAAACTTCAGTTTCACCGGGACTCGCCTCACAGTGTGAACTCAACATCCCATGATCCTCTGCGGCGGCACGGCAAAAACACACGGCAATAAGAATGTGCAATAATAAGAATGTGCAATATCCCTGCCGTGCCCGACTGTGTGTCCCCCCCGTGTGTCTCTGTGTGTCCCCCGTGTCCCAGTGTGTGTGTCCCCCGTGTCTCTGTGTGTCCCCCCCGTGTGTTCCCCCGTGTCTCTGTGTGTCCCCCGTGTCTCTGTGTGTCCCCCGTGTCTCAGTGTGTGTGTCCCCCGTGTCTCTGTGTGTCCCCCCCGTGTGTTCCCCCGTGTCTCTGTGTGTCCCCCGTGTCTCTGTGTGTCCCCCGTGTCTCAGTGTGTGTGTCCCCCGTGTCTCTGTGTGTCCCCCCCGTGTCTCTGTGTGTCCCCCCCGTGTCTCTGTGTGTCCCCCCCGTGTCTCTGTGTGTCCCCCGTGTCCCAGTGTGTGTGTCCCCCGTGTCTCTGTGTGTCCGCCGTGTCTCTGTGTGTCCCCCGTGTCCCAGTGTGTGTGTCCCCCGTGTCTCTGTGTGTCCGCCGTGTCTCTGTGTGTCCCCCGTGTCCCAGTGTGTGTGTCCGCCGTGTCTCTGTGTGTGTGTCCCCCGTGTCTCTGTGTCCCCCCCGTGTCTCTGTGTGTCCGCCGTGTCTCTGTGTGTCCCCCGTGTCTCTGTGTGTGTGTCTCTGTGTCCCCCCCGTGTCTCTGTGTGTCCGCCGTGTCTCTGTGTGTGTGTCCCCCGTGTCTCTGTGTCCCCCGTGTCTCTGTGTGTGTGTCCCCCGTGTCTCTGTGTGTCCCCCGTGTCCCAGTGTGTGTGTCCCCCGTGTCCCAGTGTGTGTGTGTCCCGTGTCTCTGTGTGTCCGCCGTGTCTCTGTGTGTCCGCCGTGTCTCTGTGTGTCCCCCGTGTCCCAGTGTGTGTGTCCCCCGTGTCTCTGTGTGTCCGCCGTGTCTCTGTGTGTCCCCCGTGTCTCTGTGTGTCCCCCGTGTCCCAGTGTGTGTGTCCCCCGTGTCCCAGTGTGTGTGTGTCCCGTGTCTCTGTGTGTCCGCCGTGTCTCTGTGTGTCCGCCGTGTCTCTGTGTGTCCGCCGTGTCTCTCCCCGGGCCTGGGCTCATCTCTCCCCGGATCACACTCACTCTTGCGGGCCTCTGCCACCTTCTCGGCCGCTCTCTTCTCCGCCTGGAGCAGCTGCTGGATGCCCTGGGACTGGGACGCCATTTTGAGACCGGGACAGCGGTGGATCAGCGCTCAGAACCGGGACAGAACCGGACAGAACAGTGAAGCAGCGAAACGCAGAGCAGCGACAGAAGGTCAGATCCCCGCAGTCAGCTGACCCGCGTCACGTGGTCACGAATCACGTGGTTACGTCACGAGGCTTCTGCTTTTATTCGTTTTTATAAATTTAAATCTTTTTTATTATCGTGAAAAACAAACGTAAACATATTTGACAGTTTATTTCTGCGCAGCCGCAGTCTCTTCTACTCTGACCTGAGGAATATTTGTATTTTAATCATTGGTTTAATTTGAATAATTATTTCATGCGCTCAGTATTTTCACTTATTCAAATATTTATTATTATATTTATCTGTAGAGAAATAAGTTTAACAAAAATAATCACTCAAATGACTCGGATGTTTTCACATTTCCTGCTCGTTTATTCAGAGCGGAACCTTCGTGCGCCGTTGTTTCCCCCGGACCCTCGCGTCTTTCGGTGCAGCTGCTGTTTTGGTCCGTCTTACGCTCGTGCTCCCGGTGCTCCCGTCCTCTCGTGCTTTTCCGTTAAACCCCGTGACCCCCGGTGACCCTCCGTGACCGCTCCTGACACCGGGACCATGACGTCACGCGGCGGGAGCGCGCTATTTTCCGGGTTCCGCGTGCTCGGGCTCTACTCCAACCACGTGCCACACGCGCTCCGGTACCATCAGAAGCACCGCGAATTCTACGTGGTGACGTCAGTGGGAAAATGCTTCCACACGTACAACGTAAGACCCTTCTGACCTCTGCTCCTCTGACCCTCTGCTCCTCTGACCTCCTGACCTCTGACCCCCTGCTCCTCTGACCCTCTGCTCCTCTGACCCCCTGCTCCTCTGACCTTCTGCTCCTCTGACCTCTGACCCCCTGCTCCTCTGACCTCCTGACCTCTGACCCCCTGCTCCTCTGACCCTCTGCTCCTCTGACCTCTGACCCCCTGCTCCTCTGACCTCTGACCCCCTGCTCCTCTGACCCTCTGCTCCTCTGACCCCCTGCTCCTCTGACCCTCTGCTCCTCTGACCTCTGACCCCCTGCCCCTCTGCCCCTCTGCTCCTCTGACCTCTGACCCTCTTCTCTGACCCTCTGCTCCTCTGACCTCTGACCCCCTGCTCCGCTGACCCCCTGCTCCTCTGACCCTCTGCTCCTCTGACCCCCTGCTCCTCTGACCCTCTGCTCCTCTGACCTCTGACCCTCTGCTCCTCTGACCCCCTGCTACTCTGACCCTCTGCTCCTCTGACCTCCTGACCTCTGACCCTCTAAACTGAACTTGTGTCTTTTTCAGGTGAGTCGTCTGGGGATCGTCTCTGTCAGTGAGTATTAGACCAGAACTAAACCAGGACTGAACCGGGACTAAACCGGGACAATACCAGGACTAAACGGGACTATGCCTGTATCTAAATCTCTGCTCTGTGATTGGTCGTCTCCGTTGCCAGGTAACAGCCTATCAGAGGACATCTCGTGTTTGGCAGCCGATCGGATGTTGGTGTTCGCTGCCGCAGGACGAGAGATCAGCGCCTTCGCCAGGAACAAAGAGGTGCTGCACCTGAAACCCACAAAACACCTGTTAGTCTATAACACCTGTCAGTCTATAACACCTGCCCTGTCACATTCAGAGTGTATTCTCCAAACTGGACTTTTTGGAGCTTTTTGGACCGTGGTATAACGTCCTCTGACTTCAGTGTTAGAAAACTGTGGAGTCCAATGGAGCTGAACTAAACCAGGACTAAACCAGGACTAAACCAGGACTGACTATGCGAAACGAGTCAGCGAAGCTGCCCAATCCTACGAGTGTCACCCATTAAGAACATCGAACTAAGGAAGTGACGTCACAGTGGAGCTGAAAACGGGGAGATCGACAAAATGGCGTCTTGAAAATAAGATTTTAAAGATTCTCAAACGTGTGTAGAATCCCTCAGTCCAGGTAGAATCAAAGGCAAAAGGAGAAATTTAATTTGTCAACTGGACAGAGTTTATTTGGTTGAATACGTTTCGCAGCTCATCCAAGCTGCTTCTTCAGTTCTGGTCAGATGCTGGTGGACACTGCTTTATATCTGCCTGAAGGGAGGAGCTTAATTACAATGAAAATGACTCTGAGACACACATATTTATTTACAGTTTCAGTTGGTCAGGTGAGTCTATTCAATATGGAGTGGGAGTGGGGGAGTAGTTAGCAGAACCCACACACACCGACCAATATCTGCTTTTTGATTCACACCACCCACTTCTGCACAAACTGGGAGTCATTCGGACATTACAACATAGAGCCCAAGTGGTTCCTACAAGTGCAGAGGGAAAGGAGAAAGAAGAACAACACGTGGAGAAAGCCCTCTCCGTTTGTGGATATCCTAAATGGGCTTTCAATAAAACGAAGAGAGCCAAGAAACAGGACAACAGAGAACCAGAGCCCAGGAGAAGGGGTGTAACTATTCCTTACCTGGCTGGCGTTTCTGAAAAACTACAGAGGATCTTCAGACAACATGAAATCCCAGTCTATTTCAAACCCACAAACACTTTAAGACAAAAACTGGTCCATCCTAAGGACAAAACACCGAGCCACAAACAAAGCAATGTGGTCTACTCCATTCAGTGTAGTGAAGACTGCAGGGGGCGCTACACTGGAGAAACAAAACAGCCACTTCACAAGAGGAGAGAGCAACACGGGACCTCAGTCTGCCGTACATCTCCACCTAAAAGGACCTCAGTCTGCCGTACATCTCCACCTAAAAGGACCTCAGTCTGCCGTACATCTCCACCTAAAAGGACCTCAGTCTGCCATACATCTCCACCTAAAAGGACCTCAGTCTGCCGTACATCTCCACCTAAAAGGACCTCAGTCTGCCGTACATCTCCACCTAAAAGGACCTCAGTCTGCCGTACATCTCCACCTAAAAGGACCTCAGTCTGCCGTACATCTCCACCTAAAAGGACCTCAGTCTGCCGTACATCTCCACCTAAAAGCCACAGGCCACTCCTTTGAGGACAGCGAGGTCCAGATCTTGGCCAGAGAAAAGAACTGGTTTGAGAGGAGGAGTTAAAGAAGCTATTTTTGTGAACAAAGAGAATCCTTCCTTGAACAGAAATGGAGGTCTCAGACATCATTTGTCTCCATCTATAACTCTATCCTCAAACCTAAATCAAAACAAACAGAGAAAACAATGGGACTAGCCAGGACATGTCCAGAGGTGTGAAAACACCATCATGGCCCTGAATGGTTCTGCTAACTACTCCCCCACTCCCACTCCATATTGAATAGACTCACCTGACCAACTGAAACTGTAAATAAATATGTGTGTCTCAGAGTAATTTCATTGTAGTTAGCGCCCCCTTCAGGCAGATATAAAGCAGTGTCCACCAGCATTTGACCAGAACTGAAGAAGCAGCTTGGATGAGAAACGTATTCGACCAAATAAACTTTGTCCAGTTGACAAATTGAATTTCTCCGATTCTCAAACATGAATCAGTCCAAATCCAACTTCAGAGGGTTAGAGAAGAAACGACTAGAACATGGAGAAACATCTGAGGAGAACAGTTTGGAGGAGCATCTGAGGAGGACAGATCTGAGCTAAAGTGCATTCACAGGACTCGTGGTCAAATGGACATGGAAATCTGGATCACAGAAAACATTTGTAACAATTCTCGTGTTCTTGAAGTTGAAAAAACTACAGCGCTGAGGTCGGCGCTCTGGCATGGGCCCAAGACGGAGTGTGACATCACCCCCTCTGACCCTCTGCCCGCCCCCTCTGCCTCTGACCGCCCCCTCTGACCCTCTGACCGCCCCCTCTGCCTCTGACCGCCCCCTCTGACCCTCTGACCGCCCCCTCTGCCTCTGCCCGCCCCCTCTGCCTCTGACCTGACCCTCTGACCGCCCCCTCTGACCCTCTGCCCGCCCCCTCTGCCTCTGACCGCCCCCTCTGACCCTCTGACTGCCCCCTCTGCCTCTGCCCGCCCCCTCTGCCTCTGACCTGACCCTCTGACCGCCCCCTCTGACCCTCTGCCCGCCCCCTCTGCCTCTGACCGCCCCCTCTGCCTCTGACCGCCCCCTCTGACCCTCTGACCGCCCCCTCTGCCTCTGCCCGCCCCCTCTGCCTCTGACCTGACCCTCTGACCGCCCCCTCTGACCCTCTGCCCGCCCCCTCTGCCTCTGACCGCCCCCTCTGACCCTCTGCCCGCCCCCTCTGCCTCTGACCGCTGCCTCTGACCGCCCCCTCTGACCCTCTGACCGCCCCCTCTGCCTCTGCCCGCCCCTCTGCCTCTGACCGCTCCCTCTAACCGCCCCCTCTGACCCTCTGACCGCCCCCTCTGACCCTCTGTCCGCCCCCTCTGCCTCTGACCTGACCCTCTGACCACCCCCTCTGACCCTCTGCCCGCCCCCTCTGCCTCTGACCTGACCCTCTGCCCGCCCCCTCTGACCTGACCCTCTGACCGCCCCTTCTGACCCTCTGCCTCTGACCTGACTCTCTGACCGCCCCCTCTGACCCTCTGCCCGCCCCCTCTGACCCTCTGCCCGCCCCCTCTGACCCTCTGCCCGCCCCCTCTGACCCTCTGCCCGCCCCCTCTGCCTCTGCCCGCCCCCTCTGCCTCTGACCTGACCCTCTGACCGCCCCCTCTGCCTCTGACCACCCCCTCTGACCCTCTGCCCGCCCCCTCTGCCTCTGACCTGACCCTCTGCCCGCCCCCTCTGACCTGACCCTCTGACCGCCCCTTCTGACCCTCTGCCTCTGACCTGACTCTCTGACCGCCCCCTCTGACCCTCTGCCCGCCCCCTCTGCCTCTGACCGCTCCCTCTGACCGCCCCCTCTGCCTCTGACCGCCCCCTCTAACCCTCTGACCGCCCCCTCTGACCCTCTGCCTCTGACCTGACCCTCTGACCGCCCCTTCTGACCCTCTGCCTCTGACCTGACCCTCTGCCCGCCCCCTCTGCCTCTGACCTGACCCTCTGACCGCCCCCTCTGACCGCCCCCTCTGCCTCTTCCCGCCCCCTCTGACCCTCTGACTGCCCCCTCTGACCCTCTGACCGCCCCCTCTGCCTCTTCCCGCCCCCTCTGACCCTCTGCCCGCCCCCTCTGACCCTCTGCCCGCCCCCTCTGCCTCTGACCGCCCCCCTCTGACCCTCTGACCGCCCCCTCTGCCTCTTCCTGACCCTCTGACCGCCCCCTCTGCCTCTTCCCGCCCCCTCTGACCCTCTGACCGCCCCCTCTGCCTCTGACCGCCCCCTCTGACCCTCTGACCGCCCCCTCTGCCTCTTCCCGCCCCCTCTGACCCTCTGACCGCCCCCTCTGCCTCTGACCGCCCCCTCTGACCGCCCCCTCTGACCCTCTGACCGCCCCCTCTGCCTCTGACCGCCCCCTCTGACCGCCCCCTCTGACCCTCTGCCTCTCCAGCTGTGAGGACGAACTTCTTCAGTTTTATTTTGGGTTTTATTTTATGGTGCAGACGCTCAAAAGTGGATTTGTTTTTCAGGTGGTGCAGCGTTACCGTGGACACGAACAGGAAGTGCGTTTGTTACTTCCTCTGGGTGATCAGCTGATCTCTGCTGATGTCGGTGGTGATGTCATCGTGTGGGACGTGCAGAGCGCTGGTGAGCTCCGCCCCCTGGTGGCAGCAGATGGAAACACACATCAGGCCTTTTCATTTGGACTCCTTTTTCTAACCTCCGTCCATCTGTCTCTCCCTGTCCCTCCCTCCGTCTGTCTCTCCCTCCCTCTGTCTCTCCCTCCATCTGTCTTTCCCTCTCTCTGTCTCTCCTTCCCTCTGTCTCTCCTTCCCTCTGTCTCTCCTTCCCTCCGTCTCTCCCTCTCTCTGTCTCTCCCTCCGTCCGTCTCTCCCTCCGTCTCTCCCTCCGTCTTCCTCTCTCTCTGTCTGTCTCTCCATCTGTCTCTCCCTCTCTCTGTCTCTGCCTCCATCTGTCTCTCTCTGTCTGTCCCTCCCTCCGTCTCTCCCTCCATCTGTCTCTCCCTCCGTCTCCCTCTCTCTCTGTCTCTCCCTCCGTCTCTCCCTCCCTCTGTCTCCCTCCATCTGTCTCTCCCTCCATCTGTCTCCCTCCATCTGTCTCTCCCTCCATCTGTCTCTCCCTCCATCTGTCTCTCCATCTGTCTCTCCCTCCATCTGTCTCTCCCTCTCTGTCTCTCCCTCCATCTGTCTCTCTCTGTCTGTCTCTCCCTCCATCTGTCTCTTCCTCCCTCCCTCCCTCCATCTCTCCCTCCGTCTCTCCCTCCCTCTGTCTCTCCCTCCATCTGTCCCTCCCTCCCTCCCTCTGTCTCTCTCTCCCTCCATCTGTCCCTCCCTCCCTCTCTCCCTCCGTCTCTCCCTCCATCTGTCTCTCCTTCCCTCCCTTCCTCTGTCTCTCCCTCCATCTGTCCCTCCCTCTCTCCCTCTGTCTCTCCCTCCGTCTCTCCCTCCATCTGTCCCTCCCTCACTCCCTCCCTCCGTCTGTCCGTCCCTCCCTCCCTCCCTCTGTCTCTCTCTCCCTCCATCTCTCCCTCTCTCCCTCCGTCTCTCCCTCCATCTGTCCCTCCCTCTCTCTCTCCCTCCCTCCGTCCCTCCCTCTCTCTCTCCCTCCCTCCTCCCTCTCTCCCTCCCTCCCTCTGTCTTTCTCTCCCTCCATCTGTCCCTCCCTCCCTCTCTCCCTCCCTCTCTCCCTCCGTCTCTCCCTCCATCTGTCTCTCCTTCCCTCCCTTCCTCTGTCTCTCCCTCCATCTGTCCCTCCCTCTCTCCCTCCATCTCTCCCTCCATCTGTCCCTCCCTCCGTCTGTCCGTCCCTCCCTCCCTCTGTCTCTCTCTCCCTCCATCTCTCCCTCTCTCCCTCCGTCTCTCCCTCCATCTGTCTCTCCTTCCCTCCCTCCCTCTGTCTCTCCCTCCATCTGTCCCTCCCTCTCTCCCTCCGTCTGTCCCTCCCTCCATCTCTCTCTCTCTCTCTCAGAGCTTTACCTGCGGCTGCACTTTGACCCTGTGACCTTTGACCTGTCGGCCCTGATGCACCCGAGCACTTACCTGAACAAAGTCCTGCTGGGGTCCAGACAGGGACCCCTCCAGCTGTGGAACATCAAGACCAGGTACAGGACCAGGACTGGACCAGGACTGGACCAGGTACAGGACCGGGACTGGACCGGGACTGGACCAGGACTGGACCGGGGACTGGACCGGGGACTGGACCGGGGACTGGACCGGGTACAGGACCGGGGACAGGACCGGGTACAGGACCGGGTACAGGACCGGGTACAGGACCGGGACTGGACCGGGTACAGGACCGGGGAATGGACTGGACCGGGGACTGGACTGGACCGGGGACTGGACCTGGACTGGACCGGGGACTGGACCGGGGACTGGACTGGACTGGGGACTGGACCGGGACTGGACCAGGGACTGAACCAGGACTAAAGCAGGTCTTTTGTGTCCACAGTTCGCTGGTGTTCTCTTTCTCGGGGTGGAACTGTGGGGTCACGGCGCTGGAGCAGGTCTGTTCTGTGACTCGCCTCTCCACAAACCTGACTCTTACTTGGCCTGCTGTTTGTTTCTATGGAAATGTTCTGTTGGCTGTAATATCCCATTGTGGCATTAAACATCTGTCTCCATGGGGAATGTTCCGAAGTATGGCTTTAACTTTCTGACTGGTAGAAAGTTGCATACTGTAGCTTTAAAGCTCCACTGCGGGACATTTCCTCGCTGAAGAATGGTGACAGAGTGTTACTGTTTTAGTCTTTTGTTAAAGTGACTCTGTTTCCCAGAGTCCCGCGGTGGACGTGGTGGGCGTTGGCACGGCAACAGGACGCATCATCATCCACAACATCCGATTGGACGAGACGCTCATGAGCTTCACACAGGACTGGGGACCAATCACTGCGCTCGCCTTCAGGACAGGTGAGAGACGGACCAATCAGAGGACACAGGAGATGCACCAGCCAATCAGAGCGCTCCGTCTGTTGGCGCTCGGTGGCTCAGGGGTCGAGCGTCGCCCTCTCACCCTGAGCTCTGCGGTTCAGTGTGACCGGGGCGGTTAAAGGGGAGGTTAAAGCTGTTTTTTTTATATTTGTAATTATAATTAACAGTTTAACCTGTGCCGGGATTGGCTCTTTGAAGGGGCCGTGGGATTGGCTCTTTAAAGGGGCCGTGGGATTGGCTCTTTGAAGGGGCCGTGGGATTGGCTCTTTAAAGGGGCCGTGGGATTGGCTCTCTGAAGGGGCCGTGGGATTGGCTCTCTGAAGGGGCCGTGGGATTGGCTCTTTAAAGGGGCCGTGGGATTGGCTCTCTGAAGGGGCCGTGGGATTGGCTCTCTGAAGGGGCCGTGGGATTGGCTCTCTGAAGGGGCCGTGGGATTGGCTCTCTGAAGGGGCCGTGGGATTGGCTCTTTAAAGGGGCCGTGGGATTGGCTCTTTAAAGGGGCCGTGGGATTGGGGCGGGCTGCAGTTAAAGCGGTCGTCACATGAGCACGCTCTTCTAACAGTTCCTTGTGTCTCCTGCAGATGGCGCTCCTGTGCTGGCGTCCTGCTCGCCTCAGGGTCATGTTGCATTCTGGGACCTGGAGCGAAGACAGATGACATCACAGCTGAGCCACGCCCACCGTGGGGCTGTTGCCAGGGCGACGTTTGTGCACGGAGAGCCTCTATTGGTCACAAACGGCGGCGACAATGCGCTGAAGGTGTGGCTAATGGAGGAGGGCGGGGCCAGGCTCCTGCGCTGTCGCCATGGACACAGCGCCCCGCCCACCACCATCCGTCACCACAGCAATGACGGAAAGAACATCCTCAGCGCAGGTGAGGTCCTGGTCAGGTCCTGGTCCGGTCCTGATATTAACCCTGGTCCGGTCCTGGTCTTAACCCTGGTCCAGTCGTGGTCCGGTCCTGGTCTTAACCCTGGCCCGGTCCTGGTCTTAACCCTGGTCCGTCCTGGTCTTAACCCCGGTCCGGTCCTGGTCTTAACCCCGGTCCGGTCCTGGTCTTAACCCCGGCCCGGTCCTGGTCTTAACCCCGGTCCGGTCCTGGTCTTAACCCCGGCCCGGTCCTGGTCTTAACCCCGGTCCGGTCCTGGTCTTAACCCCGGTCCGGTCCTGGTCTTAACCCCGGTCCGGTCCTGGTCCGGTCCTGGTCTTAACCCTGGTCCGGTCCTGGTCTTAACCCTGGTCTCTGCTGCAGGTCTGGACGGGACTCTTCAGTCCTTCTCCACAGTCCACGAGCGCTTCAACAAAAACCTGGGCCACGGTCAGTCTCATGTTTCAGCTATGTGTTTAGTCCTGGTGTAGACCAGGTTTAGACCTGGTGTAGACCTGGTTTAGACCTGTTTTAGTCCTGGTTTAGACCCTTTTTTGTTTTGCAGGTTCCATCAACAAAAAGAAAGAGAAAAGAAAGAAACACGGTTTAAAACATGAAGAGCTTCGACTGCCCCCGATCACCACCTTCTGCTCCAGTCAGTCCTGGTTTAGTCCTGGTTTAGTCCTGGTTTAGTCCTGGTTTAGTCCTGGTCTAGTCCTGGTCTAGTCCTGGTCTAGTCCTGGTATAGACCTGTTATAGACCTGGTCTAGTCCTGTTATAGTCCTGTTATAGATCTGGTCTAGTCCTGTTATAGTCCTGTTATAGACCTGGTCTAGTCCTGTTATAGTCCTGTTATAGACCTGGTCTAGTCCTGTTATAGTCCTGTTATAGACCTGGTTTAGTCCTGTTATAGTCCTGGTCTCTGGTCTCTTCAGCTTCCTGTCATCAGGCGGACTGGGACTCTGTGGTGTCGTGTCATCGAGGTCGTGGCTCCGCCTCCACCTGGAACTACCAGCGCTGCACCTCCGGCCGCCACCACCTGAGGGCGCCAGACTGTGGACCGGACAGCGAGGCCACGGTAACACGGAAGGGCATCTGACACACATGGGAGGGCATCTGACACACTCTGATCTGACTTCCCATCCCTCCAGGTCGTGGACATCACTTCCTGTGGACACTTCGCTGTGATTGGCTGGTCGTGCGGCAGCATGGCCGTGTTTAACCTTCAGTCGGGTTTGCACCGCGGCGCCTTCAGAGCCGGAGAGCGAGGTAACGGGGGAGCGCGAGGTAACGGGGGAGCGCGAGGTAACGGGTGAGCGCGAGGTAACAAGGGAGCGCGAGGTAACGGGGGAGCGCGAGGTAACGGGTGAGCGCGAGGTAACGGGTGAGCGCGAGGTAACAAGGGAGCGCGAGGTAACGGGGGAGCGCGAGGTAACGAGTGAGCGCGAGGTAACGGGGGAGCGAGGTAACGAGTGAGCGCGAGGTAACGGGGGAGCGAGGTAACGAGTGAGCGCGAGGTAACGGGGGAGCGAGGTAACGAGTGAGCGCGAGGTAACGAGTGAGCGCGAGGTAACGGGGGAGAGCGAGGTAACGAGTGAGCGCGAGGTAACGGGGGAGCGAGGTAACGAGTGAGCGCGAGGTAACGGGGGAGCGAGGTAACGAGTGAGCGCGAGGTAACGGGGGAGCGAGGTAACGAGTGAGCGCGAGGTAACGAGTGAGCGCGAGGTAACGGGGGAGCGCGAGGTAACGGGGGAGCGCGAGGTAACGGGGGAGCGCGGTAACGGGGGAGCGCGAGGTAACGGGTGAGCGCGAGGTAATGGGTGAGCGCGAGGTAACGGGGGAGCGCGAGGTAACGGGGGAGCGCGAGGTAACGAGTGAGCGCGAGGTAACGAGTGAGCGCGAGGTAACGGGGGAGCGAGGTAACGAGTGAGCGCGAGGTAACGGGGGAGAGCAAGGTAACGGGGGAGAACGAGTCACTTTTAGTTTGACTCTCACGCTGACGGGTCCAGGCGCCCTCTGCTGGTGTTACTGTGCGTTGGGGGGGATGGGCTCGTTTGATTGGTCGTTTGTCTGCAGCACATGGCGGCGCGGTGAGGGGCGTGGCCACAGATGTCCTGAATCAGCTGACCGTCTCCACGGGCTCTGATTGGCTGCTCAGGTTCTGGAGATTCAAAACAAAGAAACTGGAACACGAACTACAACTCCCAGCATCCCCCTCTGCCCTGCACCTGCATCGAGAGAGGTACGGTGTAGACTTTTAGGGTCTAGTCCTGGTCTAGTCCTGAGCCAGTCCTGGGCCAGTCCTGGTTTAGTTCTAGTCCAGTCCTGGTCCAGTCCTGGTCCAGTCCTGGTCTAGTCCTGGTTCTGTTGACAGTGGGATGTTGGCATTGGCGTTGGATGATTTCTCGATGTTGGTGGTCGACATGGAAACGAGACGTGTCGTCAGGAAGTTCAGCGGTCACCACGGCAACGTCAACGACATGGTGAGTTTCACAATAAAAGCTCCTTTCCATAGTCTCCCCTAGCCCCGCCCTCTTCGCAGACCCCTCTGCAGCTGATGTCTTCAACATTCCCTGAGGGCTTGATGCTAACTGTAGGCACCGCTCTGTCTGTGACTCAAGTTAGACTTTAATCTGAGTTTTATTAGAACACAATCTGAGTAGAGAAGTGACTCTGAAGTCCGCCAGGTGAGCGGATCTGAGCTCACCTCTGAAGAACCTTACGCAAGCTAGTGCTAGTGTTAGCGTTAGCATTAGCCAACAGTTTGTCGGTGAGTCGCACCTGAACCGAACCACAACTCGAGTCTTTAAATCACTTTGACAAAGTCTGAAGATCTTCAAACCTCCAGAAAAACTTCTGTCTCCGTGGTAACTGCTGAACATTCCATAGACATACATGTAGAACCCCCCAAAGTGATGTCACTGCAGAGTATCAATGGCTGTGTCTCAGATGCCCTCCCACACACTCCAGTCTAGAGTTGTGTTGTAATACAACACACACACACACACACACACTGTAAACAGACACTGGGGGTGAGGGGTTAAGTGTCTTGCTCAAGGACACAATCACAGCATTGATCTGAGGGAGCAGGATTTGAACCGCCAACCGTCAGATCCACTGTCATGACCTCGCTCTCCTGATGTTTGTGTAAGAGTTTTCATAAAAGTATTTCTATAAAAGTATTTGCACTAAAGTACTTGTATTAAATTTTTTGCATAAAAGTATTTGTACTTGAGTACTTGTTCTAAAGTGTGTTTCTGTGGCGTGTCTCAGAGCTTCAGCCCAGACGGACGTTGGCTCATCTCCGTCTCCATGGACTGCACCGTGCGAACCTGGGACCTGCCCTCCGGAAGGTCAGACACGCCCCCTCACAGAGTCAGACACGCCCCCACAGAGGCAGACACGCCCCCACAGAGGCAGACACGCCCCCTCACAGTCATACACGCCCCCTCACAGAGGCAGACACGCCCCCACAGAGGCAGACACGCCCCCACAGAGTCAGACACGCCCCCACAGAGTCAGACACGCCCCCACAGAGTCAGACACGCCCCCACAGAGTCAGACACGCCCCCTCACAGTCATACACGCCCCCTCACAGAGGCAGACACGCCCCCACAGAGGCAGACACGCCCCCACAGAGTCAGACACGCCCCCACAGAGTCAGACACGCCCCCACAGAGGCCGACACGCCCCCTCTCTGCTTTAGCCCCGCCCCCTCTCTGATTTAGCCCCGCCCCTCAGCACACCTCACTAAACTCCAGGAGCATCCATCAGACGTTTGCTTTTCCTGAAACAAAAACACAACTCTAAGCCTGTGGATAATATGACTCTGTTAAAGATGAGCTGTTCTGACAAATCTGAGCTGTACGAGGCTCCGCCCACAAGCCTACCTCACCCATGCTCCCACAGTACGAGGCTCCATAAATATACAAAAATTATCTTAATATGTGAGGTGTTAGTTAATACCCCACAGAGGTAAATACCCCTCCACTTTAAGCGGCTGTGGTTGGATGTTGTTCATGTTGATTTTTTTATTTATGTTTGTGTGTGTTTTTGTGTGTTTGTGTGCGTTTGTTTACAGTCTGGTGGACTGCTTCCTGGTTGGGGCACCGCCGGTGGGCGTGTCCCTGTCTCCGACCGGAGACTTTCTGGCGACGGCTCATGTGGACTCCCTTGGGGTGTTTCTATGGTAACGACCAATCACAGGAGGGCTAACCACTCTGCCAATCACAGTGAAGTTACAGTGAGGGACAGAACCATACAGAGGACAGAACCACACAGAGAACAGAACCACACAGAGAACAGAACCACACAGAGACAGAACCACACAGAGAACAGAACCACACAGAGGACAGGACCACACAGAGGACAGAACCACACAGAGAACAGAACCACACAGAGGACAGGACCACACAGAGGACAGAACCACACAGAGGACAGAACCACACAGAACAGAACCACACAGAGACAGAACCACACAGAGACAGAACCACACAGAGAACAGAACCACACAGAGACAGAACCACACAGAGGACAGAACCACACAGAGGACAGAACCACACAGAGGACAGAACCACACAGAACAGAACCACACAGAGACAGAACCACACAGAGAACAGAACCACACAGAGACAGAACCACACAGAGACAGAACCACACAGAGGACAGAACCACACAGAGACAGAACCACACAGAGGACAGAACCACACAGAGGACAGGACCACACAGAGAACAGAACCACACAGAGGACAGGACCACACAGAGAACAGAACCACACAGAGACAGAACCACACAGAGGACAGAACCACACAGAGGACAGAACCACACAGAGACAGAACCACACAGAGACAGAACCACACAGAGGACAGAACCACACAGAGGACAGAACCACACAGAGAACAGAACCACACAGAGACAGAACCACACAGAGACAGAACCACACAGAGGACAGAACCACACAGAGAACAGAACCACACAGAGACAGAACCACACAGAGGACACAACCACACAGGACACAACCACACAGAGGACAGAACCACACAGAGGACAGAACCACACAGAGAACAGAACCACACAGAGGACAGAACCACACAGAGGACAGAACCACACAGAGACAGAACCACACAGGACACAACCACACAGGACACAACCACACAGAGGACAGAACCACACAGAGGACACAACCACACAGGACACAACCACACAGAGACAGAACCACACAGGACACAACCACACAGAGGACAGAACCACACAGAGAACAGAACCACACAGAGGACACAACCACACAGGACACAACCACACAGAGGACAGAACCACACAGAGGACAGAACCACACAGAGGACAGAACCACACAGAGACAGAACCACAGAGGACAGAACCACACAGAGACAGAACCACACGAGGACAGAACCACACGAGGACAGAACCACACGAGGACAGAACCACACGAGGACAGAACCACACAGAGGACAGAACCACACAGAGGACAGAACCACACAGAGGACAGAACCACATAGAACCACACAGAGACAGAACCACACAGAGGACACAACCACACAGGACACAACCACACAGGACACAACCACACAGAGACAGAACCACAGAGAGGACAGAACCACAGAGACAGAACCACACAGAGACAGAACCACACGAGGACAGAACCACACGAGGACAGAACCACACGAGGACAGAACCACACAGAGGACAGAACCACACAGAGGACAGAACCACACAGAGGACAAAACCACATAGAACCACACAGAGACAGAACCACACAGAAGAAGAACCACACAGGACAGAACCACACAGAGACAGAACCACACAGAGGACAGAACCACACAGAGGACAGAACCACACAGAGGACAGAACCACACAGAGACAGAACCACACAGAGGACAGAACCACAGAGGACAGAACCACACAGAGGACAGAACCACAGAGGACAGAACCACACAGAGGACAGAACCACACGAGGACAGAACCACACGAGGACAGAACCACACAGAGGACAGAACCACACAGAGGACAGAACCACACAGAGAACAGAACCACATAGAACCACACAGAGACAGAACCACACAGAGGACACAACCACACAGGACACAACCACACAGGACACAACCACAGAGAGGACAGAACCACAGAGACAGAACCACACAGAGACAGAACCACACGAGGACAGAACCACACGAGGACAGAACCACACAGAGACAGAACCACACAGAGACAGAACCACACAGAGACAGAACCACACAGAGGACAGAACCACACAGAGGACAGAACCACACAGACAGAACCACACAGAGGACAGAACCACAGAGGACAGAACCACACAGAGGACAGAACCACAGAGGACAGAACCACACAGAGGACAGAACCACACAGAGGACAGAACCACACAGGACAGAACCACAGAGGACAGAACCACACAGAGACAGAACCACACAGAGACAGAACCACACAGAGGACAGAACCACACAGAGAACAGAACCACACAGAGGACACAACCACACAGAGGACACAACCACACAGAGACAGAACCACACAGAGAACAGAACCACATAGAACCACACAGAGACAGAACCACACAGAGGACAGAACCACACAGAGGACAGAACCACACAGAGGACAGAACCACACAGGACACAACCACACAGGACAGAACCACACAGAGACAGAACCACAGAGGACAGAACCACAGAGAGGACAGAACCACACAGGACAGAACCACACAGAGGACAGAACCACACAGAGACAGAACCACAGAGGACAGAACCACAGAGGACAGAACCACAGAGAGGACAGAACCACAGAGAGGACAGAACCACACAGAGACAGAACCACAGAGAGGACAGAACCACACAGAGACAGAACCACACGAGGACAGAACCACACAGAGACAGAACCACACAGAGGACAGAACCACACAGAGGACAGAACCACACAGAGAACAGAACCACATAGAACCACACAGAGACAGAACCACACAGAGGACAGAACCACACAGAGGACAGAACCACACAGAGAACAGAACCACACAGAGAACAGAACCACACAGAGAACAGAACCACACAGAGGACACAACCACACAGGACACAACCACACAGGACACAACCACACAGAGACAGAACCACACAGAGACAGAACCACAGAGGACAGAACCACACAGAGACAGAACCACAGAGAGGACAGAACCACACATGGACAGAACCACACGAGGACAGAACCACACAGAGACAGAACCACACAGAGGACAGAACCACACAGAGAACAGAACCACATAGAACCACACAGAGACAGAACCACACAGAGGACAGAACCACACAGAGGACAGAACCACACAGAGACAGAACCACACAGAGGACAGAACCACACAGAGAACAGAACCACACAGAGACAGAACCACACAGAGAACAGAACCACATAGAACCACACAGAGACAGAACCACACAGAGACAGAACCACACAGAGGACAGAACCACACAGAGGACAGAACCACACAGGACACAACCACACAGAGGACACAACCACACAGAGGACAGAACCACACAGAGGACAGAACCACACAGAGGACAGAACCACACAGAGACAGAACCACACAGAGGACACAACCACACAGGACACAACCACACAGAGGACAGAACCACACAGAGACAGAACCACACAGGACACAACCACACAGAGGACAGAACCACACAGAGAACAGAACCACACAGAGGACAGAACCACACAGAGGACACAACCACACAGGACACAACCACACAGGACACAACCACACAGGACACAACCACACAGAGGACAGAACCACACAGAGGACAGAACCACACAGAGACAGAACCACAGAGGACAGAACCACACAGAGGACAGAACCACACGAGGACAGAACCACACGAGGACAGAACCACACAGAGACAGAACCACACAGAGGACAGAACCACACAGAGGACAGAACCACACAGAGGACAGAACCACACAGAGAACAGAACCACACAGAGACAGAACCACACAGAGGACACAACCACACAGGACACAACCACACAGAGACAGAACCACAGAGGACAGAACCACAGAGGACAGAACCACAGAGAGGACAGAACCACACAGAGACAGAACCACAGAGAGGACAGAACCACACAGAGACAGAACCACACGAGGACAGAACCACACAGAGACAGAACCACACAGAGGACAGAACCACACAGAGAACAGAACCACATAGAACCACACAGAGACAGAACCACACAGAACCACATAGAACCACACAGAGACAGAACCACACAGAGAACAGAACCACACAGAGAACAGAACCACACAGAGGACACAACCACACAGAGGACACAACCACACAGAGGACACAACCACACAGAGGACACAACCACACAGAGGACACAACCACACAGGACAGAACCACACAGAGACAGAACCACACAGAGACAGAACCACAGAGGACAGAACCACACAGAGGACAGAACCACACAGAGACAGAACCACAGAGGACAGAACCACAGAGAGGACAGAACCACAGAGAGGACAGAACCACAGAGAGGACAGAACCACACAGAGACAGAACTACACGAGGACAGAACCACACAGAGACAGAACCACACAGAGACAGAACCACACAGAGGACAGAACCACACAGAGGACAGAACCACAGAGAGGACAGAACCACAGAGAGGACAGAACCACAGAGAGGACAGAACCACACAGAGACAGAACCACAGAGAGGACAGAACCACACAGAGACAGAACTACACGAGGACAGAACTACACGAGGACAGAACTACACGAGGACAGAACTACACGAGGACAAAACCACACAGAGGACAGAACCACACAGAGGACAGAACCACACAGAGGACAGAACCACACAGAGACAGAACCACACAGAGACAGAACCACACAGAGACAGAACCACACAGAGGACAGAACCACACAGAGACAGAACCACACAGAGGACAGAACCACACAGAGGACAGAACCACACAGAGGACAGAACCACACAGACAGAACCACAGAGGACAGAACCACACATGACAGGTGCGCGTCTAGAATGTGCAAAAATTATCCTTGACCCCCACCCCTCTGTCTCAGGACCAATCGCAGCATATGTGGCCCCGTCGGACTCCGCCCCCTGCCCTCGGACTTCCAGCCGACCAATGAGGTGCTGCCGTGCACGCGGCCGGAGGAGGAGGAGGACGTGATGTCGTTGGAGGACGATGATGCGTTTGTGTCACGTGATCAGCTGGGGGCGGAGCTCGTCACCCTGAGTCTGGTCCCAGAGTCAAGGTGGAGGACGCTACTGCAGCTGGACACCATCAAGGTCAGACTGACACCCGACCTCTGACCCCCCTGACCCCTCTGACCTCTGCTTCAGTTCTGGTTTAGTCCTGGTTCAGTCCTGGTTTAGTCCTGGTTCAGTTCAGGTTTAGTCCTGGTTTAGTCCTGGTTTAGTCCGGGTTTAGTCCTGGTTTAGTCCTGGTTTAGTCCTGGTTTAGTCCTGGTTTAGTCCTGGTTCAGTCCTTGTTTAGTCCTGGTTCAGTCCTGGTTCAGTCCTGGTTCAGTCCTGGTTCAGTCCTGGTGTAGTCCTGGTGTAGTCCTGGTTCAGTTCAGGTTTAGTCCTGGTTTAGTCCTGGTTCAGTTCTGGTTTAGTCCTGGTTTAGTTCTGGTTCAGTCCAGGTTTAGTCCAGGTTTAGTTCAGGTTTAGTCCTGGTTTAGTCCTGGTTTAGTCCTGGTTCAGTCCTGGTTCAGTCCTTGTTTAGTCCTTGTTTAGTCCTGGTTCAGTCCTGGTGTAGTCCTGGTTCAGTTCAGGTTTAGTCCTGGTTTAGTCCTGGTTTAGTCCTGGTTCAGTTCAGTTCAGGTTTAGTCCTGGTTTAGTCCTGGTTTAGTCCTGGTTTAGTCCTGGTGTAGTCCTGGTTCAGTTCAGGTTCAGTCCTTGTTTAGTCCTGGTTTAGTCCTGGTTTAGTCCTGGTTTAGACCTGGTTTAGTCCTGGTTTAGTCCTGGTTTAGTCCTGGTGTAGTCCTGGTTCAGTTCAGGTTTAGTCCTGGTTTAGTCCTGGTTTAGTCCTGCTTTAGTCCTGGTGTAGTCCTGGTGTAGTCCTGGTTCAGTTCAGTTCAGGTTTAGTCCTGGTTTACTCCTGGTTTAGTCCTGGTGTAGTCCTGGTTCAGTTCAGGTTCAGTCCTGGTTTAGTCCTGGTTTAGTCCTGGTTTAGTCCTGGTTTAGTCCTGGTTTAGTCACAAACAGCTGTGTCCTGTGTACGGTTACTATGGCGACTTCAGCCACAAAGGTTCTGAGCATGCTCAGTGCGAACAACGGGACAAATCAGGTAATAACACCTCCTCCTCCTCGTTGCCATGGTGACAGAAGCTTCATTGTGAATGTGTTGTTTGTTTTCAGAAGCGGAACAAGCCCATAGCGCCCCCTACTGCACCAGCCACCGCGCCCTTCTTTTTACCCACAATCCCCGGCCTCACGCCTCAGTTCAGTGTTCCCACGGCAACGGACACCGAAGCCCAGGTGATGCTCGCCACACATCACCCATGGTTTAGTCCCAGTTTAGTCCCGGTCTAATCCCGGTTCAGTCCTGGTTTAGTTCTTTTCTGTGATGTCATACTTCAGAGTTAAATGCTTTGACTCTCAGCCAATCACGTGCCTCTGTCTGATCACATGATGCAGTCGAAGGTGGTGACCTGGGGCGCTCTGGGTCAGAGGTCAGAGTTCAGCCGTGCACTGGAGGACGCCGTGACCACCGGAGTCTGTGAGTGATGCTACGAGTCTCAAGTCTAAAGAAGCGACAGGAGTGAACGGGCATCTGATCTAAATATTTTACTTAAGGCGTTATAAGCAGAAGTATTGCCGGTTTTCACTCACGTGACCCTGATGCCAAATTCAGGTGGGGGCAGAAGTGTTTTGCTCCGCAAGTACAGTGGCTAAAAATTTGAATGTGCCGCACAGACTCGCTATCGTGAAATAATAAGTCTTAATTATAAATATCAGTTATGACGCGTAGGATATGGAGAAGTCAGATTTGATGGATATAATAAATATAATAAATGATCTTCTTACACTGCGAGTCAAGTGAAAACCTTTAAAAGCCGGAGACAAACGACCGTTTTGTATCTTTTAAAGTATAAAAAGGTATAAAACGCCAAATTACAGCAGTAAGATACTAAAATTAGCACCACATGAAGCTTTTTGCGTGACAAGTTTGGACCCATAATGCAACAGTTCACCTGTCACTTCCAATGCTTGTCTTTCTAAATAATTGTCCAAAAAAAGCCTTTAAAAATACGAATTAATAAATGACACAGTCCTTACCTGTTACAACGTGGTCGCTGTAAACTGTTTTTAGGCGGAGATTGTCAATCCACTTTTGTCGTCTTTTTTCTGTACGTCGTTTTCGGTACACGGGAAAAAAAACGATTCTTTCTCCCGATTAGAGTCAGTGGAGTTAAACGGTTCTGTGTAGGGCTGAACGATCTATCGTTTTAGACCGAAAATCGCGATCTCAGACAACACGATTTTGGGATCGTTTAAAGCCACGGTTTTTTGCAGCGCTCCTAACTGACCCAGGTTTTGTTTCATCAACTATTTCACACATGTACGTCGCCTCCCTGCCGCACTGCTGAGCTCACCAATCAGAAGCGGCAGCACAGGTCACGTGTTCTCGACTCCAGCTCACCAATCAGAAGCGGCAGCACAGGTCACGTGTTCTCGACTCCAGCTCACCAATCAGAAGCGGCAGCACAGGTCACGTGTTCTCGACTCCAGCTCACCAATCAGAAGCGGCAGCACAGGTCACGTGTTCTCGACTCCAGCTCACCAATCAGAAGCGGCAGCACAGGTCACGTGTTCAACTCCAGCTCACCAATCAGAAGCGGCAGCACAGGCCACGTGTTCTCGACTCCAATCAGTGTAGCTGGTCATCAGTTTCAGAAATGACTTTAGCGGGACCAGAATTGGAGTCTGGGGTTTTGAACTCAAAGAAAAACAGCACATCGGTCATTTTTCTGTATTTCGGGTTTGAGGCTGCAGACGAACATCAGAAACAGGTGCTGTGCAAAATGTGTCGTACTAAAATTGCCACATCCAGTGAAAACACGACCAATTTATACCGCCATACGCGCATTTGCATGACGAGTGCACTGCGAGAAAGTCCAGTGAAACGTCTAGTGCAGGGGTCGGCAACCTTAAATACTCAAAGAGCCATTTGGACCGTCTCCCACAGAAAAGAAAACACTCGGAGCCACAAAACCCTTTTGACTCTAAACCAGCGCTAACCAGAGGAACTACAGGCAAAACTACAACTCCCAGAAAACAGACTACAACAAGCACCATCCTCCACTACAGCTCATAACACAGGTCTTAAGAGAATTATTTACACCTTTCAGTCTTTTCATCACAACAGTAGCAACATAAATAAAGTGCATGAGTGAAATAAAGAACTGCGCTGCACACGTACGACCTGCACACGTATAATCTCTGAAAAGTTTAACATGAACATCTCCAACACGATAGAAGCACAGAACAGACTCACCATAGGCAGAACATCCCTCAGTCACAGAAAGAACACGCATATTCCACTGAGTCCTGCCCTTTAGTCCGACAGAAGCTGACCGCATCAGCGGCACAAGGAGCAGCTGTTTTTTCAGCTTCTAGTTTATGCAAATGAGCCATGTGGTTTTAAGTTTCACTTCTGTAAAACGTAAACAAATGTGCGCAAAGCTGCATTAAACACATTATTATTTGAGTCCTCCTCGTAGGAAATAAAAATCCATTCTGTACGCAGAATGTAAAGAAAAGGTGGTGAAAGAGCTGGAAAATGTGGAGTTTTATGCCACAACTACTGATCTGTGGTCAAGCAGAACGACTGAGCCGTATTTCTTTGCTCTACTTAAGTTGAGCCACAGACGGCTCCTTTGGTTCTTCAGTTGTAAGAACTGCTGTTGCTCAAGCTCAATGTGCCCTGTGTACAGCATGTTTCTTTTTAATAAATAGGCCATTTGAAATAAATTCTTGACTTTAGTTTTCATTTTTGCATTACAGTTATGGAATTTAGTGTTTGAATGGAATGATGCAAGTTTCTGTGATGCTTGCGAATGTTCATGTGCATTGAAAAAAATCGTGAAATCGCGTTATCTGCCAGAAAAATCGCAATTCAATTTTTTCTTAAAATCGTTCAGCCCTAGTTCTGTGCTTCACTTCCCGACTCCCATCTGCTTTTTGCTTGGTCACCTGAACCCAGCAGAGTGTTTTATTATTTAGAAAACGGGGGTCATAGGTCATCAGGACAGTTGTAGCATTGGCGTTCTCGGCAGGTTTTCTGCACGTTGGAGCTGGACGCCACGTTTCTGTTCAAATTCTTTTTCCACTAAAATAAACGGGTTTCTGTTTCAGTCGCACTTCCTGTTTCGCTGCTGAGGGAAAGTGGTCCGTCCCTCGTCTCGTTGGAGATTTCCGACCTATCAGCTGAAGGGGGTGTGGCCTTCCTCCAGATGATTGACAGCATGTTGCGGAGTGGGCGGGACTTTGACCTGGCGCATGGTTACCTCACCCTCTTCCTGAAGGTCAGCCAATTAGAGCACAGGACACGGCATCTTTACTTTTGACTGGTTTTAAATATTTGTTCCTCGTTCTCCAGACTCACCTGAGGACCATGTCACGTGACCCCGTCGCCATGGAGATGCTGCTCCGCCTCTCGACTCACCTGGAGCAGGTGTGGGCGGAGCTTAGAGCCTCTTTCGACCAATCCCTGTGTCTGCTGTCGTACGCCAAGAGCGCCCTGCTTTAGTTTTGTATTCTTATTTGTGTTTAATAAAAGAAAAATCTGCAACTCTGCTCCTCAGTGTTTCACTTTAAACCCACAATGACACGAGAAACACGGGGCCTCCTGACCACGCCCACGGGGCCTCCTGACCACGCCCACGGGGCCTCCTGACCACGCCCACACTCTACTGTACATCCTCTTTACAGTTTTCTGAAAAATGTTTGTCTCTTTCTCTCATGTTCTAATATTCTCCATCATAAACATGAAAAACATTCATGTTTGAGCAACCCACAGTACGAGTCTGTACGAGGCTCCGCCCACAAGTCTACGTCCCCCAGGCTCCCACAGTACGAGTCTGTACGAGGCTCCGCCCACAAGTCTACGTCCCCCAGGCTCCCACAGTACGAGTCTGTACGAGGCTCCGCCCACAAGTCTACGTCCCCCAGGCTCCCACAGTACGAGTCTGTACGAGGCTCCGCCCACAAGTCTACGTCCCCCAGGCTCCACACGACAATTCTCCATAAAAACACAAAAACATGAGACAAAACTGAACACAACAACTGGACAAACCTGATGTGATGCAGGAGTTTCATTAGTGCGACGCACACTGAGTGTGTTGGGATAGAGCTCTGAAGGGGGAGGGACTTAGCACAGAGAGGCTGAGTGTGTTGGGATAGAGCTCTGAAGGGGGAGGGACTTAGCACAGGGAGCAAAGGAAGGGGAGACTCAGTGTTAAAAACAAAAGTGAATCTGTTTTGGTGAATTTAACATTTTCAAAACAACAAAAGGAACATGAAGATCTGAAAATGTGACGAGTTACAGATAAAACCCCAGAGAAGGAAATACCCCCTCTGTAATACCCCACAGGTATAATACCCCCTCTGTAATACCCCACAGAGGTAAATACCCCTCTGTAATACCCCACAGAGGTATAATACTCCCTCTGTAATACCCCACAGGTATAATACCCCCTCTGTAATACCCCACAGAGGTAAATACCCCTCTGTAATACCCCACAGAGGTATAATACTCCCTCTGTAATACCCCACAGAGGTATAATACCCCCTCTGTAATACCCCACAGAGGTATAATACTCCCTCTGTAATACCCCACAGAGGTATAATACTCCCTCTGTAATACCCCACAGAGGTATAATACTCCCTCTGTAATACCCCACAGAGGTAAATACCCCTCTGTAATACCCCACAGAGGTATAATACTCCCTCTGTAATACCCCACAGAGGTATAATACTCCCTCTGTAATACCCCACAGAGGTATAATACTCCCTCTGTAATACCCCACAGAGGTATAATACTCCCTCTGTAATACCCCACAGAGGTAAATACCCCTCTGTAATACCCCACAGAGGTATAATACTCCCTCTGTAATACCCCACAGAGGTAAATACCCCTCTGTAATACCCCACAGAGGTATAATACTCCCTCTGTAATACCCCACAGAGGTATAATACTCCCTCTGTAATACCCCACAGAGGTAAATACCCCTCTGTAATACCCCACAGAGGTATAATACTCCCTCTGTAATACCCCACAGAGGTAAATACCCCTCTGTAATACCCCACAGAGGTATAATACTCCCTCTGTAATACCCCACAGAGGTATAATACTCCCTCTGTAATACCCCACAGAGGTAAATACCCCTCTGTAATACCCCACAGAGGTATAATACTCCCTCTGTAATACCCCACAGAGGTAAATACCCCTCTGTAATACCCCACAGAGGTATAATACTCCCTCTGTAATACTCCACACAGGTATAATACTCCCTCTGTAATACCCCACAGAGGTAAATACCCCCTCTGTAATACCCCACAGAGGTATAATACTCCTTCTGTAATACCCCACAGAGGTATAATACTCCCTCTGTAATACCCCACAGAGGTAAATACCCCCTCTGTAATACCCCAGAGGTAAATACCCCTCTGTAATACCCCACAGAGGTATAATACTCCCTCTGTAATACCCCACAGAGGTAAATACCCCTCTGTAATACCCCACAGAGGTAAATATCCTCTGTAATACCCCACAGAGGTATAATACTCCCTCTGTAATACCCCAGAGGTAAATACCCCCTCTGTAATACCCCAGAGGTAAATACCCCCTCTGTAATACCCCAGAGGTAAATACCCCTCTGTAATACCCCAGAGGTAAATACCCCTCTGTAATACCCCAGAGGTAAATACCCCTCTGTAATACCCCACAGAGGTAAATACCCCTCTGTAATACCCCACAGAGGTAAACATTCCTCTTTCAGCTTAAAGAAAACTCTTTTCTAACAATAAAACTTTATTTGGTGGGACACAGGCTCGTGGGCCAAACCTACAGCAGATAATTTATCAAATAAAAATAAACAATAATAATATTAAACATGTTTCCACGACGACAGCGGCGTTCGTCAGACGCTCATCTTCACCCGATCGCTCGTCTTCAGCGGTTTTTGGTCCGTTTGTGATGAAATGTGGCGACACAAAAATACTGGAATTCCTTCAGTGCTCACGACACACGGTTTGGATGGGAAAAACAAAGCAGGAAACTGGTTTGATTTTGGCACAAAAAAAACACACAAAAAAAAACAGTCCTGGTCCCATCCCTCAGACCCAGACCCAGATCCAGAGGTCCTGGTCCAGACCCAGATCCGGAGGTCCAGGTCCAGACCCAGATCCAGAGGTCCAGGTCCAGACCCAGATCCGGAGGTCCAGGTCCAGGTCCAGACCCGGAGATCCTGGTCCAGACCCAAGTCCTGGTTGAGACCAGGTGGCTGTGGCGAGCCGAAGCCGTTTTAACATTTAAACGTTAAGCTGCAGATGTTGCAGATTTGTCTAACTCGGGTTTGCCTAGTCAAAAAGAAAATTTCAGATTTCCACGACGTTCTTCCCGGGGCGAATGACGTCACCTTTGGTTTCATTCATTTGGTTTTCACCAGGCCAAATGATGTTGATCTCACACTTCAGTTTGGGATCGTCATAATTTATCTTGTAATGAATTTTGATTAGAACATCTGAAACTGGAAAGATCTGTATTTATATTTTGACTAGACACAATGAAGTTTACGGATCTCTGTACACAAATGATCCCACTTCAGTTAGAGAAATCTGCAAAACAGAATTAGATCTCTGAAATGACGTAATTGAAAACGACATTTAACTCGTCACATCAAAAATGACAATTGCAGATCTGTTACTCAGTTTGGAGGCAGACTGAAAGTTCAAGATCTCAAACGTCAGCGACTTTATGACACAGAAATCACCACGTCACACCGACCGTCCAAAAACCCTAAACTTAAACAACCGTCAGTGTTAAAATTAGTTTTTATCGTTAATATTATTTTCAGTGAATGTTTCACTAGAGTGCATTCATAAAAACATATAAAATAAAAACACTCTAAGATGCATTTTGGCTTTTTTACAGATAAATTACCTTTCCATTAACAGTCGACAGGTGCCATGTGGAAATGCTCCGCCACCGCCTGCCGTTTCATCTTGTCAAAATTACGTTACAGATTTCCCAAATGACGACTCCCACTATCCAAAATTAAATTACGCCTAGTCACAGAGACGGTGTTAATATCTCCAGTGTTAATTCCGGATAATCAAACTAAATGTTTAAATGTTAAAACGGCTCGCCGTACGGCAGCCCTGGTCTTTGGCGTCAGACCAGTTTCCTGCGTTCCCTCCTTCTGTGTTTTTATAAATAAAGCAGTTTATTCGTTTCAATGATCCAGTCTTTTTCTTCTTCTTCTTGTCTTTTTGTAGTTTTGTCACAGTTCAGCAGGAGATCTCAGCATCCAATCAGATCGCAGCAGCTCGATCCTGATTGGTCAGTGCTTTTTTTTTCTTCAACGATGACACGCCCCCTGTCCCCTCCTCCAATCAGCTCCAGCGAAGATAGAGGAGGCATACATGTGGTCATAGTCGTGGTCATAGTCCTGGTTCAGTCCTGGTTCAGTCCTGGTTCAGTCCTGGTTTAGGTCATTTGTGCATTTCATGTGTCCTGGATTGTGATTGGTCGAGTCGGTCACAGTTAAAGTGTTTGGCTCAGGAGCACTACAGTATCAGCACTACCTCTACTCACGCATATGAACGGCCTAATTAGCATATGAAACAGGATGTGATGAGTTGTTAAAGTAGCAGTTTGTAGTGCCGGCTATTTCCTGGTGCATTTCTGTTTTTATATTACAAAGCTAATGTACATTTTATTACCTTCGCCAAGGAGGTTATGTTTTCGCCTGAGTCTGTCTGTTTGTCTGTCTGTCTGTTTGTTTGTCTGTTGTTTGTTTGTTTGTTTGTTAGTTAGCAAGATAACTCAAAAAGTTATGGACGGATCTTGATGAAATTTTCAGGAAATGTTCCTAATGGTAAATTCAACAGATGATTAAATTTTGGTGATGATCCAGAAGAAATCCTGGATTCTGGATCACTTTGAAAACTGAGCTGCTTGGCGGAGGTCTGCGCTCTCTGAGTGCTTTTCTAGTTTATGTTTGTTTTCCAGTTTCACTCGAGCTTTTCACACCACAATCAGCTCTATTCCAGGGTGACCAGATTTTCAAAATTTCAAACTGGGACACACCGGGGTTGGGACGATTGGTGTAAATAAAATAGTGAAACATTGTGCGTTCTCGTGTCAGTCGTGATCTGAGGAACTTCTGTCACTGCATTTTTTTGCTTTATGGTCTGTATTTTGGCAAAATAAATGAAAATTTCTGCTCCTTTTACTGTTGGCAGAGATCAGATTAGTCCAAAGTTGTGATAGTCCTGTTTAAGTCCTGGTTTAGACCTGATGTAGTCCTGGTTTAGTCTTAGTTTAGTCCAAAAATAGGGACACCTGAACATTTCTTGTATAAAACTGGGACAAATCACTGGTTTTGTGTAAATCTGCAGGGACAGGGGACACAGGACTCAGAACTGGGACTGTCCCGGGGAAACAGGGACGTGTGGACACTTTATTCACATTGAGGTCACAAAACCGATGGACATTTGGAAACATGCGGGTGACGACTTCCTTTGGGTTCGGTTGGCGACAGGAACTCTGACAAAATGGCTCGGTTTTCCTCATCTAGATGTCACCGTTTTCTTTTTTCCTTTTATACATTGCCTATTTAGACCTGGTTTAGTCCTGGTTTAGTCCTGGTTTAGTCCTGGTTTAGTCCTGGTTTAGACCTGGTTTAGACCTGGTTTAGACCTGGTTTAGGTCTAATTTTATCTTGGGTTGAATCTGGTTTTATTCTTGTTAATTCTTTTCCTCATCCAGCTGTGTTCTTTCCTTTTTGCCTCTTCATTTGTGTGTAATAATTTGTCTAACTTAATAAAAAAGTGATTCAAGTCCTGTTTCGTGGAAATCTTCGGCAGGTTGTGAAAACGCTGCTGCTGAATCCGCGCTTTTATCACAGGCCCAGTGTTGGTGGGAACTCCACCGCAAGTCGCCGTCCGCATGTTTCCAGACGTCTTCCGGTAAACGTGAAGACAGCCGAATGAACAGAACCATAATCTGTCTGGAAGAATGTATTAAAGGAGCACGACGCTTCTCCCGGCTCGGGAAAAGTGAGTTTGGCTGTTGCTCGGCGTTCACGCGGTGATGAGGTACAGGTAGCGTGTGATTGGAGGAGGAGGGGGCGTGGTTTTGCCACAGCGTGCCTTTGTTCAGATTAGCACCAATCAAAAAGTCCAAAGTGAAATAATAAATATGTAAAAGTGTCAGACGTCCAGCACCTCCTCCGCCGTGCCGCCGCACCGCAGACGGTACCGACCCGTTCTCCAGCTGATCGTGGGGTCCCAGAGCGCCGACAGGAAAATCTGCACCGCCATCGACTCCCGGATGAACCACGCCACCGCAAAGTCCAGCTTAGAGAAGCACGGAGCACCACCCTGTAACGAGAAGGTAACCGGACTGAACTAGAGCTGATCCAGGACTGATCCAGGACTGAACCAGGACTAAACCAGGACTGACCCAGGACTAAACCAGGACTGAACCAAGACTAGACCAGGACTGATCCAGGACTGAACCAGGATTGAACCAGGTCTGAACCAGGACTAAACCAGGCCTAAACCAGGCCTAAACCAGGTCTAAACCAGGACTAAACCAGGACTAAACCAGGACTAAACCAGGTCTAAACCAGGTCTAAACCAGGACTGAACCAGGACTAAACTAAGAATTAAGACTCTTTTTGTTACAGAAGTGGATCTGATTTAGCTCATTTTATAGTTTGAAAAACGCTGCCCTACATCACCATGGCAACACAAGGAAGTAGTAGTAGTAGTAGTAGTAGTAATAGTAATAGTAGTAGTAGTAGTAGTAGTAGTAGTAGTAGTAATAGTAATAGTAGTAATAGTAATAGTAGTAGTAGTAGTAGTAGTAGTAATAGTAATAGTAATAGTAGTAGTAGTAGTAGTAGTAGTAGTAGTAATAGTAATAGTAATAGTAATAGTAGTAGTAGTAGTAGTAGTAATAGTAATAGTAGTAGTAGTAGTAGTAGTAGTAGTAGTAGTAATAGTAATAGCAAGGAGCCTGCCTTAGGACAGCGGATGCAATTTAGCTATTGTGCTAATTCTGGCATATTTACATTGATGCTTATCTGCTGATATGTTGATTAATAAGCATTGTCCTAATTCAATAAATAAATTAAAAAAAATAATAAAATAAAATAGTAGTAGTAGTAGTAGTAGTATTTACCTGTACTCCTGTGAGTTGGATGTAGTCTGAGATGAACCAGGCCAAACAGTGACACATGAAGAACACCATCATGTCCCACCTGACCAATCAGAGACAAGTACACACCGTCAGCCAATCAGAGACAAGAACACACCGTCAGCCAATTAGAGACAAGAACACACCGGCAACCAATCAGAGACAAGTACACACCGTCAGCCAATTAGAGACAAGAAAGTTTTTTACAGAAACATGTTGGATGTTTTTCAGGTCCTCAGTGCAGACTCTGAGGACCTGCGACCTCAGAGTCTGAGGACCTGCGACCTCAGAGTCTGAGGACCTGCGACCTCAGAGTCTGAGGACCTGCGACCTCAGAGTCTGAGGACCTGCGACCTCAGAGTCTGAGGACCTGCGACCTCAGAGTCTGAGGACCTGCGACCTCAGACACTGTTCCGCTCTTTTCCACGCTGTTCCGCGGTGTAATGGAAATCTTTACATAACTATTTACGTAATCAATTTTATAGGTTGAGTATAAGTTAGCTCTGTGATTTCTAATGAACTGGGGTTGTTAATCAGTCATATAATGTATCTAATGTATCCTTGTGGTATTTTTTTCCATTGGATTAATCTTGTTTTTATTACTTGTTATTCTGCTATGACTGACCCAGCCTTGTGCTGACCTGTCCTCGTAGAAGTGTTATGTCTTGACTTATGTATCTGCATCACTCTTTCGTCCAAGGCCCCCCCCGAGGGGTATAAAACTCTGTATGCTTTGTTTTGATGACCGGTCCAGGGACAGATGCCTCTGTTAGGGACAGTAGGTGTAACTGTGCACAATTGCTTTAATAAATCAGACTCTTTGATTCAAGACAACTCTCCAGTTTATTCTTTGCAGTTTAGAAATTCCACAACAGCGGTGTTCCACTCTGTTCCGCATTGTTCCGCTCTGTTCCACGGTGTTCCGCTCTGTTTCCACACAGTTCCGCGGTCTTCCGTTCTGTTCCACAGTGTTCTGCTCTGTTTCCGCACAGTTCCGCGGTGTTCCGCTCTGTTCCACGGTGTTCCGCTCTGTTTCCACACAGTTCCGCGGTGTTCCGCTCTGTTTCCACACAGTTCCGTGGTGTTCCGCTCTGTTCCACGGTGTTCCGCTCTGTTTCCACACAGTTCCGCGGTGTTCCGCTCTGTTTCCACACAGTTCCGCGGTGTTCCGTTCTGTTCCACAGTGTTCTGCTCTGTTTCCGCACAGTTCCGCGGTGTTCCGCTCTGTTCCACGGTGTTCCGCTCTGTTTCCACACAGTTCCGCGGTGTTCCGCTCTGTTTCCACACAGTTCCGCGGTGTTCCGCTCTGTTCCACGGTGTTCCGCTCTGTTTCCACACAGTTCCGCGGTGTTCCGCTCTGTTTCCACACAGTTCCGCGGTGTTCCGCTCTGTTCCACAGTGTTCTGCTCTGTTTCCACACAGTTCCGCGGTGTTCTGCTCTGTTTCCACACAGTTCCGCGGTGTTCCGCTCTGTTCCACAGTGTTCTGCTCTGTTTCCACACAGTTCCGCGTTGTTCCACGGTGTTCCGCTCTGTTTCCACACAGTTCCGCGTTGTTCCACGGTGTTCCGCTCTGTTTCCACACAGTTCCGCGGTGTTCCGCTCTGTTTCCACACAGTTCCGCGGTGTTCCGCTCTGTTTCCACACAGTTCCGCGGTGTTCCGCTCTGTTTCCACACAGTTCCGCGGTGTTCCGCTCTGTTTGCACACAGTTCCGCGGTGTTCCGTTCTGTTCCACAGTGTTCTGCTCTGTTTCCGCACAGTTCCGCGGTGTTCCGCTCTGTTCCACGGTGTTCCGCTCTGTTTCCACACAGTTCCGCGGTGTTCCGCTCTGTTCCACAGTGTTCTGCTCTGTTTCCACACAGTTCCGCGGTGTTCCGCTCTGTTTCCACACAGTTCCGCGTTGTTCCACGGTGTTCCGCTCTGTTTCCACACAGTTCCGCGGTGTTCCGCTCTGTTTCCACACAGTTCCGCGGTGTTCCGCTCTGTTTGCACACAGTTCCGCGGTGTTCCGTTCTGTTCCACAGTGTTCTGCTCTGTTTCCGCACAGTTCCGCGGTGTTCCGCTCTGTTCCACGGTGTTCCGCTCTGTTTCCACACAGTTCCGCGGTGTTCCGCTCTGTTTCCACACAGTTCCGCGGTGTTCCGCTCTGTTCCACGGTGTTCCGCTCTGTTTCCACACAGTTCCGCGGTGTTCCGCTCTGTTTCCACACAGTTCCGCGGTGTTCCGCTCTGTTCCACAGTGTTCTGCTCTGTTTCCACACAGTTCCGCGGTGTTCTGCTCTGTTTCTACACAGTTCCGCGGTGTTCCGCTCTGTTCCACAGTGTTCTGCTCTGTTTCCACACAGTTCCGCGTTGTTCCACGGTGTTCCGCTCTGTTTCCACACAGTTCCGCGTTGTTCCACGGTGTTCCGCTCTGTTTCCACACAGTTCCGCGGTGTTCCGCTCTGTTTCCACACAGTTCCGCGGTGTTCCGCTCTGTTTCCACACAGTTCCGCGGTGTTCCGCTCTGTTTCCACACAGTTCCGCGGTGTTCCGCTCTGTTTCCACACAGTTCCGCGGTGTTCCGCTCTGTTTGCACACAGTTCCGCGGTGTTCCGTTCTGTTCCACAGTGTTCTGCTCTGTTTCCGCACAGTTCCGCGGTGTTCCGCTCTGTTCCACGGTGTTCCGCTCTGTTTCCACACAGTTCCGCGGTGTTCCGCTCTGTTTCCACACAGTTCCGCGGTGTTCCGCTCTGTTCCACAGTGTTCTGCTCTGTTTCCACACAGTTCCGCGGTGTTCCGCTCTGTTTCCACACAGTTCCGCGTTGTTCCACGGTGTTCCGCTCTGTTTCCACACAGTTCCGCGGTGTTCCGCTCTGTTTCCACACAGTTCCGCGGTGTTCCGCTCTGTTTCCACACAGTTCCGCGGTGTTCCGCTCTGTTTCCACACAGTTCCGCGGTGTTCCGCTCTGTTTCCACACAGTTCCGCGGTGTTCCGTTCTGTTCCACAGTGTTCTGCTCTGTTTCCGCACAGTTCCGCGGTGTTCCGCTCTGTTCCACGGTGTTCCGCTCTGTTTCCACACAGTTCCGCGGTGTTCCGCTCTGTTTCCACACAGTTCCGCGGTGTTCCGCTCTGTTTCCACACAGTTCCGCGGTGTTCCGCTCTGTTTCCACACAGTTCCGCGGTGTTCCGCTCTGTTTCCACACAGTTCCGCGGTGTTCCGCTCTGTTCCACGGTGTTCCGCTCTGTTTCCACACAGTTCCGCGGTGTTCCGCTCTGTTTCCACACAGTTCTGCGGTGTTCCGCTCTGTTTCCACACAGTTCCGCGGTGTTCCGCTCTGTTCCACGGTGTTCCGCTCTGTTTCCACACAGTTCCGCGGTGTTCCGCTCTGTTTCCACACAGTTCCGCGGTGTTCCGCTCTGTTCCACAGTGTTCTGCTCTGTTTCCACACAGTTCCGCGGTGTTCCGCTCTGTTCCACAGTGTTCTGCTCTGTTTCCACACAGTTCCGCGGTGTTCTGCTCTGTTTCCACACAGTTCCGCTCTGTTCCACAGTGTTCTGCTCTGTTTCCACACAGTTCCGCGGTGTTCCGCTCTGTTTCCACACAGTTCCGCGGTGTTCCGCTCTGTTTCCACACAGTTCCGCGGTGTTCCGCTCTGTTTCCACACAGTTCCGCGGTGTTCCGCTCTGTTCCACACAGTTCCGCGGTGTTCCGTTCTGTTCCACAGTGTTCTGCTCTGTTTCCGCACAGTTCCGCGGTGTTCCGCTCTGTTCCACGGTGTTCCGCTCTGTTTCCACACAGTTCCGCGGTGTTCCGCTCTGTTTCCACACAGTTCCGCGGTGTTCCGCTCTGTTTCCACACAGTTCCGCGGTGTTCCGCTCTGTTCCACAGTGTTCTGCTCTGTTTCCACACAGTTCCGCGGTGTTCCGCTCTGTTCCACAGTGTTCTGCTCTGTTTCCACACAGTTCCGCGGTGTTCTGCTCTGTTTCCACACAGTTCCGCTCTGTTCCACAGTGTTCTGCTCTGTTTCCACACAGTTCCGCGGTGTTCCGCTCTGTTTCCACACAGTTCCGCGTTGTTCCGCTCTGTTCCACGGTGTTCCGCTCTGTTTCCACACAGTTCCGCGGTGTTCCGCTCTGTTTCCACACAGTTCCGTGGTGTTCCACTCTGTTCCACAGTGTTCTGCTCTGTTTCCACACAGTTCCGCGTTGTTCCGCTCTGTTCCACGGTGTTCCGCTCTGTTTCCACACAGTTCCGCGGTGTTCCGCTCTGTTTCCACACAGTTCCGCTCTGTTTCCACACAGTTCCGCGGTGTTCTGCTCTGTTTCCACACAGTTCCGCGGTGTTCCGCTCTGTTCCACAGTGTTCTGCTCTGTTTCCACACAGTTCCGCAGTGTTCCGCTCTGTTCTCATCTCGCCTGCAGCTCTGGGTCAGGGAAATGGCACTGGAGTGGGTCCGGTCTGGCACAGGTCCTTTACTGTCCAGTTTGGAGACTCCTTATCCTCTAAGGCTCCCCTTTGTTTGGGAGTTCCCCAGGGCTCTGTTCTTGGGCCAGTCCTCTTCGTTGGACCTACTGCCGGCCGTTGAGTCAATTTTTTAAAAAACATGGGACATCGTACCACTTCTATGCCGGTGATTCCCAAATCGATTTGCCGCTCAAGAAAGTCCAACAGCCCCTGGCACCGCTGCTCAAATGTTTAGATGATATCAAGGCTTGGTTGGCTATGATTCCAAAACGGAAATAGTTGTTTTTAAACCAAACATGTGTACTCATTTTCAGTTTGACATGGACTCTTTTAAACAACACACCAAACCTACAGCCACTGGCCTCGGCGGCATCAGTGATGAGCGGATTAATGCAGTGGTTAAATCCAGTTTTTATCACCTGATCCAGACTCAAATCGGTTTGATGTTTTAGCCCTGGACACTGGTATGAGCCAAGTTCACCTGACACACTGACAGTGAGTCCAGAACGTCCAGAACTCTGCAGAGTGTTTTAACCATCGTACAAAACACATCACACCTGCTCTCTGCTCATCGCACTGGCTCCACGTTCATTTAAACGGATTTTTACATGTTCTTCTTTGTTTTTAAAGCACTTCATGGACCTGGCCCCAACGAACATGTCAGACTTCACTGTTCCCTTCACTGTTCCCTTCACTGTTCCCTTCACTGTTCCCTTCACTGCTCCCTTCACTGCTCCCTTCACTGCTCCCTTCACTGCTCCCTTCACTGCTCCCTTCACCGCTCCCTTCACCGTTTTCTTCACACACTCTGAGGTCTGAGGGCCGGCTCCAACTCGTTGCTTTAAAAACCAGACTGAAAAGTTGGAGTGACCCTGGGGTGACCGTGGGGTGACCCTGGGGTGACCGTGGGGTGACCCTGGGGTGACCCTGGAGTGACCGGGCCTTTTCTGTGGTTGGCCCCCTTCTGGAACGCTCTCCCCCTCACATTAAGAGCGCCCCCTTCAGTGGATACTTTTAAGTGCCGTTTAAAAACACTTTTACTCACCGGCTTTTAACACGGCGTGAGAACTGTGTCCTCCTCTGACTCTTACTGATTTTATTTTCCATTTTTCTATTTGAAAATGTGAGTATTTTTGATGTTTTTTTATCGACTTGCTTATATATTTATTCAATGCTTTATTTTATTGAATGTGCTTGTGTGACCCGTGCGTCTGTGCAGCACTTTGGACTCTGTGTCGGTAAAATGTGCTGTACTAATGAAGCTGTATTTACAGTAGTATTTACAGTAGTATTTACAGTAGTAGTAGTAGCAGTATCGGTAGTAGTAGTAGTAGTAGTATTCGTAGTAAATGTGTGTAAAATCCTTCAGTGGTCCAGGTAGAATCCACGGCAAAAGGACAAATAATGGTAATTTTTAAAAAATAATAATAAAATAAAAAAAAATTTAAAAAAAATTACCAGGCGCCTCAGCTCTGAAAGGCCCTGTATTAAATATAATTTTGGCGGCACGGTGGCTGAGTGGCTAGCATTCACGCCTCACAGCAAGAAGGTTCCGGGTTCGATCCCCGGGTTGCCCGGGCCTTTCTGTGTGGAGTTTGCATGTTCTCCCCGTGTCTGGGTGGGTTTCCTCCGGGCACTCCGGTTTCCCCCATCAACCCAAAAAACATGCACTATAGGTAAAAATCCTCCAGCTGAGGCCTTGACAAGCCGAGCTATAAGATCATGGAGATGGCGCCTGAAAGATTGGCTGCCCACTGCTTCTGAATAAGGACGGGTAATGCAGAGGATCATTTCCCTACAGGGATAAATACAGGATAATAATAATAATAATAATTTTTAAAAAAATTTAGTTTGTCGACTGGACAAACGTTTATTTGGTTGAATCAGTTCCTCAGCTCCAGGACGACATTTGTTTACAACAGTTAAACACAAACTGCAAACAAGTGTGTGTGTCAGTTTCAGGGTAGTTTCAGGGTAGTTTCAGAGTAGTTTCAAGGTGGTTTCAAGGTGGTTTCAAGGTAGTTTCATAGTTTCAGGGTAGTTTCAGAGTAGTTTCAGGGTAGTTTCAGGGTAGTTTCAGAGTAGTTTCAAGGTGGTTTCAGGGTAGTTTCAGGGTAGTTTCAGAGTAGTTTCAGGGTAGTTTCAGAGTAGTTTCAGAGTAGTTTCAGGGTAGTTTCAGGGTAGTTTCAGAGTAGTTTCAGGGTAGTGACCGCCCCCTTCAGACAGGTCTCACCAGAGCTGAAGAAGCAGCTTGGATGAGCTGAGAAACAGATTCAACCAAATAAACTTTTGTCCAGTTGACAAACTGAATTTCTCCTTTTGCTATTCGTGGTAGTATTTGCAGTAGTCGTACCTGAAGACGTAGTAGTAGTAGTAGTAGTAGTAGTAGTAGCAGTAGTAGTATTTGCAGTATTTGCAGTAGTCGTACCTGAAGACGTAGTGCGCGGCCCAGCCGATGATGAGGCTAGCGAGGAAACACTCAGAGACGGGCTCCAGGACCGTCCCCGGGAGCATGTTTATCCTCAACTTAGTCCACCTGAAACAAAACCAGGACTAGAACCAGGACTAGAACCAGGATTAGGACCAGGACTAGAACCAGGACTAGGACCAGGACTAGGACCAGGACCAGGAGTAGAACCAGGACTAGAACCAGGACCAGAACCAGAACCAGGACCAGGAGTAGAACCAGGACTAGGACTAGAACCAAGACTAGAACTAGGATTAGGACCAGGACTAGAACCAGGACTAGAACCAGGACTAGAACCAGGACTAGAACCAGGACTAGAACCAGGATTAGGACCAGGACTAGAACCAGGATTAGGACCAGGACTAGAACCAGGACTAGAACCAGGACCAGGAGTAGAACACCAAGACTAGGACCAGGACCGGAACCAGAACCAGAACCAGAACCAGAACCAGGACCAGGACCAGGAGTAGGACCAGGACCAGGACTAGGACCAGGACTAGGACTAGGACTGAACCAGGACTGAACCCTGAAACCCTGATGGTGAGAAGTCCTCAAAATGGCGCCCATTTCTCCCCACAGTATTAAAGACTTTACACCGTAAACGGACCAATGAGAGCGCGAGCTGAGGTCACCTGATCATCCTGGACTGGAACTGAGCGATGGAGTAAGAACCCGAGTTCTGCAGAGCCACTTGAGTCGCCATGGAGAACCTCCAACCCCTGCAACACACACAGACGCACAAATGAGCACAGACGCACAAATGAACACACAGACGCACAAATGAGCACACAGATGCACAAATGAACACACACAGACGCACAAATGAGCACACAGACGCACAAATGAACACACACAGACGCTCTAACACTTGAGTGTGAGGAATCACACACAAAAGCTCATGAGCTTCTTCAACACCAGGACAAGATCAGGAGGAGGAGGAGGAGGATACTGCTACTGCTACTGCTAATGCTGCTACTGCTAATGCTGCTACTGCTACTGCTAATAATAATAATAATAATAATAATAATAATAATCCTGATCCAGTCCTGGTTCAGTCTCTGGTCCAGTCTCTGGCCCAGTCTCTGGCCCAGTCTCTGGTCCAGTCTCTGGTCCAGTCTCTGGTCCAGTCTCTGGTCCAGTCTCTGGTTCAGTCTCTGGTTCAGTCTCTGGTTCAGTCTCTGGTTCAGTCTCTGGTCCAGTCTCTGGTCCAGACCTGTCTGCGATGGCCTTTGCCATGAAGTAGTCTTCAGCGATGTACTGAGCGAAGGACACGAGTCCTCCAGCCTGGTCCAGGACGTCCTTCCTCATGAGGCAGGACATCCCCGTCACGCACTTTATCCCCGTCACATTCGCCGAGATGTACGAGCGCGGGTGAGACGTGCCAAAGTACACCTGCCAAACAGACAGGTGAGCCCTACATTCAGCTGCCAAACGCTCTGTTCCACCTTGTGATGTCATCAAGTGAACAGCTCCTTTTACCTTTAGTTCAGTAGAGATTGGCAGTTCCAGGACTGAAATGATCCAAATGATTCTAGTGAAGGTGTGTGGAGTTTAAAAACACAGTGGAGCACTTCCTGTATCACCACATGATGACATCACAAGATGGAACAGAGTGTTTTCAGTTTGAGAGAAGAACTCAGTGTGTCACCTGTTCTAACGTGGCAGCGAATCCCTGGCGGTCGGCGACGTATGGGAGCCCGTGCACCAGCCCCACCTTCTCTGTCATCTGATTGGTCAGATCAGTGAGAGTGTCCGATTTGACTGAGGACAGAGGGACAGTTAGACCAGGACTAAACCAGGGACTAAAACCAGGACTAAACCAGGACTAAACCAGGTCTAAACCAGGTCTAAACCAGGATTAAACCAGGTCTAAACCAGGTCTAAACCAGGACTGAACCGGGACTGAACCGGGACTAAAGTGGGACTAAAGCGGGTCTAAACCGGGACTAAACCGGAACTAAACCGGGTCTAAACCGGGTCTAAACCGGGACTAAACCAGTCTAAACCAGGTCTAAACCAGGACCTAAACCAGGTCTAAACCAGGATTAAACCGGGATTGAACCGGGACTGAACCGGGACTGAACCGGGACTGAACCGGGACTGAACCGGAACTAAACCGGGTCTAAACCGGGTCTAAACCGGGTCTAAACCGGGTCTAAACCGGGACTAAACCGGGACTAAACCAGGTCTAAACTAGGTCTAAACCAGGACTAAACCAGGTCTAAACCGGGCTGAGCCCTCACCTCGGATGCCGCTGTCACAGATCCACACCAGGCTGTACTTGGCGCTCTCGTACCCGGGCATCAGGTTGTTGATCTTGGGGTTGATGCCCACCTTCTTCCCCCCTGAAACACAGGAGCACGTCAACACTGAGGAGGAGAAGATGAGGAGAGGAGGAGGGGGAGGAGGAGGAGAGGAGGAGGGGGAGGAGGAGGAGAGGAGGAGGAGGAGGAGGGGAGGAGGAAGAGGAGGAGGAGAAGATGAGGAGAGAAGGAGGGGGAGGAGGAGGAGAGAAGGAGGGGGAGGAGGAGGAGAGGAGGAGGGGGGAGGAGGAGGAGAGGAGGAGGAGGGAAGAGGAGGAGGGGAGGAGGAAGAGGAGGAGGAAGAGGAGGAGGAGGAGATGAGGAGGAGGAGGAGGAGATGAGGAGGAGGAGGGGAAGAGGGGGAGGAGGAGAGGAGGAGGGGAAGAGGAGGAGGGGGAGAGGAGGAGGAGGAGGAGGAGAGGAGAGGAGGAGGAGGAAGAGGGGGACAGGAGAGGAGAGGAGAGGAGGAGAAGGAGGGGGAGGAGGGAGGAGAAGGAGGACGACTCACCAATGAAGAGGCGAGCGTCCACACCGGGGTACTTCCCCAGCAGTTTCTTACACACGTCCCACCGCCGGGTCATCCTGGTCCTGAACGCCACAGCAAGATCTCATACTGCAATAACACAGAGGTCAGAGGTCAGGGTCTTAGGGTAGTCGAGTGTGAAGGACTCCAGGTTGGACATCAGGTTTCTCCCTCTCCTCTCCCCCTCTCCTCCCCCTCTCCTCCCTCTCTCCTCCCTCTCTCTCTCCTCCTCTCTCTCCTCCCTCTCTCTCTCCTCCCTCTCTCTCTCCCTCCCTCTCTCCCTCCCTCTCTCTCTCCCTCCCTCTCTCTCTCCTCCCTCTCCTCTCTCCTCCCTCTCTCTCTCCTCCCTCTCTCTCTCCTCTCTCTCTCCTCCCTCTCTCCTCCCTCCCTCTCCTCCCTTCTCTCCTCCCTCCCTCCTCTCCCTCTCTCCTCCCTCTCTCCTGCCTCTCTCCTCCCTCGCTCCTCTCCTCCCTCTCTCCTCCCTCCTCTCCTCCCTCCCTCCTGCCTCTCTCCTCCCCTCTCTCCCTCCTCCCTCTCTCCTCCCTCCTCTCCTCCCTCCTCTCCTGCCTCTCTCCTCCCTCTCTCTCCTCCCTCTCTCCTGCCTCTCTCCCTCCTCTCTCTCTCCTCCCTCCCTCCTCCCTCTCTCCTGCCTCTCTCTCTCTCCCTCCCTCTCTCTCCCTCTCTCCTCTCCTCCCTCTCTCTCTCTCCTCCCTCTCTCTCTCCTCCCTCCCTCCTCCCTCCCTCCTCTCCTCCCTCCTCTCCTCCCTCCTCTCCTCCCCTCCCTCCCTCCTCCCTC